>CAWUFW010012041.1:0-569302 GCA_963921515.1 Calotriton arnoldi
ACTGGGGTTCCCTACTTATACTAAGGTAGGGGGTTGGACATACTCTGTGGCCCCACCTATGGGAGGGTCAGGGCAGAGGGGTGGCTACACCCCTTTCCCTTTGTCCAGTTTCGCGCCAGAGCAGGGGCTGGAAGCCCCTGAGCCGGTTTGAACTGGGGTATGCACAGGGACACCAAGTGTGCCCCCAGTGCAGGACTTCAAAGCACCCGAGAGTGCTCCCGCCCAGCCCCAATACACACTATCCTGTCTGGGGAGGTGGTCACACCTCCCTGGGACAGGAAACCTATTGTCCAGGCCTCCCCTGCCGGAGTTTCGGTCAGCAGCCGGAGGCCAGACTCGTGTCTGTGGCAGCGGCATCCATTTTGTGATGCCAGGGCTCTGGAAAGTCAGTACCGGGTATACCGGTGTGTACATGTCTTTCCCTCTAGAAGGGTGGAATGCTACCCCCGCCACCAGAACTGGCGGGGGGGGTAGTATTCCAAGATGTTTGACACCAAACACGACATGTTTCCGTGCAGCCATCCCAAAGTTAGCATTTAACGCGAGGTTATAATGCGCTTAAGAGTATATGGTCAGGCTGCACTACAAACAGCATCAGAGAAGGGTCTCCGAACGCTGCAGAGGGGCCCAGCTCATGCAGGGGCACCCTCTCACATAGGAACCACGCACTCTGCCTTCAGGATTGATAAGGCCTGCCATAGGAGTGACTTATAGGTTTATATGTGTGTATGTATGTAGTGATATAGGTAGCCTATATCACAGTAAGGGGTGCATGCACCACCTTACCCAGGCTGCAGTAGCAGACCTGTGGTGTCAGTTTGGATGGCCTTCCAGGGGTGGCACAATACCTGCTGCAGCCCCTGGTAGGCCTCTGAGGTACCTATGTCCTGGGTACATAGTATACCATATACTAGGAACTTATAAGGGCACTCCAGATTCCAATCAGAGATGTGCCTAAGGCACATGGAGACCATTTTAAAGAGGAAGCAGATAGGCTGGGGTTCTGATTAGCAGGGCCCCAGCCAGACTAAGGTCGAAAAACAGTGAAGCATCAGCAAAAAGTGGGCGTACCCATGTGAAGCAGATCCTACTCTCCTACACTTGCAATGTTCAACACTCCGTCCATCATCCCCTTCGGTTTTGCTATGTTCGCCCAAGTTGGCATGGTATGCCCAGACGTGGGTCCCTTGCTCACTTTGCCACTGGATTCAAGATAGCCTGGCTGATGACGGCTGTAAGCCAGAAACCGGTCCCAGGATGCTTGTTTCCGGTCCAGGGAAGACATGGCTTGGCAGTTCGGGCTGGACTGTTCCCATGAGGCACAGGGTTAGACTGATTTGCATATGGCCATGTCTGAACTGGGGTGGCGGAGTGAGCTAAAGAATGATGATGGATTAAACCCAGATCAGTTGACTGGGGGTGAGTGCTTGCAATGTTCAACACTCCGTCCATCATCCCCTTTGGTTTTGCTATGTTCGCCCTAAGTTGGCAGGGTATGCCCAGACGTGGGTCCCTTGCTCACTTTGCCACAGGTTTCAAGATAGCCTGGCTGATGATGGCTGTAAGCCAGAAACCGGTCCCAGGATGCTTGTTTCCGGTCCAGGGAAGACATGGCTTGGCAGTTCAGGCTGGACTGTTCCCATGAGGCACAGGGTCAGACTGATTTGCATATGGCTATGTCTGAACTGGGGTGGCGGAGTGAGCTAAAGAATGATGATGGATTAAAACCAGATCAGTTGACTGGGGGTGAGTGCTTGCAATGTTCAACACTCCGTCCATCATCCCCTTTGGTTTTGCTATGAAAGGACAAGGCAGCAGGCCGAAGTCATTATGGGACCAGGCAACATTCCTGAAGCCATGACGGGACCAGGCAACATTCCTGAAGCCATGAAAGGAGCAGGCAACAGGCCGAAGTCATGACAGGACCAGACAACATTCCTGAAGCCATGAAGGGACCAGGCAGCAGGCCGAAGTCATGATGGGACCAGGCAACATTCCTGGAGCCATGAAGGGAAAAGGCAGCAGGGCGAAGTCATGATGGGACCAGGCAACATTCCTGAAGCCATGAAGGGACCAGGCAACAGGCCAAAGTCATGACGGGACCAGGCAACAGGCCAAAGTCATGACGGGACCAGGCAACAGGTCGAAGTCATGATGGGACCAGGCAACATTCCTGAAGCCATGAAGGGACCAGGCAGTAGGCCAAAGTCATGATGGGACCAGGCAACATTCCTGAAGCCATGACGGGACCTCACAACAGGCCGAAGTCATGATGGGACCAAGCAACATTCCTGAAGCCATGAAAGGGCCAGGCAAGAGGCCGAAGTCATGACAGGACCAGGCAACATTCCTGAAGCCATGAAGGGACTAGGCAGCATGCCGAAGTCATGATGGGACCAGGCAACATTCCTGGAGCCATGAAGGGACAAGGCAGCAGGGCGAAGTCATGATGGGACCAGGCAACATTCCTGAAGCCATGAAGGGACCAGGCAACAGGCCGAAGTCATGACGGGACCAGGCAACATTCCTGGAGCCATGAAGGGACCAGGCAGAAGGCCAAAGTCATGATGGGACCAGGCAACATTCCTGAAGCCATGACGACACCAGGCAACATTCCTGAAGCCATGAAGGGACCAGGCAGCAGGCCGAAGTCATGACGGGACCAGGCAACAGGCCGAAGTCATGATGGGACCAGGCAACATTCCTGAAGCCATGAAAGGACTAGGCAACAGGTCGAAGTCATGACAGGACCAGGCAACATTCCTGGAGCCATGAAGGGACCAGGCAACAGGCCAAAGTCCTGAAGAAGTCTAAGAAAGTATCTAGCATATGCTGCTCCTGCAATGCTAGGACCTCAAACCAATAATGTAACTGCTAGGGAAATGTTAACTTTTGTTGGTGAACCATTAAAGGCCGAGGGGAACCCACGGACATCGGGAAGGGGTGACCTGGGTAGATGTTTGGTTTTCTGTCACCAAATGGACCATCCTTCTCGTGGTCTCACTCTATGTTCTCTTAACTCTCATTCTCAGCCATGCTGTATTTAACATGCTGTTGTTGCTTCACCTCTCTTCTTATAGCCTTGCTTTTCTTGCTTTCTCCTCCCTCTCTGGTGGCCTCTTACTTGCTGTCTCTCTCTGTCAAAGGATACCTTCCCTTCTTTTTTCTTTACCTTCAGTCTTTTCTGTCTCTTCTGCTTGCTGACTGTCACTCACATTCTTTTGCTGTCTCTTTCTCTTTTGTTGTATTCCTGTTCCTGCTTGTCTCTCTAACACACCCTATCTCTCCCTCAATCCCTTCTTTCCTGTCAATCACCAGTTTTCTGTCTCCTTCCCACTATTTCCCATCCCACCTGTCCTTATCTTAGTCCCTCCCTGCCTCCCTCTGTGCACCTCTCCTGTTCTCTCTCATCATCTTTCTCGCTACCCCTCTATAATATATACCTCTCCAGTGCTCTTTCACTCCCGCTCCCTCTCTCACCGTGTGCTTCTCTCTCGTGCCCCAGTGTGCCCCACTTCTTCGACCCATCGTGAGGAGTACCAAGCAGATGACTGGAGTGCGTCCCATACACTGGAGGAGACACTGGACCAGTATGTGAAGCCATACACGGGTGGTTTGGTGGAAACCATCACATCCTCGCGGATCTGGGCAGCACTGGGGTGAGTGTGTCTGAGATGAATCGAAAAAAAGGGACTCCTGCTATAAATAACGGTTCCTAGGGCAAGGAAAAAATCAACGTTTTGCGCATGTCAAGGAGATGGATTTATTTTATGTCAGAGATCCCTGCTCACCAATTCTATGTCAGGACCGGAGGCGAGGATTATCCTTCTCTTTCTTGTACTACTCATAAAACAGCAGTCAATCACATAAACGTTTTTTGAAATACTACATTGCCCATGACACCCTACTGTCACATGATCTACCATAGAGCATACGCCCAATAATACCTCCCGACAGCACTCCAGCTTCCTCTTTCTTTGCTGCTTCGCAGGCAGTTAAGTGCATTTCTGATTATTCTCTCAAAAGTATATATAACTGTACTACTGCGCTGTATAAACTTTATACCACGTATTACTTCCAATGCTATTATTGTTTATTGCTTGTTATTTGTGCGTGAGCTTTCCGCGGTGATTTGTGTCGGTGCTCATTGTGTCCCGCGGCCTCGCCGCGTTGTTAGGAGAGGGAGTGTTTATCCTTCCGGCAGGGCTATCAGCCGGCACCTGATTTTATTGTGGAGTGGGAGTTTAGGAGCGGGGCCTTACGTCTGCCTGACGGGAGGTCATATTTCATTGTTGGCACGTTGGGCAGCCACTCGCATGCGTGACGGCACTCGTAATTGCCTCCGGTACTCGGAGGCTTAAACTGAACGTGCGGAGACACGCATAACAATTCTCCTGGTCCCTGGCCCTCGAGTTGCTCCCTACTGATGCCCTGTTGCTGGAACTGGCTCAGGGTTGGAAAATGTGCACAGGCTTTGCCTAGGGCAGTGTGGGCAGGCATTCCCTCCACTTTTTAAAATTTTACTTGAATTTTGCCTGCTTTGGGGTAGATTGCTGCTCCCCCTTATTGCTCCTACTTGCGACTTGATTGCTTCCTTTTACGTTAATTGGTCTGTGGTCCTCCTCTTCCTCCTGGGACCTTGTTTCCTCTGCTTCGCAGACTCCGCCAAGATGGCTGAATACTATGAGGAGGAATATTATTATGATGACCCTTCTGGGTTGCTGCAGCAGGACCTGGTTGAGGCATTAGATGTGGGTGTGCAACCCTCAGTTAACAAGGCCCTTGTAAAAGCCATTGAGTCTTTAAAACACCATCTTTGTGGCTATGCAGAGCAACAAGGTTGGTTGCCAGCTCCTCAAGTGTGCGCCAAGACCAGTGGGAGGTCCCCTAAGGGCCCTCATGCTGCGGATCTTGCGAGATTGTCCGACTCGCTTAACACTGATCATGCCTACAGTGCTTCTGTTGAGTTGCCCTATTCCGATCCTTTTCAGGAGGATGATTCTAGCTCTTCCTCTCACCGGAGCTCTGACCAGGAGGAGGCCCTGAGGCCCAGTAAGCGAAAACGTAATGAGCACCATGTCAATCCCTGCCCTCAACCGAAATTGCTCATGTTTGAGCCCGCAGACATTGTCCACCCTAAACCCACGGGCTGGCTACCACCTCAAGAAGTGACGGACTACGTGCAGTCCCATATACGTCAGGCGTTTGATAAAGAGGTGCGTGCCAGACTCCACTCCAAATACCCTAGGCCACATATATCTGGGAAGGTCGCAGAGACCCCCGAAGTGAATCCTACCCTTGTCACATATCTTATTTTTTTTTCGAAGGATCCAAAAAACGGGATTGACAGGGTCTGGCGATCCTGCCAGGATAAATTACTGGATATGTCCGGGACTCTGACAAAAAAACCTGGAGCTGGGTTTCCTGGCTAAGGAATCGGCCATGGCCATTGATCCTAACGAATTGATAGGTCGGGCACAACGTGCTGTCTTCCAATTAGGAAATGCTAATTACTCTATGTCCAGCGAGAGGCGCAGGTCTATTCTCCTGAAGCTAGAACTCGAGCTTACTAACTGGCATCTTCGGAGTCAAGCCCGATTGCGCTGAGGCTGTTGTTTGGCCAGCCATTCTTGAAAGAGCTCTCTAAGTTTGTTGCTACCTTCAGCAACCTGGACAAAGCTCAGGGATCCCTCTGCAAAGACTTCAGACTGGTTTTTGGCAGGGCCGGACATTTTTGAGTGCTTTTGTTTGCCGTAGATACCAGCAAAGCCCACAGAGGGGTTACTACCAGCAACAATGTGGGGATATCAGGACCCCAACAACCCCACCTTCTACCTCTAAGATGTTCCAACCAGAATCGTTTCAAGAAGGGCCTCTATGGAGGAGCCGCCCAGGATTCAGGGACCACAGGTGAGGTTAATTCTACTTCCCGAAGTTGTTATGGGGGGCAGGATTCAGTCTTTCCTGCACACTTAGCCTTCAATCAGGCAGGATGCTTAGGTTGTAGAGACAGTGCTGGGTTACAAATTAGAACTTTACAGCCCCCCCAGGCAGTTCTCCCTCCCCAGTAATGCTTTTTTCCCATCAAGAGAAAGATTTTATCTCCTCTGAGGTTCACATCTTTCTGCAGAAAAGGGGACTTAGTGGTCTCCGATCCTCATCCTCTGCCAACTGATTCTCCCGCCCCAGAAAGAGCAGAGACTCAAAATTTCAACATCTCCGGAAAGGCCTCAGCTCTGCTGCCTCTCAGAGGAAGCGAGGTCGGAGATGTTGTGGTTGTCCGATCACGTGGCGGGCTATTTCAGTCTCAACTCCAGAAATTGTGATCCAGTCCGATGCCAGCCATTGGGAAGCACAGTGCGGCCCAGTTTCCACAAGGGGTCTCTGGTCTCAGGGGGAACTTTCCCTGCACCTCAATTGTTTGGAACTCCTGGCGGTATCCTTTGCGATTTGCAGTCTTTCGCCGGTGAAGACGGATTGTTGCATCTTGCTTCGTATGGACAATATCTCAGTGGTTCACTATGTGAACAAACTGGGTGGGACGAAATCTCGCATTCGGACAGAGATTTGCCAAGGATTTTTGGCACTTTTGCTTACAGCACCGAATCTCTGTGGTGGCGGAGTATCTCCCGGGTCAGAGCGATACGGTTGTGGATTGGCAATCCCGACATCTTCGGGATTTCAGTGACTAGAGACTCCATCCCAGAGTATTCCATGTGCTGAATCGTCTCTGGGGCCCTTGCATGATAGACCTGTTTGCATTGTGCCTCATTCGTCAGACTCCAACCTTCTTCGTTTGGTGCCCGGATCCAGAAGCCCTGGCCACGGATGCCTTTCTTCAGGACTTGACTTCCAGTCTGTATTTTGCGTTTCCTCCGTTCTTGATGATTCCCAGGGTGCTGGCGCAATTGCGCCATCAACGAGCGGAACTGGTGTTAGTGACACCTTTTTGGAGAGTGCAGGCCTGGTTCCCGGTTCTCCTAGAGTTGACTTGTGCCTGTCCGATTCTGATTCCATTTCGTTGGAATCTCCTTCTGGATCCGAGGGGGCTCCCCTCATCCATTGATCCTGTCACGACACCTAACTCTAGTGGCTTGGAGGGTTTCTGGGACAGATGGGGTGTCCCAGGGCTTTCACAAGAGGCTAATGAATTCATCAGTCAGGCCTGGTCCTCCGTTGAACGGGGTGCCGATCCCATTGGAGCAGATTACTGTTTGGTGATTAATTTTCGGTCCTCCCTTGCCTCTGCGTTTATGGCATGCAGGACTGTTAAGAACTTTAGATCTGCTATTTTGGCTGGCCATGTTCATGTTGATGGTAAACTGGTGGGTCAGCATCCCATAGTGTGCAAGCTTTTGAGGGGCATCCGTATGGTCCAGCCTCCCCTTCCTAAATACTCGGTGTTGTGGAATGTGTCCATTGTCCTGCGGTTTTTGGCCTCTTGGCCTGATAATAAGTAACTGTTGCACAAGCAGTTATCAGCCAAGCTTACTATGCTGCTCTGCCTTGTTTCATGTTTCATCTAACAACGCATCTGAAGTCCGTGCTTTGGATTTGGCGGGCCGCACTTTCTCCCCGGAAGGGGTTACCTTCTCCATTTCTAGGTGCACCAATTGTAATACTTCATCAGTTTCTTATCCCGCTTTTCCGGATAACCCCAAACTTTGTCTGGTACAATGTTTGATGACGTACGAGGTGAGTACTACAGAGTTTTGTACTGACATGAGGGGGCAATTGTTAATTGCTTTGCAGAAACCCTTTCGCCTAGTAACTCCAGCCATACTTGCGAGATGGGTGCATTGGCTTATGGGTGAAGGGGGCATTGATGTGTCCATGTTTGGAGCCCATTCAGCGTGAGGCGCGATAGCTTCTAAATCATTTGCCTTAGGCGCTACCCTCTCTGACATTCTGAAAGCGGCCAACTGGTCTGCAGAGTCTACATTCAAGGCAATCTATTGTAAACCCATTTTTGATGTTGCTTCTGTTGTGGTGGCTAAGCTTTAAACAAGCATAATCAGAGCCTCCGGTCCTGACATAGAATTCAAAATTTGCAAACATTTGTGACAAGAATTTTCAATTCTATTAAGGACACGGAGGCGAGGATTATCCCACCCATGATATATGTTTTTACAGTACATTTAAGGTTGTAGATCTGAGTCTTATTGTTCCCTCCCTGTATTGAATGTCCTCGCATTGGGAAAGATCAGTTTTACGGCTTCCATTTTGCCAGGGTCTGATGGCAAATGAATATCGGATGGGAGACGTTCCTTGGACGGTGAAAGAAGCGGGTCTGATGGAGATATCCCCATGTTCGGATGTGCATCGTTGGCCTTTCTTGGACTGTGTGCTGCCTTGGACCCCATTTGGGTCTTCAGTCATCTGTTCCTGATGGTCGATACCCTATAGTTACAGGGTTTCGACGTTGGTTACAGCCTGGAAAGTCAGGTCTCGAACTGCATTAACGGTTTTCATTAGACGGTGCAAAGATAGAGGAAGCTGGAGTGCTGTCTGGAGGTTTTATAGGGCTTAGGCTCTATGGTAGATCATGGGACAGTAGGGGGTCATGGGAAATGTAGTATTTCCAAAAACATTTAATGTGATTGGCTGCTGTTTCATGAGTAGTAAAAGAAAGAGAAGCATAATCCTCGCCTCCGTGTCTTTAATAGAATTGGAAATTCTTGTCACGAATATTTGCAAATTTTGAATCCTTACTTCGAAATATCTGTCCTTCCTTTGTCTCTGAGCTGGGGCGACTCCTTTGTACTCCTAAATGTGTGTCCTTCCTTTGTTTCTGAGCAAAGGGCGACACCTTCGTACTCCTAAATGTGTCCTTCCTTTGTTTCTGAGCTGAGGCAACACCTTCGTACTCCTAAATGTGTGTCCTTCCTTTGTTTCTGAGCAGAAGCGACTCCTTCGTACTCCTAAATGTGTGTCCTTCCTTTGTTTCTGAGCTGAGGCGACACCTTCTTACTTCAAATGTGTGTCCTTCCTTTGTTTCTGAGCTGAGGTGACACCTTTGCACTCCTAAATGTGTGCCCTTCCTTTGTTTCTGAGCTGAAGCGACACCTTCGTACTCCTTAATGTGTCCTTCCTTTGTTTCTGAGCTGAGGTGACACCTTTGTGCTCCTAAATGTGTCCTTCCTTTGTTTCTGAGCTGAGGTGGCACCTTTGTACTCCTAAATGTGTACCCTTCCTTTGTTTCCGAGCTCAGGTTACACCTTCGTACTCCTGAATGTGTGTCCTTCCTTTGTTTCTGAGCTGAGACGACACCTTCGTACTCCTAAATATGTGTCCTTCCTTTGTTTCTGAGCTGAGGTGACACCGTTGTACTCCTAAATGTGTGCCCTTCCTTTGTTTCTAAGCTGAGGTCCGGGTGCAGAGATTCTGGCCCGACTGCGGACGTAAAGTTAGGAGTCGTAAGTGATTTCTATGAATACCAAAAATCGTTAGTGCCTTCTGTGAATACCAGAAGTAGTAAGTTTAGGATTTTGTCTCAGATTAGTTCTGTGAATCGGCCCCGCATTCTTTAGGGCATGCACATATATCATGGGTCACAGCAATCTAGAGAGTGCTTGTCGCAGTTATGGTTAATTACAAAATTCTATTTCTTTCATCTCAGGAAGACCTTGAATGGTGTCCAGGGGGTTGTAAATTATAGCACGGAGTATCTATGGACTTACTACGAGGACCACCTCAGCGCTCCAGTCAAAGAAATCAAGGAACGGATTAAAGCAAAAAACAGCACGGGTGGCCTCAAGGACTTCTTCAAGAAATTGTATTCCTAGAGAAGAAAAGGTTGCAGTTTAAGTGCCATCTGTGAGAAGAGATCTTGAATGTCCATTCCATGACTCATTTCAACTTCCTTAGTTCCTTTCCTGGCTCCATCTGTTGATGGATCTCAGACAGATTATGTACAGCTCCAATCTCTCCATCTTCCCTCCCCTCCGATAACCCAAATAAAATGACCTTTTGGTAACAAGTCTGTGTCTTGCAATGGTCATTTATGTAAAAATTGTGTGTTGGAGGGTGAATGGATGGTAGATTGACCCTATCGTATAATTGTGAGGTCTACAAATACGCTTAACATAACAGAGTTGTACAGGGCCTTGTGGGTCTGGCCACACATGGCCAAGGAGGATACATATCATTACTGGACAATGCCTGAAGGTTACAGACCACAGGTAGTCAGTAACTCAGGAATGGACTGGAGACCATCGGTGCTATGAAACCGTTATTGCCACATGGTAGTTGCCAGAAACCCCTTTCACAGGGCATCGGGGCCAAGCTGGAGCTACTGGACCCAACACTAACGCTTTAAAACCATAACACAAACAAGAAAATCACTGGATGATACACAATTTCCATGACTAAGTAATGCCTTGCAGTGACAGAGCTTAAGTGAAAAATACCTGCAGAGTCCAGAGTACGGCAGATCACAAGTGGCAATACTTATAGATTCTAGAGCAAAACAGATTACAAGTGATAATAGTTTCAGATTCTAGAGCACAGTACAGCATAAGTGAACAATACCTGCAGATTCTAGAGTGCAACAGTTAACAAGTGAGTAATATCTGCTGATTCTACAGGGAACATGACAGTTCACAAGTGAGCAACTCTTGAAGATTCTAGAGCATGACAGATCACAAGCAAGCAATACCTGAAGATTCTAGAACACAATAGATCACAAATGGGCAACACCTGCATATTCTAGGGCACGACAGATAACAAATGAGCAACACCTGCAGGACCTCAAAATGCTACTGGTAGTGTCTTTGCTAGTGCACCATATTCTTTCCAGTTGTGTGCAATGGCGTTTTGCGTTCCTGAGGTTCTCAGTATACCAGCCATCCTGCATGGTGGTCCTCCTGTGTTTTTTGTTGCTGATGGGAGCGATGCTGTCAGCGTGGTTCATGAGCCAGGTGTTGAAACTCCTAACGTTCTGGTCCAGGTTGGTGGAGGAGTCGAGGTGGATGGTGTTGATGGTTTGGATCCATTGAGTCTCAGAGACTTTGCCCCAGCTGTGGTGGGGGTGCTGGGCAGCATGGGTGGGTCCATGGGCTGTGCTTTGAAGTGGACGATGGAGGGATCGCTCCATATGAGTTCAGTGACGTGGCTGTATTTGACACGGTCGTTGGAGGTGAAGATGAGGTCCAATGTCTGTCTGGCGAAGTGCATGAGGTCATGGACGAGTTGGGTGAGACCGATGTTGTTCATGATGTTGAGGAGGTTGGAGGTGTTGGTGTCATTGAGGTTGTCAAGTTGAAAGTTGAGATCTCTGAGGAATATGCAGTCATTGGAGTCTATAGAGAGAGAGGCGATGAAATCAGCGATTGTGTTGCAGAAGCTAGGGCGAGGTCCCGGGAGGCGGTAGGCAAAGGTAGTCCTGATGGTCGACTTGCCGTCTATTTGGATCCTGAAGTTAAGTTGTTCCCTGGCCGGGGTGGAGTTGTCCGTTGTGGTGGTGCACTGGATGGTCTCCTTGTGATGACAGTGATTCCTTCTCCGGACTTGTTATTGCGATGCCGGTGGATGATCTTGTATCCATTGGGTGCATCTTTGCAGCTATGGGGATGTCAGGGCAGACGCAGGGTTGAGCCAGGTCCCGTGAGAAAGACAACATTGGGTTCGAGGATGACACAAAAGATCAAGACACAACAAATAAAGAGCACAACAGGTCACAGATGAGCAATACCTGCAGATTCTAGAATGCAACAGACCACAAGTGAGCAATATCTGCAGATTCTGGAATACAACAGATCACAAGTGAGCAATACCTGCAGCTTCTATAAAACAACAGATCACAAGTGAGCAATATCTGTACATTCAAGGGCACGACAGATCACAAGTGAGCAATACCTGCAGATTCTGGAATACAACAGATCACAAGTGAGCAATACCTGCAGCTTCTATAAAACAACAGATCACAAGTGAGCAATACCTGCAGATTCTGGAATACAACAGATCACAAGTGAGCAATACCTGCAGATTCTATAAAACAACAGATCACAAGTGAGCAATACCTGCAGATTCTAAAACATGACAGATCACAAGTGAGCAATCCCTGCAAGTTCTAGAACATGACAGATCACAAGTGAGCAATACCTGTAGATTCTAGGGCACGACAGATCACAAGTAAGCAATACCTGCAGATTCTGGAATGCAACAGATCACAAGTGAGCAATACCTGCAGATTCTGGAACGCAACAGATCACAAGTGAGCAATACCAGCAGATTCTAGAACGCAACAGACCACAATGTGAGCAATATCTGTAGACTCTAGAACATGACACATCACAGGTGAGCAATACCTGCAGATTCTGGAACACAACAGATCACAAGTGAGCAATACCTGTAGAGTCTAGGGCACGACAGATCACAGGTGAGCAATACCTGCAGATTCTGGAACGCAACAGATCACAAATGAGCAATACCTGCAGATTCTAGGGCACAACAGATCACAAGTGAGCAATACCTGCAGATTCTGGAACGCAACAGATCACAAGTGAGCAATACCTGTAGATTCTGGGGCAAGACAGATCACAAGTGAGCAATACCTGCAGATTCTGGAATGCAACAGATCACAAGTGAGCAATACCTGCAGATTCTGGAACACAACAGAT
Organism: Calotriton arnoldi; assembly: GCA_963921515.1. NCBI lineage: Eukaryota > Metazoa > Chordata > Amphibia > Caudata > Salamandridae > Calotriton > Calotriton arnoldi. The sequence goes on from CAWUFW010012041.1 coordinate 12,621, forward strand.
CACAAGTGAGCAATACCTGTAGATTCTAGTGCGCGACAGATCACAAGTGAGCAATACCTGCAGATTCTGGAAGGTAACAGATCACAGGTGAGCAATACCTGCAGATTCTACAACACAATAACCCTGGGCTTAGTTTGCGTAGTAGCGCTACGCGTAGCTACGCGAAGTGCACTTCGCACTACGCACGCTACGCGTAGCTACGCGAACTGCATAGTGTGGTAGGGAAATGCTGTTCGCACTGATTGCACAGTGACGGATGCTTCTCCGCACTGTGCAATCATTACAAACGGCATCTTGCACAGTGCAAGCAGTCGTTTTCTGCCGCTCGAGTAGATTTGTACTCGAGCAGCAGCTTTCTCAATGCGGACTAGTAGTTTCTCATCGCGAGCGGTCGCGAGCATACGCGACCACTCGCAATGAGAAACCTGACCTCCCGCGTTGAGAATCTTGCCGGGAGGTTTATTTTCCACGCTCGCGATCGGCAACTTGATGTTGCTGATCGCGAACGAGGAAAAGTCTCGCCGGGATGTTGATTTTGCTCGCTCGCGGTCGCCAACTTGGCGTTGAGGACAGCGAGCAAGCAAAAAATGCCCGCTACGCTACGCGTTTTTGCACTGTGCTACGAGCAATTCGCGTAGTGCGTAGTAGCGCAAACTACGCAAACTCCGCGAGCGTAGCGTTGTTTTCCGCCCAGGCCTAGAACACAACAGATCACAAGTGAGCAATACCTGCAGATTCTAGGGCACGACAGAGCCAATGAGCAATACCTGCAGATTCTGGAACGCAACAGATCACAAGTGAGCAATACCTGTAGATTCTAGGGCACCACAGATCACAAGTGAGCAATACCTGCAGATTCTGGAACGCAACAAATCACAAGTGAGCAATACCTGCAGATTCTAGAACGCAACAGACCACAAGTGAGCAATATCTGTAGATTTTAGAACATGACAGATCACAGGTGAGCAATACCTGCAGATTCTAGAACACAACAGATCACAAGTGAGCAATACCTGCAGATTCTACGGCACGACAGATCACAGGTGAGCAATACCTGCAGATTATGGAACGCAACAGATCACAAGTGAGCAGTACCTGCAGATTCTAGGGCACGACAGGTCACAAGTGAGCAATACCTGCATATTCTGGAATGCACTAGATCACAAGTGAGCAATTCCTGTAGATTCTAGGGCATGACAGATCACAAGTGAGCAATACCTGCAGATTCTGGAACACAACAGATCAGAAGTGAGCAATACCTGTAGATTCTAGGGCACGACAGATCACAAGTGAGCAATACCTGCAGATTCTGGAACGCAACAGATCACAGGTGAGCAATACCTGCAGATTCTGGAACACAACAGATCACAAGTGAGCAATACCTGTAGATTCTAGGGCACAACAGATCACAAGTGAGCAATACCTGCAGATTCTGGAACGCAACAGATCACAAGTGAGAAATACCTGTAGATTCTAGGGCACGCCAGATCACAAGTGAGCAATACCTGCAGATTCTAGAACGCAACAGACGGCAAGTCAGCAATATCTGTAGATTCTAGAATATGACAGATCACAGGTGAGCAATACCTGCAGATTCTGGAACACAACAGATCACAAGTGAGCAATACCTGCAGATTCTGGAACGCAACAGATCACAGGTGAGCAATACCTGCAGATTCTAGAACACAACAGATCACAAGTGAGCAATACCTGCAGATTCTGGAACGCAACAGATCACAAGTGAGCAATACCTGAAGATTCTGGAACGCAACAGATCACAAGTGAGCAATACCTGCAGATTCTAGAATGCAACAGACCACAAGTGAGCAAAATCTGTAGATTCTAGAACATGACAGATCACAGGTGAGGAATACCTGCAGATTCTGGAACAAAACAGATCACAAGTGAGCAATACCTGCAGATTCTAGGACACGACAGATCCAATGAGCAATACCTGCAGATTCTGGAACGCAACAGATCACAAGTGAGTAATACCTGTAGATTCTAGGGCACCACAGATCACAAGTGAGCAATACTTGCAGATTCTGGAACGCAACAGATCACAAGTGAGCAATACCTGCAGATTCTGGAATACAACAGATCACAACTGAGCAATACCTGTAGATTCTAGGGCACGACAGATCACAAGTGAGCAATAGCTGCAGATTCTGGAATGCAACAGATCACAAGTGAGCAATACCTGCAGATTCTGGAACGGAACAGACCACAAGTTAGCAATATCTGTAGATTCTAGAACATGACAGATCACAGGTGAGCAATACCTGCAGATTCTGGAACACAACAGATCACAAGTGAGCAATACCTGCATATTCTAGAGCATGACAGATCACAAGTGAGCAATACCTGCAGATTCTAGAACGCAACAGACCACATGTGAGCAATATCCGTAGATTATAGAACATGACAGATCACAGGTGAGCAATACCTGCAGATTCTGGAACACAACAAATCACAAGTGAGCAATACCTGCAAATTCTATAACACAACAGATCACAAGTGAGCAATACCTTTAGATTCTAGGGCACGACAGATCACAGGTGAGCAATATCTGCAGATTCTGGAACACAACAGATCACAAGTGAGCAATACCTGCAGATTCTGGAACACAACAGATCACAGGTGAGCAATACCTGCAGATTCTGGAACACAACAGATCACAAGTGAGAAATACCTGCATATTCTAGGGCACGACAGATCACAAGTGAGCAATACCTGCAAATTCTGGAACGCAACAGATCACAAGTGAGCAATACCTGTATTTATTTATTTATAAAGTTTTATATAGCGCGAACAAGATCCCGAAGGATATCAGAGCGCTTCACAATATGATGGGAGGAAGAACATAAATGCAATATCAACATCCGGTAGATAGAGAGAGAGAGAGAAAATGTAGATTCTAGGGCACCACAGATCACAAGTGAGCAATACCTGCAGATTCTGGAACACAACAGATCACAAGTGAGCAATTCCTGCAGATTCTGGAACACAACAAATAACAAGTGAGCAATACCTGTAGATTCTAGGGCACGACAGATCACAAGTGAGCAATACCTGCAGATTCTGGAATGCAACAGATCACAAGTGAGCAATACCTGTAGATTCTAGGGCACAACAGATCACAAGTGAGCAATACCTGCAGATTCTAGAACGCAACAGACCGCAAGTGAGCAATATCTGTAGATTCTAGAACATGACAGATCACAGGTGTGCAATACTTGCAGATTCTGGAACACAACAGATCACAAGTGAGCAATTCCTGCAGATTCTGGAACACAACAAATAACAAGTGAGCAATATCTGTAGATTCTAGGGCACGACAGATCACAAGTGAGCAATACCTGCAGATTCTGGAACGCAACATATCACAAGCGAGCAATACCTGCAGATTCTGGAACACAACAGATCACAAGTGAGCAATACCTGTAGATTCTAGGGCACAACAGATCACAAGTGAGCAATACCTGCAGATTCTGGAATGCAACAGATCACAAGTGAGCAATACCTGTAGATTCTAGGGCACGACAGATCACAAGTGAGCAATACCTGCAGATTCTAGAACGCAACAGACCGCAAGTGAGCAATATCTGTAGATTCTAGAACATGACAGATCACAGGTGCGCAATACCTGCAGATTCTGGAACACAACAGATCACAAGTGAGCAATACCTGCAGATTCTAGAGCACGACAGATCACAAGTGAGCAATACCTGCAGATTCTAGAACGCAACAGACCACATGTGAGGCAATATCTGTAGATTCTAGAACGCAACAGACCACAAGTGAGCAATATCTGTAGATTCTAGAAAATGACAGATCACAGTTGAGCAAAACCTGCAGATTCTGGAACACAACAGATAACAAGTGAGCAATACCTGCAGATTCTAGAATGCAACAGACCACAAGTGAGCAATATCTGTAGATTCTAGAACATGACAGATCACAGGTGAGCAATACCTGCAGATTCTGGAACACAACAGATCACAAGTGAGCAATACCTGCGGATTCTATAACACAACAGATCACAAGTGAGTAATATCTGTAGATTCTAGGACACAACAGATCACAGGTGAGCAATCCCTGCAGATTCTGGAACGCAACAGATCACAAGTGAGCAATACCTGCAGTTTCTGGAACGCAACAGATCACAAGTGAGCAATACCTGCAGATTCTGGAACACAACAGATCACAAGTGAGCAATACCTGTAGATTCTATGGCATGACAGATCACAAGTGAGCAATCCCTGCAGATTCTAGTACATGATAAATCAGAAGTCAAATCAAATCAATCAAATCAAGCGTTCTGCTGTTCTGGGCTATTTGTTGAAGAGCCAAGTTTTCAGTCTCTTTCTGAACTCAAGTAGTGTTGGTGCTGATCGAAGAAGTAGGGGGAGGTAGTTCAAGAGTTTGGGGGCAAGGTTGGAGAAGGATCGGCTGCTGATTCTGCTTCTTATGATTCAATGGTAGTGGGCGAGGTGGAAGGAGGAGGAGCGAAGATCTCTTGTGGGCTGGTGAAAGTTCACTCTCTGGTTGAGGTAGGCTGAGCCCTGATTGTGAAGGCCTTTGTAAGTGTGGGTAAGGAGTTTGAAATGGCAGCGTTTTGCTGACGGGGAGCTAGTGCAGTGCTGGTAGTTGGGAGGTCATGTTGGGCCTTCTCGGTAGGTCGAGAACGAGCCTGGCAGTCGCGTTCCGTATCATCTGGAGCATGTTTTGGAGTTGGTTGTTGATCCCCACATAAAGGGCATTGCTATAGTTTAGGCGGCTGATGATAAGAGCCTGGGTGATGGTGCTTCTGGTGACTGTGGGGAGCCATTTGAAGATTTTCTTCAGCATGCAGAGGATGTGGAAGCATGCTGAGAAGATGGCGTTCACCTGCTTTTTCATGGATAGATTGCTGTCAAGAATAATGCCTAGATTTTTTGCATGTTCTGTGGGCTCAAGAGGGGGGGCCTAGTTTGGTGGGCCACCAGGTGTGGTCCCAGTGGGACTCCCAAAGATAAGTACCTTGGTTTTATCATTGTTAAGTTTGAGGCATTTGCTCTGCATCCAACTGGCGATGCACCTGTGGAAGTGGGCTTTTGTGTTGGTAGGGTCGGAGGAAAGGGACAGGATGAGTTGGGTGTCATCCGTGTAGGATATGATGTTTATGTTATGAGATTTAACCAAGGTGGCTAGGGGGCCATGTAGGTGTTGAAGAGGGTGGGGCTAAGAGAGGAGCCGTGGGGAACTTCACAGATGATGTCCTTTGGAGCTGAGGCATAGGGAGGAAGGTGGATGCTTTGGGTGTGGTGTGATACAGTGTTGAAGGCTGCGGAGAGGTCGAGGAGGATGTGGGCGGCGGTTTCGCCCTTGTCCATGAGGGCTCTGGTGTCATCCGTGGCTGCTATGAGGGCAGTTTCCGTGCTATGGTTGGTGCGGAATCCTGATTGCGAGGGATGCAGGAGGTTGTTGCTTTCAAGATGGTTGGTCAGTTAAGTGTTAATTGCTTTTTCTATGACTTTGGGAGGGAAGGGTAGTAGTGAGATGGGTTGTTAATCTTTTAGGTCTGCTGGGTGCGCGGAGGTTTTGTTTTTAGAAGAGATTTGACTTCTACATGCTTCCATGCGGTGGGGAGGTAGGCATGGGTGATGGAGGCGTTCAGGATGGGGGTGAGCTTTTTGTTGATGGAGCTTGTTCCTTTGTTAAACACATGGTGAGGGCAGGGTTCCCTTGGAGCTCCGGAGTGGATGGAGCTCATGAGGGTGGCAGTGGTCGGTGTGGTAAGGGGTTCCCAGATTGAGATGGTGGCTGGGGTGTTGTCTTTGTTGGTGTATAGAGTGCTGAGGGTATCAAGAGGAGGTTGGGGTCAAAGGGTTTGTTATTGTTGCAATTTTGTTGTGGAAGAACTCTCTGAGGATGTCGCAGAGGTCCAGAGAGGGGGTGATGGCATTCTCTTTTGCTGTTGGGTTGGCAAACTCCCTGACAATGCCAAAGAGTTCCTTGCTGTATTTGGAGCTGGCTTTGAGGGCCTCTTTCTTGGCATTCTTTAATTGGTAGTGGTATTTGTTTAGTGTTCTTTTGAGATTTTCCCTGTTGGAGGGGGTCGTGTTGGTGTTCCAGGTTCTTTCCAGTTTCTTGTAGTTTTATTTGGTATTGATGAGTTCGTCTGTGAACCAATTGGCTCGGTGGGGGGATTTGCGGGGTCCGGAGGGTTTGAGGGAGGTGACTTTTTTGGTGCAGTGGGTGATCCAGGTATTGAAGGTTTTGATGGCTTTGTCAGATTTGTGGGAGGGGGGAGGTAGTGATTCATCGTGGGTGTGTGTCCAGAGGTCCTCTGATACCTTGTTCCAGCTCCTGTGGGGGATACTCGAGAGGTCGGTCGGGGCTTGGAAGTGGAGGAGATGTGGAAATGTGCTATATAGTAGGCGGACCAGGTGATTTCGCTGGTGTGGCTGTAGGTGATTTTGTTGCTGGCTGAGAAAATGGGGGTCACTGTGTGTCTGGTGGTGTGTGTGGGGTTGGTTATTAGCCAGGAGAGTCCGAGGTTCTCTAGGATCTTGAGGAGGTTGGTGGTGTTGGGCTCGGAGGGGTCTTCCACGTGGAATTTGAGGTACCATAGGAGGTTTGGAATGGACACCTAGTGCGGAGATGAAATCTGCAATGTCCTTGCAGAAGGCAGGGTGGGATCCGGGGGGTCGGTAAGCGAGGGTGCCTCTTAGTGTGGTTTTGCTGTTAGCGTTGATCTGAAAATTGAGGTGATGGGAGTGGGGTCGTCCGAGGTGGATGTGCAGTTGATTTCCTCTTTGTGAATGATGGCTATTCCCCCACCATGTTTGTTATTGCGACTTGATGTATTATTTCATATCCGATGGGAACAGAGGCAGCGATGATGGGTGCTGATGCCAGGTATAGCCATTTCTCTGTGAGAAAGACTAAGTCTGGCGTGAGAGAGGTTATGGTGTCCCAGATTTCGCTGGCATCTTTGTGGAGAGAGCAGGTGTTGATGAGTTGGCAGTGGCGTTGTTCCGTGTTGATGGTGGTGGGGGGAGTTTCATCGTGGCAGATTTTATGTTGCAGTGGAGAGGGCAGTGCTGGCAGGTGAAGGGTCAAGCTGTGTGGCATGGGGATGCACTGTAGCAATTGATGTTGCAGGGTCCTGGGTTGAGAGCTCAGAGTTTGATTCCTGAGTATCTGTGGTGGGGTGGAGGGGGACCGCGGGTCAGGGTGCTGGGCTGGGTCCAAGTGTGGACGGGCGCAGACGGGTTTGCCTTTACCACGCCTTTGCTGTGACCGTGCTGCAGCCTCCATTTAGTAGGTTACCCCAGAGGGGGCCAGTTCACTGGGTGTGGTGCGAGGGAGGCGGGAGAGGGAAGAACAGCTGGGCAGGAGAGCGGTGATGCACAGGGGAGCGAGTGGCTTAAAAAAACAAGAGAGAATCTGTGAAAAAAGAAGAAACAAAGTTAGGGAATCTGAAAGAAAAAGACAAGTTAGGAAATCTGAATGAAAATGACAAGTTAGGGAATCTGAAAGAAAAAGACAAGTTAGGGAATCTGAAAGAAAATGACAAAGTTTATGGAATCTGAAAGAAAAAGACAAGTTAGGGAATCTGAAAGAAAAAGACAAGTTAGGGATTCTAAAAGAAAAGAACAAACCTTAGGGAATCTGAAAGAAAAAGACAAAGTTTATGGAATCTGTGGGGAGAAAAAAAGAGGTTTATGGAAGAGCGGAGGACAAAAATAGTGCGAGGAATGAGGGAAAAGAAGCGAGAAAGAAGCAGAAGGACGAGCGGTTAGATGGGAGAGAAGTGCAAGAAAGAGACAGAGAGACAGAGATGGCAAAATGGGGAGAGCAGGCTGAGGAACAGAAAATGCAGAGGAGTGGAGCGGTTAAGGCGAGCGAGGAGGGAGAGCCTGCTGTAGCGAGCGGCAGGGGAGAGCTGGCCCGGGGACAAATACCTGCAGATTCTAGAACATGACAGATCACAAGAGAGCAATACCTGCAGATTCTATACCACAACAGATCACAAGTGAGCAATGCCTGCAGATTCTATACCACAACAGATCCCAAGTGAGCAATACCTGCAGATTCTATACCACAACAGATCCCAAGTGAGCAACACCTGCAGATTCTATAACACAACAGATCCTCAGTGAACAATACCTGCAGATTCTATACCACAACAGATCACAAGTGAGCAATACCTGCAGATTCTATAACACAACAGATCACAAGTGAGCAATGCCTGCAGATTCTATAACACAACAGATCACAAGTGAGCAGTACCTGCAGATTCTATAACACAACAGATCACAAGTAAGCAATACGTGCAGATTCTGTACCACAACAGATCACAAGTGAGCAATGCCTGCAGATTCTATAACACAACAGATCACAAGTGAGCAATACCTGCAGATTCTATAACACAACAGATCACAAGTGAGCAGTACCTGCAGATTCTATAACACAACAGATCACAAGTAAGCAATACGTGCAGATTCTGTACCACAACAGATCACAAGTGAGCAATGCCTGCAGATTCTATACCACAACAGATCACAAGTGAGCAATACCTGCAGATTCTATACCACAACAGATCACAAGTGAGCAATACCTGCAGATTCTAGAACATGACAGATCACAAGTGAGCAATACCTGCAGATTCTATACCACAACAGATCACAAGTGAGCAATACCTGCAGATTCTATACCACAACAGATCACAAGTGAGCAATGCCTGCAGATTCTATACCACAACAGATTCCAAGTGAGCAATACCTGCAGATTCTATACCACAACAGATCACAAGTGAGCAATGCCTGCAGATTCTATACCACAACAGATCCCAAGTGAGCAATACCTGCAGATTCTATAACACAACAGATCCTAAGTGAGCAATGCCTGCAGGGTTCTATACCACAACAGATCACAAGTGAGCAATACCTGCAGATTCTATAGCACAACAGATTACAAGTGAGCAATGCCTGCAGATTCTATAACACAACAGATCACAAGTAAGCAATACCCGCAGATTCTATAACACAACAGATCACTAGTGAGCAATGCCTGCAGATTCTATAATACAACAGATCACAAGTGAGCAATAGCTGCATATTCTATACCACAACAGATCACAAGTGAGCAATACCTGCATATTCTATAACACAACAGATCACAAGTGAGCAATGCCTGCAGATTCTAGACCACAAGAGATCACAAGTGAGCAATACCTGCAGATTCTATACCACAACAGATCACAAGTGAGCAATACCAGCAGATTCTATACCACAACAGATCACAAGTGAGCAATACCCGCAGATTCTGTACCACAACAGATTACAAGTGAGCAATGCCTGCAGATTCTAGACCACAAGAGATCACAAGTGAGCAATACCTGCAGATTCTATACCACAACAGATCACAAGTGAGCAATACCAGCAGATTCTATACCACAACAGATCACAAGTGAGCAATACCCGCAGATTCTGTACACCAACAGATCACAAGTGAGCAATACCCGCAGATTCTATACCACAACAGATCACAAGTGAGCAATACCCACAGATTATGTACCACAACAGATCACAAGTGAGCAATACTTGTAGATTCAATACCACAACAGATCACAAGTGAGCAATACCTGCAGATTCTATACCACAACAGATCACAAGTGAGCAATACCTGCAGATTCTATAACACAACAGATCCCAAGTGAGCAATACCTGCAGATTCTATAACACAACAGATCCCAAGTGAGCAATACTGGGGGTGAATGTTTGCCAATGTGCAGCATTCCGTCCATCATCTTGTGTGTTTTGCACAAGTGAGCAATACCTGCAGATTCTGTAGCACAACAGATCACAAGTGAGCAATACCTGCAGATTCTGTACCACAACACATCACAAGTGAGCAATACCTGCAGATTCTGTACCACAACAGATCACAAGTGAGCAACCCTGCAGATTCGGTACCACAACAGATCACAAGTGAGCAACCCTGCAGATTATGTACCACAACAGATCACAAGTGAGCAATACCTGTAGATTCAATACCACAACAGATCACAAGTGAGCAATACCTGCAGATTCTATACCACAACAGATCACAAGTGAGCAATACCTGCAGATTCTATATCACAACAGATCCCAAGTGAGCAATACCTGCAGATTCTATAACACAACAGATCCCAAGTGAGCAATACCTGCAGATTCTATAACACAACAGATCACAAGTGAGCAATACCTGCAGTTTCTATAACACAACAGATCACAAGTGAGCAATGCCTGCAGATTCTATACTACAACAGATCACAAGTGAGCAATACCCACAGATTCTATACCACAACAGATCACAAGTGAGCAATACCTACTGATTCTATACCAAAACAGATCACAAGTGAGCAATACCTACAGATTCTATACCAAAACAGATCACAAGTGAGCAATACCCGCAGATTCTATACCACAACAGATCACAAGTGAGCAATACCTGCAGATTCTATACCACAACAGATCACAAGTGTGCAATGCCTGCAGATTTTATACCACAACAGATCACAAGTGAGCAATACGTGCAGATTCTATAACAAAACTGATCACAAGTGAGCAATGCCTGCAGATTCTGTACCACAACAGATCACAAGTGAGCAATACCCGCAGATTCTATACCACAACAGATCACAAGTGAGCAATACCTGCAGATTCTATACCGCAACAGATCGCAAGTGAGCAATACCCACAGATTCTATACCACAACAGGTCACAAGTGAGCAATGCCTGCAGATTCGGTACCACAACAGATCACAAGTGAGCAGTACCTGCAGATTCTATAACACAACAGATTACAAGTGAGCAATGCCTGCTGATTCTATACCACAACAGATCACAAGTGAGCAATACCCACAGATTCTGTACCACAACAGATCACAAGTGAGCAATACCTGCAGATTCTGTACCACAACAGATCACAAGTGAGCAATACCTGCAGATTCTATAACACAACAGATCACAAGTGAGCAATACCTGCAGATTCTATACCACAACAGATCACAAGTGAGCAATACCTGCAGATTCTGTACCACAACAGATCAAAAGTGAGCAATACCTGCAGATTCTATACCGCAACAGATCACAAGTGAGCAATGCCCAGATTCTATACCACAACAGATCACAAGTGAGCAATACCTGCAGATTCTATACCACAACAGATCACAAGTGAGCAATACCCACAGATTCTATACCACAACTGGTCATAAGTGAGCAATAGCTGAAGATTCTAGAGCACAACAGATGCTAAGTGAGCAATAGCTGCAGATTCTAGAACATGACAGATCACAAGTGAGCAATACCTTTAGATGCTATACCACGACATATCATAAGTGAACAATAGCTGCAGATTCTAGAACATGACAGATCACAAGTGAGCAATACCTTCAGATTATAGGAAACGACAGATCACTAGTGAGCAATAGCTTCAGATTCTAGAATACGACAGATCACAAGTGAGTAATACCTGCAGATTATAGAGCATTAGTGGTCAGTGCCACAGTGGATGTTTGTAAAAACCTGAATGTTAAAGACTATAGGCTGGTAGTGACTGATATACAAAGGTTATAGGTCACCAATATTAAAAGGTATAGGCCACCAGTGTACCCATACACGAAGCTTGCAAGCTTGACGTGAGTAAACTTGGACATTAGAAAGCTCAGGTGGACAAGCCCTTAAGGCTCTAGAGCATGATACAATATTCCATTTATTTTAGGATTTGTATATGGGATGCTAACAGACATCCAGGTTCCTGGCGTTCATGGCTGCAGATTCCTGGTCATCTGAAAGAAGAACTGGGTTTAAGAAAGATTAGAAGTGAGGCGCAGACCAAGAGTGAAGGAGCGCCACGTTTAGGGTGTCAACGTGGTGCACCATCCTCTCCATGGAGGGTGGGCCCTCCTCTGTATGGCTGCAGTTGGGTCCAATGAGGTATGAGAAGGTAGGCGTTGTATGAGTGGAGCATGGGTGTCCCCACGCAATACCCATGGATTTTGAAGCATTTCCTGATTTTCCATTACTGGCATACCGAAGCACACTCAGATAGAGAAGAATGCCTCAAGGGATTGTTTCTGTGCAGTAAGGTGCCCCTTCCTGCACAGAAACAATCCTCCATACAATGCAGGCATCCTTGCACCATGGTTCAAGGGTGCCTGCATTGGCACTAGGCTGCCCATTGTGCGCTAGTGATGAGAAATTGTGATAAAGATGGCCCATTCCTGCCCATTCCCTGTAACACAGAGCAGCACAGCAAGGTGACTTGCTGTGCTGCCCTGCGTTACTTTTTGATAAGTATGCCCCTAAGTGTGTGGCACGCTCAAATCAAAGACATGACCACCCCATCCAGGCTACCTAGAAAAAGGGAGAGGTACTGAAGCATTTTACAGATTCTTTCCTTACTCTTCCCTCACTTGTCTATGGTTTGCCATCTGTTAGAAACCAGGGGCTTATTTACAAGCCCAGTGCACTGCCGAAAAGTCACTTTTAATGACATTCTGGTGGCGCACTGGGCTTACCGATATCTACGAGGCCACGTAAATCCACCCTGCATTGCTTTTCATGGCCTTGTAGATATGGTGTGAGGCAAAGCAGCGCAAGTCACTGCATTGCCTCCCAGTGGGATAGGGAGCCATGCCATGGGCGTTATGGTGGGTGTACCTGTAGGAAAGTGCCCCTTTTTGCTTGGTTGCCCCCCACTTTTTGCCTAATGTTGATGTATTTTGACTGAGTGTGCCCTGGGTTTCTGCCAACCAGGTACCCAGGGCCTATGTTCTTTCCCCAAATTGTACTATTGCAAAACCCAATTGGCACCTCACTGGCCCCAGGTAAGTCCCTTGTAAAAGGTACCACAGGGACCAAGGGCACTGTGACCAGAGAAGGCCTCTAAGGGCTGCAGCACTTATTGTGCCACCGTTAGAGGCCCTGTACCTTTACACTCACACACTGCCATAGCAGGCTGCATGTTTTGGTGCAGAACAAAGTGAAGAGTTGACATGATACACATCCCTGTGTGTCATTCCTACAACCCACTGCCCTGGCAAAGGTAATCCACCCCTCTAGCTGGGTGCACGATACCAGTGGTGAGGGCACAGGTGCATGAGCCCTGTGCCCCTACAGTGTCTAAATCAATTCTGAGACATTGAAAGTGCTGTAATGCCATAAAGAGTATATGGTCTGGGATTTTGTCATTGCGAACTCTGCAGCACCATAATGGCTTTACTGAAAAGTGGGAAGTTTGGTATCAAACTTCTGAATACATTAAACCCATGCTGATGCCAGTGTGGGATTTAATGAAAAATGCACTCAGAGGGCATCTTAGAGATGCCCACTGAAAAACGACCTAACTCTAGTGTCCTGGCCGAGTGGCTGCTCACCAGCTGCCACCACCGGACAAGTTTCTGGACCCTTGGGTCGAGAGCTTGCCGCTGTCGGGGGTCTGAAACAAAGCACATCCTGGGACGAGGTGCAAAGCCTCCTCCCCTAGAATGGGCAGGGTCCACGATGGGGAAGCTTCAAAGGCCAGCCACCATTGTTAGCTACCGCAGCCATTTGCTGCTTCCAGCAACTGGCTCCTATCAGTTCTGACCGCGACCTTGGGCGGGAGAATCAGCAGGAAAAGCCAAGACAGTGAGAGAGGTGTGCCCACCTTTGCCAACCCCACCCCTCAGGTGGGGGAGGCGAGGTGAGCATCAACTCTCAGTCCCCGCCATCTTGCAGAGGAGGGGACCCAACCACCCAGAGTGAGGCTCATGCCTACCTTCCACTGGAGGGTGACATAATAGGGGAGAACCCCAAGGAAGGGACCCATTGGTCCCGACCTGTACCTACCTGTAACGCCCCTAAATTTAGTATTTAGGGGCAACCCTGATCCTTTCCTCCTCAGACCAGAGCCGAAAAGAAGAAGCAAGAAGAAGAAGGACTGAACAGCCATGCGGAGGGAAGAAGAGGAGGACACCCACTGACTTGGCTCCAGCCCTACCGGCCTGTCCCAACCTCAGACTCCTCCAACAGAACCTCGGTGTGTCCTGCAGCCAGCAGTCCTCAAAAACCCCGGAGAACCTGCCCTGCGATGTGACTAAAAAGGACCTTGTCTCCCGTGAGCATCGGACTTGCTCAAACCAACCGACTCTGACTCCGGCCGACTCCGTTAGTCTCCCCCACTCCGCTACCGGCGACCCGAGCCCGAGTCCGAGTGAACCAACACCCTAAGGACGTCTGCCCAGTGATTCTAGTCTGGAACCCAGTGGCCCCTGAACCTCAACAAGCTCCCAATTCAAACCTGCAGGCAACAATTAGAAGGTCCCCTGAACTGCAACCGAAGGCGACCCCTGAACCGACTCCGTAACTGAAGCAGTCCAGAAAGAGCAACCGCGACCGTACGACCGACTCTGTCACCGAACGGTGTGGTCACAAGACGACGACTCCCTAAGTCCCATTCGCCTCAACAGCATCTGACCGACTCCGAGAGAACCGCAACCGAATCTGCAGCATCAGTCAAGACCGCATCCTCCACTCGGCCGCCCCGGTGCCGCTGGTGGTGTACTTCTAGTGTTGGCCATTAGGCCCTACAATGCTGACTGCGACCACAGGAGCTTTTTTTTCTCCAGTCTGGTGGCCTGCTCGCCGCACTCCCCAAACCCACGACCATGCTTAGCCCGTTGGCTAACGTGTGGTCCCTGCACTCTGCACCCAGCCGCCTCTGTGCCACTGGTGGTGCGACTTGAGTGCCGTTTGACCGAACGTTTCCACAGACCCATAAGCCCAGTTCAGCCCTCTCAGGACTAAATGTGGCTCATGAGTAATATTGTAAACCTGTAATAAGTTTGCAAAATGCATTTGACCTATGTTTCCTTTCCCTCAGGAAATGCATCAGCCTTGCATCTAGAGATACCTGGCTGAGTAAGAAAAGTAATTATAAAGCAATTCTACTATAACGGATGCACTGCATTCAAACTGTATTTAAACTGCATATGTTTGAAAAGTATTTCTATACTGACTTGTACCAGGCCTGGCTTGGTTCTAGAAAATAAATATAACTAAATAATAATTTTCTATATAAACCCATTGGTCAGAGTTCAGTCCTTGAGTGTGTGACATCATTTCTTGCCTGAGTGTGTACAACAAATGCTTAACACTGTCCTCTGATAAAGCCTTACTGCTCAACCACACTACTGTAGGAAGGTGGAATCTGACTGCATGGTTGCCCCCACTTTTTTCCTGGTGTTTTGCTGGTTTTCGACTTAGTTTGGCTGGGATCCTGCTATTCAGGACCCCAGCCTATCTGCTTTCCCTTTAAATTGATTGCATGTACTTTAGGTACACGCCAGATTGGATTCTGGGGTACCCTTATAAGTCCCTAGTATATGGTATACCATGTACCCAGGGCATAGGTACCCCAGAGGCCTCCCAGGGGCTGCAGCATGTATTATGCCACCCCTGAGAGGCCATCCAAAATGACACAACAGGTCTGCTACAGCAGCCTGTGTAAAGTGGTGTATCCACCCCTTACTGAGATATAGGTTCCCCATATCTCTCCATATCACTGCACATGTAAACCTATCAGTCACCCCTATGGCAGGCCTTAACAATCCTGTAAGCAGGGTGCTGGGTTTCATGTGAGAGGGTGCCCATGCATGAGCAGAGCCCCTCTGCAGCTTTTGGAATCTTCATTCCGGGGTTGTTTGTGATGCAGCCAAACCATATACTCTTAAGTGCATTATGACCTCGCGGTAAATGCTAACTTGAGAATGGCTGCATGGAAACAAGTCGTGTTTGGTGTCAAACACCTTGGAATCATACCTCCATCCCAGTAACTGGGGTGGGAGGTATGATTCCACCCTACTAGAGGGAGAAACATGGCACCACCGGTACACCCGGTACCAGCTTAACAGAACCCTTGCGTCACAAAATGGATGTTGCAGCCACAGACACGAGTCTGCCCTCCTGCTGCTGGACGAAACTCCGGCAGGGGAGGCCTGGGCAATAGGTTTCCTGTCACAGGGAGCTGTGACCACCTCCCAGACAGGCTTTAGTGTATTGGGGCTGGGTGGGTGCACTCCAAAAGTGCTTTGAAGTCTGCACTGGGGGCACATTTGGTGTCCCTGTGCATAGTCCAGCTCAAACCGGTTGCAGGGGCTACCAGCCCCTGCTCTGGCGTGAAACTGGACAAAGGAAATGGGTGTAGCCACCCCTCTTTCCTGACCCTCCTATAGGTGGGTCCCCAGAGTTTGTCCCACCCTTCCTCGGGTATAAAGTAGGAACCCCTGACTACAGGACTTTAGATTACACCTGGACTAAACTCTGACACAGAAACCAAGTGCTTAGACGATCTACACTACGCTGGATGACTGAAGAATCTCCCTTGGAGTAAAGGAGTTACTCCCTGCAAGGCAGGCACCTTTAACGCAACTGACGGGTTGGCATCTCCGCAGCTCCTGAAGACTCCAAAGAATATTGCCACACAGGAGGTGGGTTCCCGAGGTCTCTGAGGTTGATCTGTGCCCACAGCAAGTCTGAGGCCCGTATCCCTCGTGGTGACCGTGCAACCTGAACCCCTGGGCACCGCGTCCATTTGCAGAAGCATCAGCTTTCCAGCGACCCCTGAGGCTGAGCTTTGATTACTTGTAGCCCTGTCCCCGAGCAGTAATTACACTGAAGATTGCCAGCCTGCACTCAACGAGTGTTCCGTGGGCCGCCATTTTGTGATTCCTCTTGAGGTCCCTTCGCGATCCCTGGTCCGTTGACCTGTGGGTCCCCAAGAAGGCAACTCTAACTTTAATTGGGCTTCCCTGGTTGCTCCAGATGTGCCCTGACTCTCCATTGCTTGGGGAGTCCCCAGGACCTTGCTGGTCCTCACAGAAGCATCTGTTCTCTTCCTGCGTGGGTTGCTGTTGCCAAGGCTTGTTGTGTTCAATCCGAGCACCGACACCCCAGCACTCGACATCCTTTGTGGAACAGCTCGAATCCCGCTCCTGGTTGTCCTCGACATCTCCTGGACCCCGTGGCTGCAGAGTGAAGCTTCACCTCTTCGCACCTGAAGCACCCGACACTTTTCTTCTTCACGGCAGCAGCACTTTGCAGCAGATCGCCATTGAAATCAACGACGATTCCCGACACCCTTTGACACCTATGCACCCGGCTTCCCTGGGTGAGGTAACTCGAGTACTCCGGTGCTCCCGTGGGTGTTGGCCCTAGAACTCCTTAAGTCTAAAGGGGTTTGCTCAAAGTCCTCTCCTAAGTGTTGATCCAGCGCTATCAATAAAATCTCTTCTCCTATAAGCTTTGGACATCCAGGTACAAATATCCCTCTTAAACACAAATCTATATCCATATGACGGTGGGGCCCATAACACCGCATATGGATTCACTCTCTCATATATTCCCTGGATTTCATCCATCCTTACCTAGGAGAAAACAGTAGAACGATTCGCTGGAAGGAGACGGGATACCTTTTAAAACGACGTAATACTTCTCAAGCTTTAAGGTATTCTGCTCATTGGTCGATGGACCAACTAGTAGGAATCAGTTGATGGTGATTAAGACCAGCTCAATCACTATAAACCTTTAAACATTTACATTTATCATTGAGCTAAAGAACCACTGACTCATTGTTTTAAAGATAATAACGTTTTATATAAATTTTTGAAGCATGAATAAGTTTCAGATTTATTATTCAGGTTATTACATTTATCATCATTATAAGAATAAATTGAAATTGCAATGCATACCTATTAGATGGAAAAATAAAGTTCGTCACAGCAAGAACTCCCGAAAGATCTGTCCTGGAAAACAGGCCTTCTCGTTCCTTCCCCTTCAGTATTTTAAGAATAAAAGTCTAATAGTTTTAAATGGAAAAATCTATTAAGAGTAAAGGTTCTCCAAAAGCAGCGTCTCGTGCTCAATCAAAAATATAAAATAGCAGCAGCAGCATCAGCTCGTCAGCTATCAGCAGCAGCAACCCCAATAGCAGCTCGTCCCTAAAGCAGCTCACCCAAAAGCAGCTAACCCTCCCCTCCAAGAGTAGGTCTTCTTATACCCTAATACTAGCTTACTAAGTGAAAATGTTACATCTTTATGGCGAGATTCTCTCTAATTGGTCCATTCGGGTCAGTATACATCTCATTATGAATATCCTTGTTCCAACCAGTTCTTTGTGGAAAGTTCATACTTCTGTCGTTTCTCACGGGTTCATGACATTACCCATCCACTCTTGCAGTTCAAACTGTATCCTTTTCTGATACTTTTAGGTTTAACAGTTCTTTGTTCATTCATTTATTCACTGCGACTTCTCACGCTTTTCACTGTTCCTCTTTGGCACACGTTTATACGATAAGGTCATCGCAGCCTTGACCACGCTTCCATCCTAGACTTTGGATACGATCACATGATCCCTCTTGTTCACGGCCTTTCTCTCTTTTCATAACCCTCTCGCGCCTGCGTATTCTAGCTCATGGCGGCCATTTTATATCGCGGCTCAACAGGCCTAAGCGCACTATTATAAAGATAAACAAAACATAGTTAAGAATAAAGAATATAAACCCTTTCGTTTCCCTCCCGTCATTCTACGTACCCCAATTAGGTATTACCTAGCAAAAGCGACATATAAAGCCATCCCTTACTTACCAACGCTTTACTTTGCCACTACACCGTTTATTTTCAAGCACAAATCATGCATTTTATTATTCTATTAGTATCAAATATTAGACTTATGTTATCCACGTCAACAATTGTAAGTAAATTAGTTTGCACATAAATAGCGTGTTACCTTTAACCCTTTACATGTAACATACATGGTTGGTTATTTACTAAGACGAACTTGTGTGTTAATTATTTAACGTAAATATTAGGAGGTTAACATTTTTCGTTTACCCTGCTCCATCAGTGTCCTTTATCTTTAAAATTCCAACCCCGACTTTCCTCATAGAATACTACGGCGCTCGCGGCTGTGTTATCACACTGCACACGTCCCCCGTGGGTCTCCTGTGTCACTACCTTGGGTGGTTCCTTGGGGTCCCCGCGATTCTACGTGCTCTAGGCACTGTGTCTAGTCAAGTCGTGGTTCTTTTACCACTTTCTTAATATATGGTTTTGTCCCCCCCTGGGGCCCATTGTATATTGTGCTATTTACTGTCATTTTAATACTGTGATATTGTGTATCTTGGACTCTAATCTCATAAAGAGATTAGTAGTGAGTGTTTAGAAATAAATACATATATTTATATATACCTGGTGTGGTTCTCCTTTCATTTGGTCATTCAAGAGGTTATAATCTGGTAAACCAAGCTGCTTTACACTCCTTCAAGACTTAGCCTGAAGGCTGCTCTCCATAGCTACCACTAGGATAGCTTTCAATAAAGGTTGTCTTTAAACCTATCATCAATAAGGGTTGTTTGGACTGGTGCAAGGTGCCCACTATAACTAGTGGACAGCATATCCCAGGCCAACTTCTCACATTGGTGTGCAGCGGTTGGATTCAAGCTTGCTATTGCTTTACCAGATAATCTCTTTGAGTGACTAACTGAAAACCACTATAGGTACATAGGTACATATAAATCAAGTCTAGAATACAGTAAGTTCTACTGAACTTAGAGTTGTGTGTCAAGGGCTTAGCACACCCTTTCTACAACTCAAGAGAGTTTAGTAGGCCCCACTAGAGTAGGTAGGTGAATTCACCACACCACACTAGTCATGTCTTCAAGGACAGAAGCCAGTGGGCCTCTCCCAACTAAGTATGACAATGTCTCATACCAAGAATTGGGGACTATGTGTGCCTCAAAGAAATTGAAGACAGGGAAAAGCCCAACCACACAACATCTCATAAAGTTGTTGCTTGCAGATGACCTCAATAAGACCCCAGGGTCTGATGAGGTTGGCAGAGTGGGTGGGACAGCAGAAGAGGAAAGGCCAGGTAGTGAACACTACAATGACCAGGACTCTGATGCTGGCCAGGGGGATCAAAATGATTCTAACTTGGAAAATCCAATTCTTCCTGAAGGTGAGGAAGGAGACCCCAGTGGGGTTCTCTTTACCCCACCTGGAAGGGTTAATAGTCTACCAAGAATATCTAGATCTCCTTCTGTGGAATCTAATCGTTCTGGTACATCTGTAGGGAGCTCTGTTTCTCATAGGACTTCTTCTCATAAAAGGGAGTCCTCTTATGAGAAGAAGTGCCAACTGCTTGAGTTTGAGAGAGCTAAGCTCAGAATGAAGAGAGAGCAATTGGCCTTAGAAAGGGAATCCCTGGAGCTTCAGAAAGCTTCTCAGAAGTTGGGGCTAGAGCCCCATGGTGTCAGCAACAGTGTCCCTAGGAGTAGAGAAGATACTCATCACCATAGGAACCTGAACAAGATTGTCCCTCCCTACCAGAGTGGGGATGACATCCACAAGTGGATAACTGCACTGGAGAGGGCCTGTAAAGTACAGAGGGTCCCTCAGGAGCAGTGGGCAGCAATCTTGTGGCTCTCCTTTGCAGACAAAGGTAGAGATAAGCTCCTCACTGTTAGAGAAGAGGATGCTGAAAATTATACAGTCCTGAAGAGTGCTCTGATTGATGGGTTTGGCCTAACCACTGAACAATACAAGTTAAAGTTCAGAGACACCCAAAAGGCACAGACTCAGGACTGGGTTGACTTTGTAGATTGTGCTACTAAGGCTCTGGATGGTTGGATTCATGGCAGCAAGGTGTATGACTATTTATGATTGTACAATTTGATTATGAGGGAGCAGATCCTTAATAATTGTCAAAACCAGCATTTACACCAGTACCTGGTGGACTCTGATCTGACCTCTCCCCAAGAATTGGGAAAGAAGGCAGACAAATGGGTCAGAACCAGAGTAAAGCCAAAGAATCAGGGTGGTGACCAGAAGAAAGATTCTTCCAAAAACCAAGAGAAAGGTGGGGATAAATCAAAAGACAAATCCCCTACAGGGCCCCAAAAGTCCTCTCCTGGGGGTGGGTCCCAAACTCCTTCCTCCCCTGAAAAGAAACGTTATTGCCATAACTGTAAGAAGTCTGGCCACTGGAAAAATGACCCCAGTTGCTCCAAGGCTGGCAATAAGGAAAATGTTCCTCCCAGCAATACTACCACTCCTCCTGGTACTACAAGTAGTAATCCCCCAGGTGGTAGTACTGCCCCCAAAAAGTTAGGTGGGTTGGTATGGGGAACTGAGGTGGACCCCAGCTTTTCAAGGTCCTCCTCACAGGCCTCCTTAGTCTGTGATGGTGGCATGGGATTTGCCACTTTACTATGAGTCCCAATACTTTGGGCAAGTACAGACAGGAGCCCCTAATCAATGGTCAGAAGGCGTTGGCATTCAGGGACACAGGGGCTAGTGTCACCATGGTGACAGGGAAACTAGTCCCCCCTCAACAGCTTTTACCTGAGTTCAAGTACCAGGTGACCAACATTGATGGTATCAGAACAGATCATCACATGGCCATAGTCAATCTCAGCTGGGGAGGGGTCACTGGCCCAAAGAGAGTGGCAGTGTCCCCAAACTTGCCTGTAGATTGCCTGTTGGGCAATAATCTAGAAGTTTCAGCCTGGGCTGAAGTTGAACACCAGGCCCATTTAAAAATGTTGGGCCTCTCTGAGAAGGTTGGTGGGGCTGTTAGGGCCTCAGCCCCATCTCAGGGAAATTTTGGAGAAGTGGAGCCTGAAAGAATGGCCCACTCTACTCCCCAAGAGAGCAGAAGGGTTGAAGAAAAGTGTTCTTCCCCCCAGACTATAGGTAAGGGTCAGCTTCCTCAGGGAACTGATCCTACCCCTAGTGAAGGAACTGCCCCAGAGGTGGTCAGGCCTGGCCTGGCTACATCCCCGATGGCAGGGGACCCTTCCAAGGTGGTACCCAGTCTGGAGCAGGTAATCTGCCCCTCTCTACCCTCCCTCTGTCAGCCTAGGGCTGCAGAGGTCAGGGAGATCAGTGGACCCCTAAGGGCTCCCTGTCCAGAGGAACCCACTCATCCACAGATTAGGGGCACCCAGTCTAGTAGCCCTAGCCAGGTAAAAACTCCTCAGCACACTGAGGGATCCCTCTTACCCTTGTGTAGGGACCTCCCCCAGATGGACTCTGTTGGGCAAAGGCAAACCTGGGACCAGGTGGTTCCAAACCTACCATGTTCCTCCATTGTTCCAACCAAAGGGACCCAACCCCCAGCTGTAGGCAGCCAGAGGTTGACCCTTAGGGCCAGATACAACTCAGTCATGGAAAGAAAGGCCTCCATGGTGACCAGTGATTTGAGGAAGCTGAGACCAACTTTATTAGGGCCTCACTTCTCCACTCAGACACCCCACCAGCCTTTTACTTTGCCAAAACACACCACAGGTAGTAATTCCAAATGGTGGAGATCATCGAATACCCTTGGGGTTAGGAATTGCTTAGTGGACCATAAGACAGGGGGTAACCATGCTAGTGCAGGTTCTTCCTTATATGGCCACTTAGTCAATAAAGGCTCAACTGGGCAAGGTTAGCCTTATCTCCTTTCGTTTGGGGGGTTATGTAGGAAGGTGGAATCTGACTGCATGGTTGCCCCCACTTTTTTCCTGGTGTTTTGCTGGTTTTCGACTTAGTTTGGCTGGGATCCTGCTATTCAGGACCCCAGCCTATCTGCTTTCCATTTAAATTGATTGCATGTACTTTAGGTACACTCCAGATTGGATTCTGGGGTACCCTTATAAGTCCCTAGTATATGGTATACTATGTACCCAGGGCATAGGTACCCCAGAGGCCTCCAAGGGGCTGCAGCATGTATTATGCCACCCCTGAGAGGCCATCCAAAATGACACAACAGGTCTGCTACAGCAGCCTGTGTAAGGTGGTGTATGCGCCCCTTACTGAGATATAGGTTCCCTATATCTCTCCATATCACTGCACATGTAAACCTATCAGTCACCCCTATGGCAAGCCTTAACAATCCTGAAGGCAGGGTGCTGGGTTTCATGTGAGAGGGTGCCCATGCATGAGCAGAGCCCCTCTGCAGCTTTCAGAATCTTCATTCCGGGGTTGTTTGTGATGCAGCCAAACCATATACTCTTAAGTGCATTATGACCTTGCGGTAAATGCTAACTTGAGAATGGCTGCATGGAAACAAGTTGTGTTGGGTGTCAAACACCTTGGAATCATACCTCCACCCCAGTAACTGGGGTGGGAGGTATGATTCCACCCTACTAGAGGGAGAAACATGGCACCACCGGTACACCCGGTACCAGCTTAACAGAACCCTGGCATCACAAAATGGATGCTGCAGCCACAGACACGAGTCTGCCCTCCTGCTGCTGGACAAAACTCCGGCAGGGGACAATAGGTTTCCTGTCACAGGGAGGTGTGACCACCTCCCAGACAGGCTTTAGTGTATTGGGGCTGGGTGGGTGCACTCCAAGAGTGCTTTGAAGTCTGCACTGGGGGCACATTTGGTGTCCCTGTGCATAGTCCAGCTCAAACAGGTTGCAGGGGCTACCAGCCCCTGCTCTGGCGCGAAACTGGACAAAGGAAATGGGTGTAGCCACCCCTCTTTCCTGACCCTCCCATAGGTGGGTCCCCAGAGTTTGTCCCACCCCTTCCTCGGGTATAAAGTAGGAACCCCTGACTACAGGACTTTAGATTACACCTGGACTAAACTCTGACACAGAAACCAAGTACTTAGATGATCTACACTACGCTGAATGACTGAAGAATCTCCCTTGGAGTAAAGGAGTTACTCCCCTGCAAGGCAGGCACCTTTAACGCAACTGACCGGTTGGCATCTCCGCAGCTCCTGAAGACTCCAAAGAATATTGCCACACAGGAGGTGGGTTCCCGAGGTCTCTGAGGTCGATCTGTGCCCACAGCAAGTCTGAGGCCCGTATCCCTTGTGCTGACTGTGCAACCCAAACCCCTGGGCACCTCCGTCCATTTGCAGAAGCATCAGCTTTCCGGCAACCCCTGAGGCTGAGCTTTGGGTTACTTGTAGCCCTGACCCCGAGCAGTAATTACACCAAATATTGCTGGCCTACACTCAACGAGTGTTCCGTGGGCCGCCATTTTGTGATTCCTCTTGAGGTCCCTTCGCGATCCCTGGTCCGTTGACCTGTGGGTCCCCAAGAAGGCAACTCTAACTTTAATTGGGTTTCCCTGGTTGCTCCAGATGTGCCCTGACTCTCCATTGCTTGGGGAGTCCCCAGGACCTTGCTGGTCCTCACAGAAGCATCTGTTCTCTTCCTGCGTGGGTTGCTGTTGCCAAGGCTTGTTGTGTTCAATCCGAGCACCGACACCCCAGCACTCGACATCCTTTGTGGGACAGCTCGAATCCTGCTCCTGGTTGTCCTCGACATCTCCTGGACCCCGTGGCTGCAGAGTGAAGCTTCACCTCTTCGCACCTGAAGCACCCGACATCGGTGGGCATTTGATTGCTCCGCTCCTGGTCACTGGCTAGTGACCCAGACTCTGTCCCCTCTGCTTTCAGATTCTTCACATCTTCGATCCAGGCTTGGATCATCCCGGACACTTTTCTTCTTCACGGCAGCAGCACTTTGCAGCAGATCGCCATTGAAATCAACGACGATTCCCGACACCCTTTGACACCTATGCACCCGGCTTCCTGGGTGAGGTAACTCGAGTACTCCGGTGCTCCCGTGGGTGTTGGCCCTAGAACTCCTTAAGTCTAAAGGGGTTTGCTCAAAGTCCTCTCCTAAGTTTCCTTTATCTTTAAAATTCCAACTGCGACTTTCGTCATAGAATCCTACGGCGCTCGCGGCTGTGTTCTCACACTGCACACGTCCCCCGTGGGTCTCCTGTGTCACTACCTTGGGTGGTTCCTTGGAGTCCCAGCGATTCTACGTGCTCTAGGCACTGTGTCTAGTCAAGTCGTGGTTCTTATACCACTTTCTTAATATATGGTTTTGTCCCCCCCCTGTCTCCCATTGTATATTGTGCTATTTACTGTCGTTTTAATACTGTGATATTGTGTATCTTGGACTCTAATCTCATAAAGAGGTGAGTAGTGAGTGTTTAGAAATAAATACATATATTTTATATATACCTTGTGTGGTTCTCCTTTCATTTGGTCATTCAAGAGGTTATAATCTGGTAAACCAAGCTGCTTTACACTCCTTCAAGACTTAGCCTGAAGGCTGCTCTCCATAGCTACCACTAGGATAGCTTTCAATAAACGTTGTCTTTAACCTAATCATCAATAAGGGCAGTTTGGACTGGTGCAAGGTGCCCACTATAACTAGTGGACAGCATATACCAGGCCAACTTCTCACAACTACCACAAATAAAGAGTGAGGTGCTATCTAACTTTGCCTCTGCCTACCTCTGGGGTTCCACTGGACTCTGTGCACACTATACCTCACTTTGGTATAGTATATACAGAGCCAGCTTCCTACATTGGTGGATCAGCGGTGGGATACACAACTTTGCATTTGCTGGACTGACTTGGTCAACACCTGATCACATGACAGAACTCCTATATTGTCTTTAGAATTCTGATTTTTGAATTGATACATTTTTTCCTAATTACTAAACGTCTTGTTAGGGCGTTGGTTAAGTCCCTTTAGAATTTTAGAAAAGTAAAAGCTCACAATAATTAGGGGTAAGAGGGGTTAGAATTCTTTTTAGAATGTCTCTTAAAAAGAACCCAACTGTTAGTGAAAACATCACAAATGACACAGAGATTATGGTTGAGGAGCTCAACCTCACCCTTGTCTCCATTTAGCCTTTAAAAAGTTAAGGTCTCTATGTAAACTTAAAAACATTTCCATGGGGTCCCATCCTTCCAAACAAAAGCTCCAGGAGCTTTTGGCAGGGTATGCTAAGGACCACCCCTCTGAGCAAGGTGAGGAGCTCTCAGAAGGGGAAGAGGATAGAGGGGATGAGGATACCTTCCAACCCCCCTCGCATCTTAGAGAAGACAAGGCCCCTGTGTCCCTAACTCCAAGAGTACAACTCACAGCCTAGATCCCACACAGGTGGGTCAGGTACTTCTGAGTCCATTGAGGACAGCCTCGATGAGGAAACCAACCTCTTAGTGAGGTTGACCAAAAGATCAGAGCAGACTCCTGGCTCTGGAGAAAGAAAGAGCAGAGATGGGCTTAGCTCCCATCAATGGTGGCAGCAACATACTAAATAGGGACAGAGAGCAATCTTATGATCCCAAAATCCCCAAAGAGATTGTCCCCAAATTTGAGGAAGGTGATGACATTACCAAATGGTTCACAGTCTTTGAGAGGGCCTGTGAAATGAGAAAACTGAGGAAGTCCCACTGGGGGCACTTCTTTGGGAACTGTTCACTGGTAATTGCAGGGACAGACTCCTGACCCTTACACAGGCAGATGCTGGGTCTTATGTAACCCTGGGCAAAGCACTACGCTACGCTCGCGTAGTTTGCGAAGTTTGCGCTACTTCGCACAACGCGAATTGCACGTAGCACAGTGCAAACACGCGTAGCGTAGTGCAGCGGTCATTTTTGCTTGCTCGCGGTCCTCAACGTCAAGTTGGCGACCGCGAGCAAGCAAAATGACATCCCGGCGAGATTCTCAACGCGGGAGGTCAGGTTTCTCATTGCGAGTGGTCGCGTATGCTCGCGACCGCTCGCGATGAGAAACTACCAGTCCGCGTTGAGAAAGCTGCCGCTCGAGTAAAAATCTACTCGAGCGGCAGTAAAAGACAGCTCGCACTGTGCAAGATGCCGTTTTCAATGATTGCACAGTGCGGACAAGCATCCGGCACTGTGCAATCATTGCGAACAGTGCACTACGCAGTTCGCGTAGTGCTCCGCGTAGCTCGCGTAGTGCGAACTGCACTTTGCGTAGCTTCGCGTAGCGCTACTTCGCGAACTACGCCCAGGCTTAGTCTTATGACATCATGAAGAACACTCTGATTGAGGGCTTTGGACTTCCAACTGAAGAATATAGGATTAGATTCAGGGGGGCTCACAAAACCCACAACCAGTCCTGGATTGGCTTCGTAGACTACTCAGTTAAGACACTAGATGGATGGTTAACTGGAAACAATGTGCTTGATTTCAATGGACTTTACAATCTTTTTATGAAAGAGCATATTTTGAGTGATTGCACTAATGAAAAGTTACATCAGCATTTGGTAGACCTAGGTCTAATTTCTCCCCAAGAATTGGGAAAGAAGGCAGACCAGTGGGTCAAGACTAGGGTAACCAAAACAACCACTGGGGGTGACCAAAAGAAAGGGATTACAAAACCTCCCTAGGGGAAAGGGGGTAAGAATCCCAAAGATAAAAAGATAGAGTCTTCTCAAGGGCCCCAAAAACCTGCTCAGGGGGGTGGATCCCAAAACTCTTCCCAGTCCAGTGGTAGGTACAAAGGGAAGAACTTTGATCCCCAGAAGGCCTGGTGTTTCAACTGTAAGAAGTTGGGACACTTAATTGGAGATGCTACTTGTCCTAACAGGAAGCCCCCTAGTCCTCCTCCAGTTAGTACTCGAATACCCAATCTCCAGATGGGATCAACAGTGTGCTCAGAGCAAATCAGGGTTCACACTGAAGCAGTTCTAGTCACTGAGGGTGAAGTTGAGTTTGCCACTTTAGCTGTATGGCCTCCCTACTTAAAGAAGTATTTGCAATAACCTTGGATTAATGGGACTAGAATAGAAGCCCTGAGGGATACAGGTGCCAGTGTCACTATGGTGAGAGATACACTGGTTTCCCCAAGGGCAATACCTTATTGGAAAGTCTTATCCAGTAACCAACACTGACAGCGTTACTACTAACCATGCCATGGCGATGGTGGCATTAGACTGGGGGCGAGGGGGTTTACTGGCCTGAAACAGGAAGTGGTCTCTCCAAAGCTTCCAGCTGCCTGTCTGCTTAGAAATGACATGGAGACCTCAGCATGGGCTGAGGTAGAATTGAAAACCCATGCAGCAATGCTGGACATCCCTGAGATTGTGTGTAAAAACAAGAGCACAGAGCAGAAAACAGGGTGAAAAAGAAGTGTTGGCGCCTGAAAGAATGGCCCACCCTTCCAAGAGGAAAGGTAAAAAGACTGGGAAACCAGCTTCTGAACATTCAAAGACTCAGGACCCCTCTCCTCGGGAAGAGGACTTGGCAGCCTCAGAGGGAACTGAGCCCATGGAACTCGACCCTTACCAGGTTAAGCTCTTAGGCCCAGGGGGACCCACTAGGGAAGAGCTGTGCCTTGGACTGCAGGACTGTCCAACTCTTGAAAGCCTGAGGCAGCAACCTGCTGCACAGGAAAAGGGAGATGTCAGTGGTACCAACCAAGCCTATTGGGAGGAGGGACTCCTGTATACTGAGGCCAGAGACCCCAACCCTGGTGCCACTAAGAGAGTGGTAGTGCCTCAAATGTACAGGGAGTTCTTACTCAGTTTGGTTCATCACATCCCCCTAGCTGGGCATCTTGGCCAAACCAAGACTTGGGAAAGGCTAGTTAGCCACTTGTACTGGCCTCAGATGTCCCAGAAAGTAAATGAGTTTGTAAGCTCCTGTGTCACCTGTCAAGCCAGTGGCAAAACAGGTGGATACACAAAGCCCCCCTTAATTCCACTACCAGTGGTTGAGGTTCCCTTTGAAAGGGTAGGTGTGGACATAGTGGGTCCACTTGAACCTCCCACCGCCTCAGGAAACACATTTATACTGGTGGTAGTGGATCATACCACCAGGTATCCTGAAGCAATTCCCCTTAGGACTACTACAGCCCCTGCAGTAGCCAAGACCCTCATTGGTGTCTTTACCAGGGTAGGGTTTCCTAAGGAGGTGGTTTCAGACAGAGGGTCAAATTTCATATCTGCATACCTCAAACACATGTGGAAAGAGTTTGGAGTACAGTACAAGTTTACTACACCCTATCATCCACAAACCAATGGTCTTGTTGAAAGGTTCAACAAGACATTGAAGGGCATGATCATGGGGCTCCCTGAAAAGCTCAAAAGGAGATGGGATGTCCTCTTGCCATGCTTGCTTTTCACCTACAGAGAGGTGCCTCAGAATGGTTTAGGGTTTTCCCCCTTTGAACTTCTGTTTGGCCATCCTGTTAGGCGACCACTCTGTCTTGTTAAAGAGGGCTGGGAGAAGCCTCTCCAAGAACCCAAACAGGATATTGTGGACTATGTACTAGTCCTAAGGTCCAGAATGGACAAGTACATGGAAAAAGCTTCCAAAAATCTTGAGGCCAGCCAGGAGCTCCAGAAGCGCTGGAATGACCAAAACGCTGCACTGGTGGAATTCCAACCAGGGCAAAAGGTGTGGGTTTTGGAGCCTGTGGCACCAATTGCCCTCCAGGACAAATGGAGTGGCCCTTACCCCATCTTAGAAAAGAAAAGTGAGGTCACCTACTTGGTAGACCTGGGCACAAGCAGGACCCCCAAAAGGGTGATCCATGTGAACCGCCTTACGTTTTTCCATGACAGGGCTGACATCACCATGCTGATGGTGACTGATGAGGATCAGGAGACAGAGAATGAACCTCTCCCTGACCTCTTCTCTTACAGCTCCAAATATGGGTCAGTGGATGGAGTTGTAGGTTTAGACACCCTCACTGCCCCACAGCAGGCTGACTGTAAGCAAGTCTTACAGCAATATGCTAAGCTCTTCTCCTTGACCCCTGGCCAGACAAACTGGTGCACCCATGAGGTGGACACTGGAGACAGTGTACCTGTCAAGAACCAAATCTATCAGCAGTTTGATCAAGTTAAGGAGAGCATCAAAACTGAGATCAGCAAGATATTGGAGTTACGGGTAATTGAGCCCTCAGAGAGCCCCTGGGCCAGCCCAGTGGTTCTAGTCCTCAAACCTCATCCACAGGGTGGAAAGAGAGAAATTAGGTTCTGCGTGGACTATAGAGGGCTCAACTCTGTCGCCAAGACAGATGTTCACCCTATACCAAGTGCTGATGAGTTGATAGACAAATTGGGTGCAGCCAAATTTCTTAGTACCTTTGACTTAACTGCAGGGTACTGGCCAATTGGCATGGCCCCAGGAGCAAAAGAAAAGACAGCATTCTCCACACCTGACGGGCATTATCAGTTTACTGTTATGCCCTTTGGTTTAAAGAATGCCCCTGCCACCTTCCAGAGGTTGGTGAACCAAGTGCTTGCTGGATTGGAGGCCTTTAGTGCAGCATATCTTGATGATATTGCTGTCTTTAGCTCCACCTGGCAGGATCACTTGATCCAGCTGAGCAAGGTTTTAAAAGCCCTGCAAACCACAGGCCTAACTATCAAGGCATCCAAGTGCCAGATAGGACAGGGAACAGATGTATACTTGGGCCACCTTGTTGGTGGAGGCCAAGTACTGCCCCTGCAACCCAAGATCCAGGCCATCCTGGACTGGGAAGCTCCAACAACCCAGACCCAGGTCAAGGCATTCCTTGGCTTGACTGGGTACTACAGGAGGTTTGTGAAGGGATATGAGTCAATTGTGACTCCCCTCACAGAATTCACCTCAAATAAGATGCCCAAAAAGGTAAACTGGACAGTTAGCTGTCAAAAGGCTTTTGACACCCTGAAAGAGGCAATGTGCTCAGCACCAATTCTCAAAGCTCCAGACTACACCAAGCAGTTCATTGTGCAGACTGATGCCTCTGAGCTAGGGATAGGAGCGGTCCTATCCCAGACCAATGATGAAGGCCAAGACAAACCTGTTGCTTTTATAAGTAGGAGGTTACTCCCAGGGGAGTAGCGTTGGAGTGCCATTGAGAGGGAGGCCTTTGCTGTGGTTTGGTCCCTGAAGAAGCTGAGTCCATACCTGTTTGGTACTCACTTCCTAGTTCAAACTGACCACGGACCTCTCAGATGGCTAATGCAAATGAAAGGTGAAAATCCTAAACTGTTGAGGTGGTCCATCTCTAGTCAGGGAATAGACTTTATAGTGGTACATAGACCTGGGACTGCCCATGCCAATGCAGATGGGCTTTCCAGGTTCTTCCACTTAGAAAATGAAGACTCTCTAGGGAAAGGTTAGTCTCATCCTCTTTCGTTTGGGGGAGGTTGTGTAGGAAAGCGCCCCTTTTTGCATGGTTGCCCCCCCACTTTTTGCCTAATGTTGATGTACTTTGACTGAGTGGGCCCTGGGTTACTGCCAACCAGGTACCCAGGGCCTATGTTTGTTCCCCAAATTGTACTATTGCAAAACCCAATTGGCAATTCTCTGGCCCCAGGTAAGTCCCTTGTAAAAGGTACCACAAGGACCAAGGGCACTGTGACCAGAGAAGGCCTCTAAGGCTTCAGCACTTATTGTGCCACCCTTAGAGGTCCTGTACCTTTACACTCCCACACTGCCATAGCAGGCTGCGAGTTTTGGTGCAGAACAAAGTGAAGAGTCGACATGGCACACATCTCTGTGTGCCATGCCTACAACCCACTGCCCTGGCATAGATAAGTCCCCCTTTTAGCTGGGTGCCCCTTACCAGTGGTGAGGGTATAGGTGCATGAGCCCTGTACCCCTACAGTGTCTAAGTCCATTCTTAGACATTGTAAGTGCAGTAATGCCATAAAGAGTATATGATATGGGGGTTTGTCATTACGAACTCCACAGCACCATAATGGCTTTACTGAAAACTGGGAAGTTTGGCATCAAACTTCTCAACCTATTAAACCCACGCTGATGCCAGTGTGAGATTTAATGAACAATGCACACAGAGGGCATCTCAGAGATGCCCCATGAAAAACGACCTAACTCTAGTGTCTTGGCAGAGTGGCTGCTTACCAGCTGCCACCACCAGACATGTTTCTGGACCCCTGGGTCGAGAGCCTGCCACTCTCGGGATCCTGAAACAAAGCACTTACTGGGGCGAGGTGCCAAGCCTCCTCCACCAGGATGGGCAGGGTCCACGATGAGAAAGCTACAAAGGCCTGCCACCTTTGTGAGCTACCCCAGCTATTTGCTCCTTCCAGCAACAGAAACTGGCCCCTACCGGTTCTGACCCCCACCTTGGGAGGGGTTGAATCGGCAGGAAAAACTAAGACAGGAAGAGATGTATGCCCACCTTTGCCAACCCCACCCCTCAGGTGGGGGAGGAGAGGTGAGGCTCAACTCTCAGTCCTCGCCATCTTGAAGATGAGGGAACCCAACCAACCAGAGTGAGGCTCATGCCCCCTTCCCACTGAAGGGTGGCATAATAGGGGGTGTACCCAACCCAAGGAAGGGACCCATTGGTTCCAACCTTTTTACCTACCTGTAACGCCCCTAAATCTAGTATTTAGGGGCAACCCTGAACCTTGCCTCCTCAGACCAGAGCCGAAAAGAAGAAGCAAGAAGAGGAAGGACCGAACAGCCGTGCAGAGAGAAGAAGAGGACACCCACTGACTTGGCCCCAGCCCTACTGGCCTGTCCCAACCTCAGACTCCTCCAACAGAACCTCGGTGTGTCCTGCAGCCAGCAGTCCTCAAGAACCCGGAGATCCTGCCCTGCATTGTAACTAAAAAGGATCTTGTCTCCCATACGCATCGGACTTGCTCAAACCAAGTGACTCTGACTCCGGCCGACTCCGTGAGTCTCCCCCCACTCCGCTCCCGGCGACCCGAGCCTGAGTGTAAGTGAACCCACACACTAAGAAGGTCTGCCCACCGATCCTAGTCTGTATCCCAGTGGCTCCTGAACCTCAATAAGATCCCAAATCAAACCTGCAGGCAACAACTAGAAGGTCCCCACAACAGCGACCGAAGGCGACCCCCGAACCTACTCCGTAACCAACGCGGTAAAGCAAGAGCAACCACGACCGTCCGACCGACCGACTCCGTAACTGAACGCTGCAGTCACAAGATGACGATTCCCTAAGCCCCATTTGCCTCAACAGCATCTGACCGACTCCGAGGGAACCACGGCCAAAACTGCAGCATCAGCCACGAACGCATCCTACACCTGGCCGCCCTGGTGCCGCTGGTGTTGTAGTCCTTTTGTTGGCCATTGGGCCCTACAGTTCTGACCTCGACCCCAGGAGCTTTTTTTTCTCCAGTCTGGTGGCCTGCTCGCTGCAGTCCCCAAGCCCATGACCGTGCTTAGCCCGCTGGCTAACGTGTGGTTCCTGCACTCTGCCCCCGGCCGCTTCTGTGCCGCTGGTGGTGCGACTTGAGTGCCCATTTGACCGAACCTTTCCCACGGACCTGTAAACCCAGTTCTGCCCTCTCAGGACTAAATGTGGCTCATGAGTAATATTGTAAACCTGTAATAAGTTTTCAAAACACATTTGACCTATTTTTACTTTCCCTCAGGAAATGCACCAGCCTTGTATCTAGAGTAACCCTGGGCAGAGTTGGCGTAGTGCCACTACGCGGAGTGCCACGGAGTTATGGAAAAAATATGTGGAACAGGAGCCCACGTCCTGCGGCCAGCCGAGGGTCCATGTGCCCGGGATGGGGGTTCCTCGTGCCCGGGCAGGCTCCCAGATCCCCCCGGCCTGGCTGGGTTGAGAAGCAGGGACCAGGCCCAGGGCCTGGGTTTCGGGCAGGGCCTGGGGTGTTGGAGCCCCTGTCCAGCGGCCTGCCAAGAGTCCTTATGCCCGTGACAGGGGTCCCTGGTGCCCATGGAGGCTCCCTCCCCCTCCTCAGCCTGGCTGGGTTCAAAAGCAGGGACCGGTTCCGGGGCCTGGGCTCCGGCGGGCCCTGGGGTGCAGGAGCCCGAGTCCTGTGGCCAGCCGAGGGCCTGGGTGCCCGGCATGGGGGTCAATCATGCCAGGGCAGGCCTCCCCCGCTTCGCCAGCGTGTCAAGGTGCCTGCGGGCCCTGGGTCAGAGTTCCATCGGGGGCCCCCCCCTTGCAACCACGTGCCCGAGACCCAGCTAAAGGCTCTGATGAGCCCCCGGGAAGCAGAGCCCCCGAGCCCTCCAAAGGGCAAGCGGGAGCCCTCCAGCGAAGGCTCGGGGCGGGCAGATTGGCATCCTTCGGGCCCGGCCATCTGGTCGCGCCTTTCCCCTCGGCCATCTGGTCGCGCGCAATGCTTTCCAATGGGGCGACCAGATGGCCGGGCTGCCCTGGAAGTCCCAATGAGGGCTCGTTTGCCTCCCCGATCCCAGCCAGGGCTCCAGGAGGTCGGGCACCCCCGTGCCCTGGGTCTCCTCCGTCACTTGGTGCGCACGGGTTACCAGAAAGAAGGGTAGCTTTCCTCCAGAATACTAGGGACAGAGTATGCCGGAACCGCTCCCGGGCTGGCGGTTCTCAGCCGGGGACCAGATGGGCTGGGACCGGGCACCACCTTCCCCACTGCCCGGGGCTCGGTCCTCCAGCCTGCCACGTGGCAAAGTGCCCGGGACGGGCTCTATCGGTCCTGGGCAGTCCTCCCCTGGGCATTCCGGCCCAAGAGCTCTGGCCGGGTGCTCCCACCCCGGGCTCCATCCCGCGCCCTGGGCCCGGGCGGGCCTTCCCCAGCTTGGCTGGGTTCAGGAGCATAGGCCGGGGCCCATGGTGGCCCGACACAGGCCTGTGGAGGCCTCCCCCGTGTGGCCTGGCCCAGGACCGCCGGGCAGGCATAGGGATGGGTTAAGCTCTGCCATGGGCCCGGGTCGGAGGTCCGCTGGGGACCCCCATTCTCAGCCCCGGGCCCGAGGCCCAGCTGGGGTCTCCGAGCCCCCGGGACGCAGAGCCCCAGAGACCTGCATGGGCAGGCGAGAGCCCTCTGGTGAAGGCTCGGGGCAGGCAGATTGGCGTCCTTCTGGCCCGGCCATCTGGTCACGCCTTTCCCCTCGGCCATCTGGTCGCGCGCAATGCTTTCCAATGGGGCGACCAGATGGCTGGGCTGCCCTGGAAGTCCTGATGAGGGCTCATTTGTCTCCCCGAACCCAGACAGGGCTCCAGGAGGTCGGGCGCCCCGTACCCTGGGTCCCCTCCGTCACTCGGTGCGCACGGGTTACCAGAAAGAAGGGTAGCTTTCCTCCGGATTACTAGGGACAGGGTATGCCGGAACTGCTCCCGGCTGGCGGTTCTTAGCCGGGGACCAGATGGGCTGGGACAGGGCACCACCTTCCCCACTGCCCGGGGCTCCGTCCTCTGGCCCGCTGTGCGGCAAAATGCCCGCGACGGGCTCCATCGGTCCTGGGCAGTCCTCCCCTGGGTGTTCGGGCCCGAGAGCTCTGGCCGGATGCTCCCACCCCGGGCTCTGTCCCATGCCCTGGGCCCGGGCGGGCCTTCCCCAGCTTGGCTGGGTTCAGGAGCATAGGCCGGGGCCCATGGTGGCCCGACGCAGGCCTGTGGAGGCCTCCCCCGCATGGCCTGGCCCGGGACCACCGGGCGGGCATAGGGATGGGTTAAGCTCTGCCATGGGCCCGGGTCGGAGGTCTGCCGGGGACCCCCATTCTCAGCCCCGGGCCAGAGGCCCAGCTGGGGTCTCCGAGCCACTGGGACGCAGAGCCCCAGAGCCTTGCATGGGCAGGCGAGAGCCCTCTGGTGAAGGCTCGGGGCAGGCAGATTGGCGTCCTTCTGGCCTGGCCATCTGGTCACGCCTTTCCCCTCGGCCATCTGGTCGCACGCAATGCTTTCCAATGGGGTGACCAGATGGCTGGGCTGCCCTGGAAGTCCCGATGAGGGCTCATTTGCCTCCCCGAACCCAGCCAGGGCTCTAGGAGGTCAAGCGCCCCCGTGCCCTGGGTCCCCTCCGTCATTCGGTATGCACGGGTTACCAGAAAGAAGGGTAGCTTTCCTCCAGATTACTAGGGACAGGGTATGCCGGAACCGCTCCCGGGCTGGCGGTTCTTAGCCGGGGACCAGATGGGCTGGGACCGGGTGTAGGAGAGTAGGATCTGCTTCACATGGGTACCCCCACTTTTTTGCTGATGCTTCACTGTTTTTCGACATTAGTCTGGCTGGGGCCCTGCTAATCAGAATCCCAGCCTAGCTGCTTCCTCTCTAAAATGGTTTCCATGTGCCTTAGGCACATCACTGATTGGAATCTGGAGTGCCCTTATAAGTCCCTAGTATATGGTATACTATGTACCAAGGGCATAGGTACCTCAGAGGCCTGCCAGGGGCTGCAGCATGTATTATGCCACCCCTGGAAAGCCATCCAAACTGACACCACAGGTCTGCTACTGCAGCCTGGGTAAGGTGGTGCATGCAGCCCTTACTGTGATATAGGTTACCTATATCACTAAATACATACACACATATAAACCTATAAGTCACTCCTAAGGCAGGCCTTATCAATCCTAAAGGCAGAGTGCATGGTTCCTATGTGAGAGGGTGCCCCCTGCATGAGCAGGGCCCCTCTGCAGTGTTCGGAGACCCTTCTCTGATGCTGTTTGTAGTGCAGCCTGACCATATACTCTTAAGCGCATTATAACCTCGCGTTAAATGCTAACTTTGGAATGGCTGCACCTAAACATGTCGTGTTTGGTGTCAAACATCTTGGAATACTACCCCCCGCCAATTCTGGCGGCGGGGGTAGCATTCCACCCTTCTAGAGGGAGAGACATGTTAACCCTGGCCTGGCCGGTAACTTCTTTCCAAAGCCCTGGCATCACAAAATGGATGCTGCTGCCACAGACACGAGTCTGGCCTCCTGCTGCTGGACGAAACTCCGGCAGGGGAGGCCTGGACAATAGGTTTCCTGTCCCAGGGAGGTGTGACCACCTCCCCAGACAGGATAATGTGTATTGGGGCTGGGCGGGAGCACTTTCGGGTGCTTTGAAGTCCTGCACTGGGGGCACACTTGGTGTCCCTGTGCATACCCCAGTTCAAACCGGATCAGGGGCTTGCAGCCCCTGCTTTGGCATGAACTGGACAAAGGGAAAGGGGTGTAGCCACCCCTCTGCCCTGACCCACCCATAGGTGGGGCCACAGAGTAGTCCAACCCCTATCCTTAGTATAAGTATTGGAACCCAGTCCTTAGGACTTTAGATCATCCCTGGATGAAACTCTGAAACTGAATCCTGGACCTTCGACGCTCTACTCACGATTAGAGGACAGAAGAATCTCCCTTGGGGTCAAGGAGTGACTCCCCTGCTTGGCAGGCACCAAAGAAGCATCTGTCCGGTTCGCATTTCTGAAGCTCCCGTCGGACGCCGAAGTTTTACCAGATAATCTCAATTGAATTGATCAACTGAAAACCACTAAAGGTACCTAAGGTACATATAATTTAAGCTTAGAATACAGTAAGTTCTACTGAACTTAGAGTTGTGTGTTAAGGGATAGCACAACCCTTTCTACAACTCAAGAGAGTTTAGTAGGCCACACTAGAGTAGGTAGTGCATACACCACACCACACTAGTAATGTCTTTAAGGGTAGGATCTAAAGAATCCTTGCAGGAAGCCACTGAGCTTCCACCCTCCAAGTATGATACACTCCCATTCTTGGAATTGAGAGCTTTATGCAACTTGAGAAAAATAAGGACAGGCCAAAGCCCCACCACCCAACACCTCAAGGAGTTGTTGGTGGCTTATGACCTTAGTAAGCCCTTGGGGACTGAAGGGGAAGGAGCTGAGGGTGGGGCAGAAGATGAGGATGGGACCAGGGATAGAAATACCCCCAGCCCCCCCTCTGAAACTGGCCAGGAGGGTGAAAATGACCCTGACCTGGATAACCCAATCCCTCCTGAGGAAGATGAAGAGGATAATCAGGATGATGCCCTCTTTGTCCCCCCAGGAAGGATTATGAGTGTGCCCAGAAAGTCTAGATCTTCTTGTCAGGAGTCTAACCACTCTGGCACCTCAATAGGGAGCTCTGTCTCATCTCATAGGAGGGAATCCTCTCATGAGAGAAGAAAGAGGCTGGTTCAATATGAGGAAGCTCAGCTTGAAATCAAAAAGAAGCAACTGGCTATAGACAGGGAGTCCCTAGATCTCTTTAGAGAGAGAAGAAAGTTGGGACTAGAGTCCCATGGTGGCAGCCATGTCCCTAGAGATAGGGAAAGGTCCTATGACCATAGGAACCTGAGCAAGATTGTCCCTCCCTACCAGAGTGGGGATGACATCCACAAGTGGATAACTGCTCTAGAGAGGGCCTGTAAAGTACAGAAGGTCCCTCAGGAGCAGTGGGCAGCAATCTTGTGGCTCTCCTTTGCAGACAAAGGTAGAGATAAGCTCCTCACTGTTAGAGAGGAGGATGCTGATAATTACAAGGTCTTGAAGAGTGCTCTTATTGATGGGTTTGGCCTAACCACTGAACAGTACAGGTTGAAGTTCAGAGATACCCAAAAGCACACACTCAAGACTGGGTAGACTATGTGGATTGTTCTGCCAAGGCTCTGGAAGGCTGGTTGATGGGCAGTAAGGTGTGTGACTTCTCAGGATTGTACAATCTGATAATGAGGGAGCAGATTCTTAATAACTGTCAAAATCAGCTGTTGCATCAATACCTGGTAGACTCTGATCTGACCTCTCCCCAAGAATTGGGAAAGAAGGCAGACAAATGGGTCAGAACCACGGTGAAGCAGAAGGTGCAGAACCAAGGTGGGGAAACCAAGAAGCAAGATGCTAAGAACTCTGAAAAGGGTGGGGAGAAGGGTAAAGATCAAAAGTCTTCATCAGGCCCCCAAAAATCTTCTTCTGGTGGGGATTCACAGTCTACCAAAGGGAAAGGCCAAAGAAAACCATGGTGCAAGGTCTGTAAGCAAAAGACCCACTGGACCAGTGATTGCACCAAGTCCAAAGACTCCAGTCCAGCACCCACCAATGCCCCTAAGGCACTTGTTCCCCCTAGTACAGTTGGTGGGAGTGCTCCAGCCAAGGGTTTAGTAGGGTTCACCCTGGGTACTGAGTTGGGCTCTGACCTAGTCAGAGAACTGACTCAGGCTGTGTTAGTCTGTGATGGAGGCATGGATGTGACCTCCACTGTGAGTCCCAGTAATCTGGGCAAGTACAGACAACAGCCTTTAATCAATGGACGTGAGGCTTTGGCATTTAGGGACACAGGGGCAAGTGTCACAATGGTGACACAAGACCTTGTGAATCCTGGGCAAATTATACTTGGTGAGATGTACCAAGTGACCAATGCTAGCAATGTCAGAACAGACCATACTCTGGCAGTTGTTAACTTCTCCTGGGGAGGGGTAACTGGCCTTAAGAAGGTTGTGGTAAGTGCAAACCTACCAGTCGAATGCTTGCTTGGCAATGACTTAGAGACTTCTGCTTGGGCAGAAGTGGAGCTCAGGACCCATGCAGAAATGCTGGGGATCCCTGCAGATGTGTTTGCTGTGACCAGGTCACAAGCCAAAATGTCTAGCACTGAACAGGCCTTGGATTCTGGAAGAATGGACCAAGTGCCTTCCAAGAGGAGGAGTAGTAGGGTTAAGGCAGTGCCTCCCCCTTGGCTCAGGAGGAAGATCAGTCCCTTGAGGGGGATGATCTCAGTCCTGAAGAAGGAACTGTCCCAGAGGAACTTGAACCTGACCAGGTTGAGTTCTTGGGGACAGGGGGACCTTCTAGGGCAGATCTGAGCCAGGAGCAGCAGAACTGCCCCTCCCTTGAACCCCTCAGACAGCATGCTGCTGCTGAGGCTGCTGGGAAAGCTAGTGGTCCCCATACAGTGTATTGGGATGATGGACTCCTGTACTCAGAGAGTAGAGACCCCAAGCCTGGTGCTACCAGGAGGTTGGTTATACCTCTGAAGTTCAGGGGCTTCCTATTGACCCTAGCCCATGATATTCCCTTAGCAGGTCACCTGGGCCAGAACAAGACTTGGGACAGAATTGTCCCTCACTTTCACTGGCCCCACATGTCTGAAGACAGCAAGGAGTTTTGTCGCTCCTGTGTAACCTGCCAAGCCAGTGGCAAGGCAGGTGGCACTACAAAGGCCCCCCTGATACCACTACCTGTGGTGGGGGTGCCCTTTGAAAGGGGAGGGATTGACATTGTTGGTCCCATGGATCCCCAAACAGCCTCTGGGCACAGGTTTATCCTGGTGGTAGTGGATCATGCCACCAGGTACCCAGAAGCTATTCCCCTACAGCACCTGTGGTGGCAAGGGCCCTCCTGGGAATTTTCTCAAGAGTGGGCTTTCCTAAGGAGGTAGTATCAGACAGGGGTGCTAACTTCATGTCTGGGTACTTAAAAGCAATGTGGAAGGAATGTGGAGTGACTTATAAGTTCACCACACCCTATCACCCACAATGCAATGGTTTAGTTGAGAGATTCAACAAAACCTTGAAGGGCATGATTAAAGGGCTCCCAGAAAAGCTTAGGCGTAGATGGGACATACTCTTGCCCTGCCTTTTATTCGCATATAGGGAGGTGCCTCAGAAGGGGGTTGGTTACAGCCCTTTTGAACTTCTGTTTGGCCACCCTGTGAGGGGTCCACTGTGCTTGGTGAAGGAAGGATGGGAGTTACCTCTCAAGCCCCTAAAGCAAGATATAGTGGACTATGTACTTGGTCTC
This sequence comes from Calotriton arnoldi, assembly GCA_963921515.1. Classification (NCBI taxonomy): domain Eukaryota; kingdom Metazoa; phylum Chordata; class Amphibia; order Caudata; family Salamandridae; genus Calotriton; species Calotriton arnoldi. The sequence goes on from CAWUFW010012041.1 coordinate 52,927, forward strand.
TGCTCCAGGATGGCTGAATATATGAAAAAGGCAACCAAAAACCTTGAGGCTAGCCAGGAACTTCAAAAGGCCTGGCATGACCAAAAGGCTGTTCTGACTGTTTACCAGCCAGGACAGAAGGTGTGGGTGTTGGAGCCAGTGGCCCCAGCAGCTCTCCAAGACAAATGGAGTGGACCCCACACTATTGTTGAGCAGAAGGGTGAGGTTACCTACTTAGTAGACCTAGGAACACCCAGGAGTCCCCACAGGGTTCTCCATGTCAACAGGTTAAAACCATATGTGGACAGGGCAGACATGGGCTTGCTCATGGCTACTGATGAAGGGCAGGAGGAAGAGAGTGACCCACTCCTGACCTGCTCTCACAGAACCCTGACGATGGGTCAGTAGATGGTGTAGCCTTGGCAGGCAGCCTCACTACCCAGCAACAAACTGATTGTAGGCAAGTTCTCAATCAGTTTAGGCATATGTTTTCACTGACACCCAGTCAGACCACCTGGTGCACTCATGAAGTGGACACTGGGGACAGTCTGCCTATTAAAAATAAGATTTATAGGCAACCTGACCATGTCAGGGACTGTATCAGGACTGAAGTCCAGAAAATGTTGGAGTTGGGAGTTATTGAACCCTCAGATAGCCCTTGGGCTAGTCCAGTGGTCCTTGTACCAAAACCTCACACCAGTGGTGGAAAAAGAGAGATGAGGTTTTGTGTGGACTACAGGGGTCTCAATGCAGTCACTAGGACTGATGCCCATCCAATACCAAGGGCAGATGAGCTCATAAATACGTTGGCCTCAGCCAAATATCTCAGCACATTTGACTTGACAGCTGGCTACTGGCAGATCAGACTAGCTGATACTGCAAAGCCCAAAACAGCATTCTCAACCCCTAGTGGGCATTATCAATTTGTGGTGATGCCCTTTGGTCTGAAGAATGCACCTGCCACTTTCCAGAGGTTGGTGAATACAGTTCTCACAGGTCTGGAAGCCTATAGTGCAGCATATCTAGATGATATTGCTGTCTTTAGCTCCACCTGGGAGGATCACCTGGTCCACCTCAGGAATGTTTTACAGGCCCTGCAAAGGCAGGCCTGACTATCAAGGCCACTAAGTGCCAGATAGGGCAGAGTCAGGTTGTGTACCTGGGCCACCTTGTGGGTGGAGGCCAGGTTCAACCTTTGCAGAGCAAGATCCAGACTATCATGGACTGGACTGCTCCCACTACCCAGACTCAGGTGAGAGCCTTCTTAGGCCTGACTGGGTACTATAGGAGATTTGTCAAGGGGTATGGATCAATAGTGACACCCCTGAATGACTTAACTTCTAAGAAAATGCCCAAAAAGGTTCAGTGGACAGTTAGCTGTCAAAAGGCATTTGATGACCTGAAGCAGGCCATGTGCACTGCTCCCATTCTACAGAGTCCTGATTACTCCAAGAAGTTCATTGTTCAAACTGATGCATCTGAATTGGGGGTAGGGGCTGTACTGTCACAATTGAATGAAGAAGGTCAGGATCAGCCAGTAGCTTTCATTAGCAGAAGGCTGACCCCTAGAGAGAAACGTTGGTCAGCCATAGAGAGGGAGGCCTTTGCTGTGGTCTGGGCTCTGAAGAAGTTGAGGCCATTCTTGTTTGGTACACACTTCCTGGTTCAGACAGACCATAAGCCCCTCTTATGGCTAAAACAAATGAAGGGTGAAAACCCCAAACTGCTTAGGTGGTCCATTTCCCTACAGGGGATGGACTTTACAGTGGAACATAGACCTGGGAGTAACCATGCCAATGCAGATGGACTCTCTAGGTACTTCCACTTAGAACATGAAGACTTAACTGGGCAAGGTTAGTTTAATGTCCCTACGTTTGGGGGGGTTGTGTAGGAGAGTAGGATCTGCTTCACATGGGTACCCCCACTTTTTGCTGATGCTTCACTGTTTTTCGACATTAGTCTGGCTGGGGCCCTGCTAATCAGAACCCCAGCCTAGCTGCTTCCTCTCTAAAATGGTTTCCATGTGCCTTAGGCACATCACTGATTGGAATCTGAGTGCCCTTATAAGTCCCTAGTATATGGTATACTATGTACCAAGGGCATAGGTACCTCAGAGGCCAGCCAGGGGCTGCAGCATGTATTATGCCACCCCTGGAAGGCCATCCAAACTGACACCACAGGTCTGCTACTGCAGCCTGGGTAAGGTGGTGCATGCACCCCTTACTGTGATATAGGTTACCTATATCACTAAATACATACACACATATAAACCTATAAGTCACTCCTAAGGCAGGCCTTATCAATCCTAAAGGCAGAGTGCATGGTTCCTATGTGAGAGGGTGCCCTGCATGAGCAGGGCCCTTCTGCAGCGTTCGGAGACCCTTCTCTGATGCTGTTTGTAGTGCAGCCTGACCATATACTCTTAAGCGCATTATAACCTCGCGTTAAATGCTAACTTTGGAATGGCTGCACCTAAACATGTCATGTTTGGTGTCAAACATCTTGGAATACTACCCCCCGCCAATTCTGGTGGCGGGGGTAGCATTCCACCCTTCTAGAGGGAGAGACATGTTAACCCTGGCCTGGCCGGTAACTTCTTTCCAAAGCCCTGGCATCACAAAATGGATGCTGCTGCCACAGACACGAGTCTGGCCTCCTGCTGCTGGACGAAACTCCGGCAGGGGAGGCCTGGACAATAGGTTTCCTGTCCCAGGGAGGTGTGACCACCTCCCCAGACAGGATAATGTGTATTGGGCTGGGCGGGAGCACTTTCGGGTGCTTTGAAGTCCTGCACTGGGGGCACACTTGGTGTCCCTGTGCATACCCCAGTTCAAACCGGATCAGGGGCTTGCAGCCCCTGCTTTGGCGCGAACTGGACAAAGGGAAAGGGGTGTAGCCACCCCTCTGCCCTGACCCACCCATAGGTGGGGCCACAGAGTAGTCCAACCACTATCCTTAGTATAAAGATAGGAACCCAGTCCTTAGGACTTTAGATTATCCCTGGACGAAACTCTGAAGCTGAATCCTGGACCTTCGACGCTCTACTCACGATTAGAGGACAGAAGAATCTCCCTTGGGGTCAAGGAGTGACTCCCCTGCTTGGCAGGCACCAAAGAAGCATCTGTCCGGTTCGCATTTCTGAAGCTCCCGTCGGACGCCGAAGTCATCGCATCACCAGACGTGGATTCTCAGACTTCACCGAGGCTACCCTGAGTCCCCAGCAAAGCTGAGGCCCGTGGCTATCGTGGGTGACTTGAGACCGTGACCCCTGGACACCGAGCACATTTGCAAGTGCATCCTCTTCTGGGTCTCCCCCGAAGTCGTGTTTTGGGCTTCAAGTAGCCCTAGCATCCATCACCAACTGCACCGAAGATCACTGGCCTCCACTCCACGAGTGTCCTGTGAGCCAGATCCACGTGCGGCGTCTCGAGGCTCCTTCGCGGTTGCTAGCCCGTTGGCTAGTAGCCCTTAACGAAGGCCAATCTTTTTTTTACTTAGCATCCTGGTTGCTCCAGGCCTGCCCTCACTTACCCTTGCTGGGTGAGTTCCCCAGACCTTGCTGGTCTGCACCATCGACGATCTTCCTCCTCATCAAGACTTGCCGTTGCCAAGGCTTGTTGGGTCCAATCCGGTCGCCGACACCTCAGCACTCGACATACATTCTGTACCAGCCCGAATCCTGCTCCTGGTTGCCGACAACGCCTCCTGGACCTCGTGGCTGAAGAGTCAAGACGACCGTCAACGCACCTGAAGCACTCGACATCGGTGGGCATCTGTCCATTGCCTTCCTGGTCACTGGCTAGTGACCCAGACTCTGTCCCCTCTGCTTTCAGGTTCTTCAGATCTCCGATCCACTCTTGGATCCACCCGGACACTTTCCACTTGGTCGCCAGCAGCACTTTGCAGCAGATCGCCATTCAAATCGACGACGAAACCCGACCTCGAAAGGCACCTATGTACCCGGCTTCCCTGGGTGAGGTAACACGAGTACTCCGGTGCTCCCGTGGGTAGAGACTCTTCAAAGTACTAGATCTCAAAGGGTTTGCTCCAAGTCCTCCTTTAAGTGTCCCTTTTCTTTAATTTCCCGATCACGACTTTCTCCATAGAAGTCAACGGCGTATCGCGGTTGTGTATTTACACTGCACGCGTCCCCCGTGGGTCCCCTGTGTCACTACCTTGGGTGGTTCCTTGTGGTCCAAGCACTTCTAGAGGCTCTAGGCCTAGTGTCTAGTTCAGTCGTGGTTCTTATACCACTTTATTGGTATATGGTTTGGTACGCCCCTAGGGCCCAAACGTGTATTTGTGCTATTACTGTGTTTAAATAACTTCTAACTTATGTACTTCGAACTCTAGCCTCATAAAGAGACTAGAGGGGTGTGTTTAGCAATAAATACATATATTTTGAATATATACCTGGTGTGGTGCTCTTTCATTTGATCACTCAAGAGATTATAGACTGGTAAAACAAGCTGCTTTACATTCCTTCAAGACTTAGCCTGAAGGCTGCTCTCCATAGCTACCACTAGGATAGCTTTCAATAAGGTTGTCTTTAACCTATCTCCAATAAGGGGTTGTTTGGACTGGTGCAAGGTGCCCACTATAATTAGTGGACAGCATATGCCAGGCCAACTTCTCACACCGGGCACCACCTTCCCCACTGCGTGGGGCTCCGTCCTCCGGCCTGCCGCGCGGCAAAGTGCCCGCGACGGGCTCCATCGGTCCTGGGCAGTCCTCCCCTGGGCGTCCGGGCCCGAGAGCTCTGGCCGGGTGCTCCCACCCCGGACTCCGTCCCACGCCCTGGGCCCAGGCGGGCCTTCCCCAGCTTGGCTGGGTTCACGAGCATAGGCCGGGGCCCATGGTGGCCCGACGCAGGCCTGTGGAGGCCTCCCCCACGTGGCCTGGCCCGAGACCGCCGGGCGGGCATAGGGATGAGTTAAGCTCTGCCATGGGCCCGGGTCGGAGGTCCGCTGGGGACCCCCATTCTCAGCCCCGGGTCCGAGGCCCAGCTGGGGTCTCCGAGCCCCCGGGACGCAGAGCCCCAGAGTCCTGCATGGGCAGGCAAGAGCCCTCTGGTGAAGGCTCGGGGCAGGCAGATTGGCGTCCTTCTGGCCCGGCCATCTGGTCACGCCTTTCCCCTCGGCCATCTGGTCGCGCGCAATGCTTTCCAATGGGGCGACCAGATGGCTGGGCTGCCCTGGAAGTCCCGATGAGGGCTCATTTGCCTCCACAAACTCAGCAAGGGCTCCAGGAGGTCGGGCGCCCCCGTGCCCTGGGTCTCCTCCGTCACTCGGTGCGCACGGGTTACCAGAAAGAAGGGTAGCTTTCCTCCGGATTACTAGGGATAGGGTATGCCGGAACCGCTCCCGGGCTGGCGGTTCTTAGCCGGGGACCAGATGGGCTGGGACCGAGCACCACCTTCCCCACTGCCCAGGGTTCCGTCCTCTGGCCCGCTGCATGGCAAAGTGCCCGCGACGGGCTCCATCGGTCCTGGGCAGTCCTCCCCTGGGCATCCGGGCCCGAGAGCTCTGGCTGGGTGCTCCCACCCCGGGCTCCGTCCCACGCCCTGGGCCCGGGCGGGCCTTCCCCAGCTTGGCTGGGTTCAGGAGCATAGGCCGGGGCCCATGGTGGCCCAACGCAGGCCCGTGGAGGCCTCCCCCTGCGCGGCCTGGCACGGGACCGCCGGGCGGGCCCAGGGATGGGTTAAGCTCAGCCATGGGCCCGGGTCTGAGGTCCGCCGGGGACCCCCATTTTCAGCCCCGGACCCGAGGCCCAGATGGGGTCTCCGAGCCACCGGGACGCAGAGCCCCCGAGCCCTGCATGGGCAGGCGCGAGCCCTCCAGTGAAGGCTCGGGGCGGGCAGATTGGCGTCCTTCTGGCCCGGCCATCTGGTCTCGCCTTTCCCCTCGGCCATCTGGTCGCGCGCAATGCTTTCCAATGGAGCCACCAGATGGCCGGGCCGGCCTGGAATTCCCGATGAGGGCTCACCCGCCTCTCCGATCCCAGCCAGGGCTCCAGGAGGACGGGCGCCCCCGTGCCCTGAGTCCCCTCCGTCACTCGGTGCGCACAGGTTACCAGAAAGAAGGGTAGCTCTCCTCCGGATTACTAGGGACAGGGTATGCCGGAACCGCTCCCGGGCTGGCGGTTCTTAGCCGGGGACCAGATGGGCTGGGACCGGGCACCACCTTCCCTACTGCCCGGGGCTCCGTCCTCCGGCCCGCCGCGTGGCAAAGTGCCCGCGATGGGCTCCATCGGTCCTGGGCAGTCCTCCCCTGTGCGTCCGGGCCCGAGAGCTCTGGCCGGGTGCTCCCACCCCGGGCTCCGTCCCACGCCCTGGGCCCAGGCGGGCCTTCCCCAGCTTGGCTGGGTTCAGGAGCATAGGCCGGGGCCCATGGTGGCCCGACGCAGGCCTGTGGAGGCCTCCCCCACGTGGCATGGCCCGGGACCGCCGGGCGGGCATAGGGATGGGTTAAGCTCTGCCATGGGCCCAGGTCTGAGGTCCGCCGGGGACCCCCATTCTCAGCCCCAGGCCCGAGGCCCAGCTGGGGTCTCCGAGCCACCGGGACGCAAAGCCCCCGAGCCCTGCATGGGAGGCGGGAGCCCTCCGGTGAATGCTCGGGGCGGGCAGATTGGCGTCCTTCTGGCCCGGCCATCTGGTCTCGCCTTTCCCCTCGGCCATCTGGTCGCGCGCAATGCTTTCCAATGGAGCCACCAGATGGCCGGGCCGGCCTGGAATTCCCGATGAGGGCTCACCCTCCTCTCCGATCCCAGCCACGGCACCAGGAGGTCGGGCGCCCCCGTGCCCTGAGTCCCCTCCGTCACTCGGTGCGCACGGGTTACCAGAAAGAAGGGTAGCTTTCCTCCGGATTACTAGGGACAGGGTATGCCGGAACTACTCCCGGGCTGGCGGTTCTTAGCCGGGGACCAGATGGGCTGGGACCGGGCACCACCTTCCCCACTGCCCGGGGCTCCGTCCTCCGGCCCGCCGCGCGGCAAAGTGCCCGCGACGGGCTCCGTCGGTCCTGGGCAGTCCTCCCCTGGGCGTCCGGGCCCGAGAGCTCTGGCCGGGTGCTCCCACCCCGGGCTCCGTCCCACGCCCTGGGCCCAGGTGGGCCTTCCCCAGCTTGGCTGGGTTCAGGAGCATAGGCCGGGGCCCATGGTGGCCCGACGCAGGCCTGTGGAGGCCTCCCCCGCGTGGCCTGGCCCGGGACCGCCGGGCGGGCATAGGGATGGGTTAAGCTCTGCCATGGGCCCGGGTCGGAGGTCCGCTGGGGACCCCCATTCTCAGCCCCGGGCCCGAGGCCCAGCTGGGGTCTCCGAGCCCCCGGGACGCAGAGCCCCAGAGTCCTGCATGGGCAGGCAAGAGCCCTCTGGTGAAGGCTCGGGGCAGGCAGATTGGCGTCCTTCCGGCCCGGCCATCTGGTCACGCCTTTCCCCTCAGCCATCTGGTCGCGCGCAATGCTTTCCAATGGGGCGACCAGATGGCCGGGCTGCCCTGGAAGTCCCGATGAGGGCTCATTTGCCTCCCCGAACTCAGCAAGGGCTCCAGGAGGTCGGGCGCCCCCGTGCCCTGGGTCCCCTCCGTCACTCGGTGCGCACGGGTTACCAGAAAGAAGGGTAGCTTTCCTCCGGATTACTACGGACAGGGTATGCCGGAACCGCTCCCGGGCTGGCGGTTCTCAGCCGGGGACCAGATGGGCTGGGACCGGGCACCACCTCCCCCCCTGTCCGAGGCTCTGTCCTCCGGCCCGCCGCGTGGCAAAGTGCCCGGGACGGGCTCCATCGGTCCTGGGCAGTCCACACCTGGGCGTCCGGGCCCGAGAGCTCTGGCCGGGTGCTCCCACCCCGGGCTCCGTCTCACGCCCTGGGTCCGGGCGGGCCTTCCCCAGCTTGGGTGGGTTCAGGAGCATAGGCCGGGGCCCTTGGTGGCCCGACGCAGGCCCGTGGAGGCCTCCCCTGTGCGGCCTGGCCCGGGACCAAGTAGCAGAGCAGCTATCTCGCTGCGATCTATTGAAAGTCATCCTCTGAGCCAAGCTTTTGTCTTTCCGTGCATGGGCGCCCGCGGATGCCCTCCTCCACCACACCAAGGGGTGGGTCCCTCTGCCGCTGGGACGGCGGGAGGAACGCAAAGGGGGCAACGCGGGCCTGCGGGAGGCTGCCTCCACCACGTGCCCTCCGGCACGGGGCCTCCCCCTCCAGTCCCTGTGCCACCGGGGTGCGGGGATGGGGGCCACCATCCCTTGCGGGTGGCCACCATCCCTTGCGGGTCAGCAGGGTGACCAGATGGCCTGGGCCAGCCAGGCCCCTTCCCCCTGCTCCCAAACAAGTCAAGCAGGGAGGTGAGCAGCCCCAGGGAAGTAGCCTCCCGAGCAGTGGCCTCGGAGCGCCTGGACACCCTCGCCGTCGTCGGACTGCAATGGCGACTGGGTCCGGCTGTCTCAGGCCATCTGGGTGCTGGGTCTTCCCGGGCCATCTGGTCGCCTGGCTGCGCGACCAGATGGCCCTGCGGGATGGGTGACCAGATGGCCCTGCGGGCCGGGTGACCAGATGGCCCTGCGGGCCGGGCGACCAGATGGCCCTGCGGGCCGGGCGACCAGATGGCCCTGCGGGCGGGTGACCAGATGGCCCTGCGGGCAGGTGACCAGATGGCCCTGCGGGCGGGTGACCAGATGGCCCTGCGGGCGGGTGACCAGATGGCCCTGCGGGCCGGGTGACCAGATGGCCCTGTGGGCTGGGTGACCAGATGGCCGGCCTGCCGGGCTACCTCCAACTTTTGTCCTTCCCCCGGGTTCTGTGAGCCCCTTAATAGTCGAGGAAAATGGGCTCCCCGGGCAGGCCGGTGGGGAGAGGACGTGGCCTGGGCTTAACCCTCCTTCGTTCCAGCTGAGGGTCCTGGCTCTGGGGACGGGGTCCTTGGGGCCCGGGGAGGCTCTCCCCGGCCTGGCTAGGGTTCGGAAGCTGGGACCGGGCCTGGGGCTTGAGCTCCGTCTGGCGGGCCCCGCGGTGCGGGAGCCCCCCGTCCTGCAAGCCAGCCGAGGGTCTGGGCGCTGGGGACGGGGATCCACCGGGGCTCGGAGAGGCTCTCCCCGGCCTGGCTTGGATTCGGAAGCTGGGCCCGGGGCTTGAGCTCCGTCCGGCCGGCCCCGGGGTGCGGGAGCCCCCATCCAGCAAGCCAGCTGAGGGTCCGGGCGCTGGGGACGGGGGTCCATCGGGCCCCGGGGAGGCTCTCCCCAGCCTGGCTAGGGTTCGCAAGCATCTCTTCATCCATCCTTGAAAGACCATCTCTTCCATCCGCCCTTGATAGAAAGCTTCTCTTCCATCCACCATTGATAGTGAGCATCTCTTCCACGAGCCCTTGATAGAAAGCATCTCTTCCATCTGCCCTTCAGAGAGCATATCTTCCAACCACCCTTGAAAGAGCATCTCTTCCATCCACCCTTGACAGTGAGCATCTCTTCCATCTACCCTTGATAGAGAGAGCATCATTTCCATGAGCCTTTCAAAGAAAGCATCTCTTCCAACCGACCTTGCTAGGGAGCATCCCTTCCATCATCCCTTGATAGAGAGCATCTCTTCCATCTACCCTTGATAGAGCATCTCTTCCATCCACCCTTGAGAAAGAGCATCCCTTCCATCATCCCTTGATAGAGAGCATCTCTTCCATCGACCCTTGAGAGAGCATCTCTTCCAACCACCCTTGAAAGAGCATCTCTTCCATCTGCCCTTGACAGTGAGCATCTCTTCCACGAGCCCTTGAGAAAGCATCTCTTCCGTCCGCCCTTGACAGTGAGCATCTCTTCCATGAGCCCTTGAGAGAGCATCTCTTCCATCTGCCCTTGAGAGAGCATCTCTTCCATCCGCCTTTGAGAGAGCATCTCTTCCATCTGCCCTTGAGAGAGTATCTCTTCCATCCGCCCTTGAGAGAGCATCTCTTCCATCCGCCTTTGAGAGAGCATCTCTTCCATCCGCCCTTGAGAGAGCATCTCTTCCATCCGCCTTTGAGAGAGCATCTCTTCCATCTGCCCTTGAGAGAGCATCTCTTCCATCTGCCCTTGAGAGAGCATCTCTTCCAACCACCCTTGACAGAGAACATTTCTTCCATCCACCCTTGGCTGCTGGTCCAGTCTTCAGGTTTTGGTCCAAATCTATGCTGCTGGTCCAGTACTTAGATGCAAGTACACTCCTCAACTGCAGGTCCAGTCCTCGGCTGCCAGTTCAGTCCTCAGCTGCTGGCCAGTCCTTGGGTTTGCGTCCAGGTCCTCGGCTGCGGGTCCAGTCCTCAGGTTTGGATCCAGTCCTCGACTGCGGGTCCAGTCCTCGGCTGCCGGTCAAGTCCTCGGCTGCTGGCCAGTCCTTGGCTTTGGGTCCAGGTCCTCAGCTTCGGGTCCAGTACTCGGCTGCTGTTCCATTCCTTGGCAGGTCCAGTCCTTAGGTTTGGTTCCAGTCCCCGTCTGCTGGTCCTGTACTCACGTTTGGATCCAGCCTTTGGTTGTTGGTCCAGTCTTCAGGTATAGGTCCAGTACTCTGCTGCGGGTCCAGTCTTCTGCTTCTGGTCCAGTCCTCGGCTGCGGGTCCAGTCCTCAGTTTTGACTCTGATTCTTTGCTATGGGTTCATTTCTCTGCTATGAATAGAGCCCTCAGGCTGCACGCCCAGTCCTTAGGTTTGGTTCCAGTGCTCAGCTGCTGGTCCAGTCCTCGGCTGCTGGTCCAGTCCTCGGCTGCTGGTCCAGTCCTTAGGTTTGGTTCCAGTGCTCAGCTGCTGGTCCAGTCCTCAGGTTTGGGTCCAGTCCTTGGCTGCTTGTCCAGTCCTCAGCTGCTGGTTCAGTCCTCTGGTATGGGTCCACTGCTATGCAGTGAGTCCAGTCTTCGGCTGCTGGTCCAGTCCTCAGCTACAGGTTCAGTCCTCAGCTACGGGTTCAGTCCTTGGCTGCGGGTCCAGTCCTTGGGTGCGGGTCCAGTCCTCGGGTGCAGGTCCAGTCCTCAGTTACGGGTCCAGTCTTCAGGTTTGAGTCCAGTTCAATGCAGAGTCCAGTCCTTGGCTGCTGGTCTAGTCCTCAGGTTTGGATCCAGTCCTCGACTGCGGGTCCAGTCCTTGGCTGCCGGTCCAGTCCTAGGCTGCAGGTCCAGTCCTTGGCTGCTGGCCACTCCTTGGCTTTGGATCCAGGTCCTCAGCTGCGGGTCCAATCCAAGGCTGCAGGTCCAGTCCTTGGCTGCGGGTCCAATACTCGGCTGCGGGTCCAGTCTTCAGCTGCTGGTCCAGTCCTCGGCTTTAAGTCCAGTCCTCAGCTGTGGGCCCAGTCCACAGATGAGGGTCCAGTCTTCAGCTGCTGGTCCAGTCCTCAGCTGCGGGTCCAATCCTCGGCTGCGGGTCCAGTCTTCAGCTGCTGGTCCAGTCCTCGGCTGCAGGTCCAGTCCTCAGCTGTTGGCCCAGTCCACAGATGAGGGTCCAGTCCTCAGGTTTTGGTCCACTCTTCAGGTTTGAGTCAAGTTTTAGGCAGAGTCCAGCCCTTGGCTTTTGGTCCATCCCACGGCTGCTGCTCCAGTGCTCAGGTTTGTGTCCAGTGCTATGCTTTGAGGCCAGTCCTCGGCTGCTGGTTAAGTCCTTGGATGCCAGTCCAGTCCTCGGCTGCCGGTCCAGTCCTCAGTTTTGGCTCTGATCCTTTGCTATGGGTTCATTCCTCGGCTATGAATACAGTCCTCAGGCTGCACATCCAGTCCTTAGGTTTGGTTCCAGTCCTCAACTGCAGGTCCAGTCCTCGGCTGCCAGTCCAGTCCTCGGCTGCCAGTCCAGTCCTCGGCTGCTGGCCAGTCCTTGGGTTTGCATCCAGGTCCTCGGCTGCGGGTCCAGTCCTCGGCTGCGGGTCCAGTCCTCGGCTGCTGGCCAGTCCTCGGCTGCTGGTCCAGTCCTCGGCTGCTGGTCCAGTCCTTGGCTGCGGGTCCAGTCCTTGGCTGCGGGTCCAGTCCTTGACTGCAAGTCCAGTCCTCTGCTGCAGGGCCATTCTTCGGCTGCTGGTCCAGTCTTCGGCTGCTGGTCCAGTCCTCGGCTGTGGGTCCAGTCCTCAGCTTTTGGTCCACTCTTCAGATTTCAGTCAAGTTCTATGCAGAGTCCAGTCCTTGGCTTCTGGTCCAGTCCTCAGCTGCAGGTCCAGTTCTCAGGTTTCGCTCTGATCCTTTGCTGTGGGTTAATTCCTTGGCTAAGAATACAGCCCTCAGGCTGCATGTCCAGTCCTCAGGCTTGGATCCAGTTCTTGGCTGCGGGTCCAGTCCTCGGCTGTTGGTCCAATCTTCAGGATTGAGTCCAGTTCTATGCAGTGAGTCCAGTCCTAGGCTGTGGGTCGTGTCCTCTGCTGTGGGTCCAGTCCTCGGCTGAAGTTCCCCTTTTTGCTGCGAATCCAGCCCCCACTGCTTGTCCAGTACTCGGTAGTGAGTGGATTCTTCGGTTGAGGTCCAGTTTTCGTCTGTAGGGCCAGTTCTTGAATGCTAGGCAAGTCCTCATCACTGGGTCCAGTCTTTGACTGTGAGACCAGATCTGCGGTTCTGAGTCCAGCCTTTAGCGGTTAGTGCCATGTGCTTGGGCCGTGAGTCAAGGCCTCTGGAGCTGGTCCAGTGCTTTACGGGGGTCTATTGCTCTACTGGTGTCCAGTCCCCAGCTGCTGGTCGAGTTCTGACAGGTCCAGTGCTCAATGTCCAGTCCTCAGTCCATTGTCCAGTCCCCAGCTTCTGGTCAAGTCCTCGGGCTGTGTGTTCTCTCTTTAGGTGCTGGCCCAGTTCTGGTCTGGTGCTTAGCTAGTGTCCAGTTCTTAGGCTCCGTGTCCACTCTTCAGGGACTGGTCTGGTGCTCTACTAGTGTCCAGTCCTTGGGCTGTGTGTCCAGTCCCCAGCTGCTGGTTCAGTTCTGGTCCGGTTCTCTGCTAGTGTCCAGTCCCCGGGCCCCGTATCCAGTCCCCTGCTGCTGGTCCAGTTCTGGCCCAGTGCTCTGCTAGTGTCAAGTCCCCAGCTGCTGGTCCAGTTCTGGCCCGGTTCTCTGCTAGTGTCCAGTCCCCATGTTGTTTGTCCTGTCCCCAGCTGCTGGTCCAGTTCTGGCCCGGTTTTCTGCTAGTGTCCAGTCCTCGGGCTGTGTGTCCAGTCCCCAGCTGCTGGTCCAGCCCTCGAGCTGTGTGTTCTCTCTTTAGGTGGTTCAGCGCTCTACATGGGTCCATTGCTTAGCTAGTGCCCAGTCCTCAGGGCTTTGTCCAGTCCTCAGGAGCTGGTCCATCTATGCTCCGGTGCTTAACTACTTATTGTCCATTCCTCCAGCTGTGTGTCCAGTCTCCAGCTGCTGGTCCAGTTCTGGGCCGGTTCTCTGCTTATGTCCAGTCCCCGGGCCCCGTATCCAGTCCCCAGCTGCTGGTCCAGTTCTGGGCTGGTTCTCTGCTAATGTCCAGTCCCTGGGCCCCGTGTCCAGTCCCCAGCTGCTGGTCCAGTCCTCGGGCTGTGTGTTCTCTCTTTAGGTGCTGGCCCAGTTCTGGTCTGGTGCTTAGCTAGTGTCCAGTCCTTAGGCTCCGTTTCCACTCTTCAGGGACTGGTCTGGTGCTCTAGTAGTGTCCAGTCCTTGGGCTGTGTGTCCAGTCCCCAGCTACTGGTCCAGTTCTGGTCTGGTTCTCTGCTAATGTCCAGTCCCCAGGCCACGTGTCCAGTCCCCAGCTGCTGGTCCAGTTCTGGTCCGGTTCTCTGCTAGTGTCCAGTCCCCGGGCCCAGTGACCAGTACCCAGCTGGTGGTCCAGTTCTGGTCCGGTTCTCTGCTAGTGTCCAGTCCCTGGGCCCCGTGTCCAGTACCCAGCTGCTGGTCCAGTTCAGGTCCAGTTCTCTGCTGGTGTCCAGTCCTCCAGCTGTGTGTCCAGTCCCCAGCTGCTCGTCCAGTTCTGGTCCGGTTCTCTGCTGGTGTCCAGTCCTCGGGCTGTGTGTCCATTCCCCAGCTGCTGGTCCAGTTCTGGTCCGGTATTCTGCTGGTGTCCAGTCCTCCAGCTGTGAGTCCAGTCCCCAGCTGCTGGTCCAGTTCTGGCCCCGTTCTCTGCTAGTGTCCAGTCCCCTGGCCCCGTGTCCAGTCTCCAGCTGCTGGTCCAGTTCTGGTCCGGTTCTCTGCTGGTGTCCAGTCCCCAGGCTGTGTCCAGTCCCCAGCTGCAGGTCAAGTTCTGGTCCGGTTCTCTGCTCATGTCCAGTCCTCGGGCTGCGTATCCAGTCCCCAGCTGCTGGTCCGGTTCTCTGCTAGTGCCCAGTGCCCGGGCTGCGTGTCCAGTCCCTAGCTGCTGGTCCAGTTCTGGCCCGGCTCTCTGCTAGTGTCCAGTCTCCAGCTGCTGGTCCAGTTCTGGTCTGGTGATTAGCTAATGATCAGTCCCCTTGTTGTTTGTCCAGTCCTCCAGCTGCTGGTCCAGTTCTGACTCGGTTCTCTGCTAGTGTCCAGTCCCCGTGCCCCATGTCCAGTCCCCAGCTGCTGGTCCAGTTCTGGTCCGGTTCTCTGCTAGTGCCCAGTGCCCGGGCTGCGTGTCCAGTCCCCAGCTGCTGGTTCAGTTCTGGCCCGGCTCTCTGCTAGTGTCCAGCCTCCAGCTGCTGGTCCAGTTCTGGTCTGGTGATTAGCTAACGTCCAGTCCCCTTGTTGTTTGTCCAGTTCTCCAGCTGCTGGTCCAGTTCTGGCCCGGTTCTCTGCTAGTGTTCAGTCCCCGGGCCCCGTGTCCTGTACCCAGCTGCAGGTCCAGTTCTGGTCCGGCATTCTGCTGGTGTCCAGTCCTCCAGCTGTGAGTCCAGTCCCCAGCTGCTGGTCCAGTTCTGGCCCCGTTCTCTGCTAGTGTCCAGTCCCCTGACCCCGTGTCCAGTCCCCAGCTGCTGGTCCAGTTCTGGTCCGGTTCTCTGCTGGTGTCCAGTCCCCGGGCTGTGTGTCCAGTCCCCAGCTGCAGGTCCAGTTCTGGTCCGGTTCTCTGCTAGTGCCCAGTGCCCAGGCTGCGTGTCCAGTCCCCAGCTGCTGGTCCAGTTCTGGCCCAGCTCTCTGCTAGTGTCCAGTCTCCAGCTGCTGGTCCAGTTCTGGTCTGGTGATTAGCTAATGTACCGTCCCCTTGTTGTTTGTCCAGTCCTCCAGCTGCTGGTCCAGTTCTGGCCCGGTTCTCTGCTAATGTCCAGTCCCCGGGCCCCGTGTCCAGTCCCCAGCTGCAGGTCCAGTTCTGGTCCGGTTCTCTGCTAGTGTCCAGTCCTCGGGCTGCGTGTCCAGTCCCCAGCTGCTGGTGCAGTTCTGGCCCGGTTCTCTGCTAGTGTCCAGTCCCCGTGTTGTTTGTCCTGTCCCCAGCTGCTGGTCCAGTTCCGGTCCGACTCTCTGCTGGTGTCCAGTCCTCGGGCCGCGTGTCCAGTCCTCGGGCCGCGTGTCAGACCCTTTGCCCTCCATGTCAGGCCCCATCGGCCTGTGCCCTCGGCGCTGACGTCTGTGTAAACAGGGCCCTGACCGGCCTGTTGGTTTGGACTTGGACCCGGTGACAGGGGTCAGTGTCCGTCGCTCGAAGCTTCTCTTCACTTCTTGAACCACGAGGGACGAGCGAGAGGCCGGGGTACGTCCTAGACTGAGCACTGCGAGGACCGAGAGAGCGCCTGGAGGCGAGACAAGAGGCGCCTGGAGGCGAGACAAGAGGCGCCTGGAAGGGAGAGAAGAGGCGACACCTGGTAGGAACCACGGAGGGAGGGGCTGAGGGCCAGGCAGGAGGGGGGCACAGGCTAGAGAGGTAGAGACCAGACACAGCGCCTGGAGGCGAGACAAGAGTCGCCTGGAGGCGAGAGAAGAGGCGCCTAGAAGCGAGAGAAGAGGCAACACCTGGTAGGAACCACGGAGGGAGGGGCTGAGAGCCAGGCAGGAGGGGGGCACAGGCTAGAGAGGTAGAGACCAGAGACAGCGCCTGGAGGCGAGACAAGAGGCGCCTGGAGGCGAGACAAGAGGCGCCTGGAGGCGAGAGAAGAGGCGCCTAGAAGCGAGAGAAGAGGCGACACCTGGTAGGAACCATGTAGGGTTTACAGGAGATCCTGAAGGGAGAGGCTGAGGGGCAGGTAGGAGGGGGCACAAGCTAGACAGGTAGAGAAGGGGAACCATAGAGGCAGGGGCCAGGGGCCAAGAACCAGGTACCAAGGGGATCACAGAAGAAGAGACGACCTGGGATCATAGAGGAAGAGACCAGAGATCAAAGAGGAAGAGACCGGGGATCACAGAAGAAGAGACCGGGGATCATAGAGGAAGAGACGACCAGGGATCATAGAGGAAGAGACCAGGGATCATAGCGGAAGAGACGACCAGGGATCATAGAGGAAGAGACCAGAGATCATAGAGGAAGAGACCAGGGATCACAGAGGAAGAGACCGGGGATCACAGAGGAAGAGACCGGGGATCACAGAGGAAGAGACCGGGGATCATAGAGGAAGAGACCGGGGATCACAGAGAAAGAGACCAGGGATCATAGAGGAAGAGACCGGGGATCACAGAGGAAGAGACCAGGGATCACAAAGGAAGAGACCAGGGATCCCAGAGGAAGAGACGACCAGGGATCATAGCGGAAGAGACCGGGGATCACAGAGAAAGAGACCGGGGATCACAGAGGAAGAGACGACCAGGGATCATAGAGGAAGAGACCAGGGATCACAGAGGAAGAGACCGGGGATCATAGAGGAAGAGACCGGGGATCATAGAGGAAGAGACCAGGGATCATAGAGGAAGAGACCGGGGATCACAGAGGAAGAGACCAGGGATCACAGAGGAAGAGACCGGGGATCATAGAGGAAGAGACCGGGGATCATAGAGGAAGAGACCGGGGATCACAGAGGAAGAGACCGGGGATCACAGAGAAAGAGACCGGGGATCATAGAGGAAGAGACCGGGGATCACAGAGAAAGAGACCAGGGATCATAGAGGAAGAGACCGGGGATCACAGAGGAAGAGACCAGGGATCACAAAGGAAGAGACCAGGGATCCCAGAGGAAGAGACGACCAGGGATCATAGCGGAAGAGACCGGGGATCACAGAGAAAGAGACCGGGGATCACAGAGGAAGAGACGACCAGGGATCATAGAGGAAGAGACCAGGGATCACAGAGGAAGAGACCGGGGATCATAGAGGAAGAGACCGGGGATCATAGAGGAAGAGACCAGGGATCATAGAGGAAGAGACCGGGGATCACAGAGGAAGAGACCAGGGATCACAGAGGAAGAGACCGGGGATCATAGAGGAAGAGACCGGGGATCATAGAGGAAGAGACCGGGGATCACAGAGGAAGAGACCGGGGATCACAGAGAAAGAGACCGGGGATCATAGAGGAAGAGACCGGGGATCACAGAGAAAGAGACCAGGGATCACAGAGGAAGAGACGACCAGGATCATAGAGGAAGAGACCGGGGATCACAGAGGAAGAGACGACCGGGGATCACAGAGGAAGAGACGAGGGATCACAGAGGAAGAGACCGGGGATCATAGAGGAAGAGACCGGGGATCATAGAGGAAGAGACCGGGGGTCATAGAGGAAGAGACCGGGGGATCGTAGAGGAAGAGACCAGGGATCATAGAGGAAGAGACCGGGGATTGTAGAGGAAGAGACCAGGGATCATAGAGGAAGAGACCCGGGGATCACAGAGGAAGAGACCGGGGATCACAGAGGAAGAGACCGGGGGTCATAGAGGAAGAGACGACCAGGGATCATAGAGGAAGAGACTGGGGATCATAGAGGAAGAGACAGGGGATCACAGAAGAAGAGACCGGGGATCACAGAGGAAGAGACCCGGGATCATAGAGGAAGAGACCCGGGATCATAGAGGAAGAGACCGGGGATCATAGAGGAAGAGACCGGGGGTCATAGAGGAAGAGACCGGGGGTCATAGAGGAAGAGACCGGGGATCACAGAGGAAGAGACCGGGGATCACAGAGGAAGAGACCAGGGATCACAGAGGAAGAGACCGGGGATCACAGAGGAAGAGACCGGGGATCACAGAGGAAGAGACCGGGGGTCACAGAGGAAGAGACCGGGGATCACAGAGGAAGAGACCGGGGATCACAGAGAAAGAGACCGGGGATCATAGAGGAAGAGACCGGGGATCACAGAGAAAGAGACCGGGGATCATAGAGGAAGAGACCGGGGATCACAGAGGAAGAGACCGGGGATCACAGAGAAAGAGACCGGGGATCATAGAGGAAGAGACCGGGGATCACAGAGAAAGAGACCGGGGATCATAGAGGAAGAGACCGGGGATCACAGAGAAAGAGACCAGGAATCACAGAGGAAGAGACGACCAGGATCATAGAGGAAGAGACCGGGGATCATAGAGGAAGAGACCAGGGATAACAGAGGAAGAGACGACCAGGATCATAGAGGAAGAGACCGGGGATCACAGAGGAAGAGACAACCAGGGATCATAGAGGAAGAGACCAGGGATCACAGAGGAAGAGACCGGGGATCATAGAGGAAGAGACCGGGGGATCATAGAGGAAGAGACCGGGGGTCATAGAGGAAGAGACTGGGGATCGTAGAGGAAGAGACCAGGGATCATAGAGGAAGAGACCGGGGATTGTAGAGGAAGAGACCAGGGATCATAGAGGAAGTGACCGGGGATCATAGAGGAAGTGACCAGGGATCATAGAGGAAGAGACCAGGGATAACAGAGGAAGAGACGACCAGGGATCATAGAGGAAGGGACCAGGGATCATAGAGGAAGAGACCGGGATCACAGAGGAAGAGACCGGGGGTCATAGAGGAAGAGACGACCAGGGATCATAGAGGAAGAGACTGGGGATCATAGAGGAAGAGACAGGGGATCACAGAAGAAGAGACCAGGGATCACAGAGGAAGAGACCCGGGATCATAGAGGAAGAGACCGGGGATCACAGAGAAAGAGACCGGGGATCATAGAGGAAGAGACCGGGGATCACAGAGAAAGAGACCAGGGATCATAGAGGAAGAGACCGGGGATCACAGAGGAAGAGACCAGGGATCACAAAGGAAGAGACCAGGGATCCCAGAGGAAGAGACGACCAGGGATCATAGCGGAAGAGACCGGGGATCACAGAGAAAGAGACCGGGGATCACAGAGGAAGAGACGACCAGGGATCATAGAGGAAGAGACCAGGGATCACAGAGGAAGAGACCGGGGATCATAGAGGAAGAGACCGGGGATCATAGAGGAAGAGACCAGGGATCATAGAGGAAGAGACCGGGGATCACAGAGGAAGAGACCAGGGATCACAGAGGAAGAGACCGGGGATCATAGAGGAAGAGACCGGGGATCATAGAGGAAGAGACCGGGGATCACAGAGGAAGAGACCGGGGATCACAGAGAAAGAGACCGGGGATCATAGAGGAAGAGACCGGGGATCACAGAGAAAGAGACCAGGGATCACAGAGGAAGAGACGACCAGGATCATAGAGGAAGGAGACCGGGGATCACAGAGGAAGAGACGACCGGGGATCACAGAGGAAGAGACGAGGGATCACAGAGGAAGAGACCGGGGATCATAGAGGAAGAGACCGGGGATCATAGAGGAAGAGACCGGGGGTCATAGAGGAAGAGACCGGGGATCGTAGAGGAAGAGACCAGGGATCATAGAGGAAGAGACCGGGGATTGTAGAGGAAGAGACCAGGGATCATAGAGGAAGAGACCCGGGGATCACAGAGGAAGAGACCGGGGATCACAGAGGAAGAGACCGGGGGTCATAGAGGAAGAGACGACCAGGGATCATAGAGGAAGAGACTGGGGATCATAGAGGAAGAGACAGGGGATCACAGAAGAAGAGACCGGGGATCACAGAGGAAGAGACCCGGGATCATAGAGGAAGAGACCCGGGATCATAGAGGAAGAGACCGGGGATCATAGAGGAAGAGACCGGGGGTCATAGAGGAAGAGACCGGGGGTCATAGAGGAAGAGACCGGGGATCACAGAGGAAGAGACCGGGGATCACAGAGGAAGAGACCAGGGATCACAGAGGAAGAGACCGGGGATCACAGAGGAAGAGACCGGGGATCACAGAGGAAGAGACCGGGGTCACAGAGGAAGAGACCGGGGATCACAGAGGAAGAGACCGGGGATCACAGAGAAAGAGACCGGGGATCATAGAGGAAGAGACCGGGGATCACAGAGAAAGAGACCGGGGATCATAGAGGAAGAGACCGGGGATCACAGAGGAAGAGACCGGGGATCACAGAGAAAGAGACCGGGGATCATAGAGGAAGAGACCGGGGATCACAGAGAAAGAGACCGGGGATCATAGAGGAAGAGACCGGGGATCACAGAGAAAGAGACCAGGAATCACAGAGGAAGAGACGACCAGGATCATAGAGGAAGAGACCGGGGATCATAGAGGAAGAGACCAGGGATAACAGAGGAAGAGACGACCAGGATCATAGAGGAAGAGACCGGGGATCACAGAGGAAGAGACAACCAGGGATCATAGAGGAAGAGACCAGGGATCACAGAGGAAGAGACCGGGGATCATAGAGGAAGAGACCGGGGATCATAGAGGAAGAGACCGGGGGTCATAGAGGAAGAGACTGGGGATCGTAGAGGAAGAGACCAGGGATCATAGAGGAAGAGACCGGGGATTGTAGAGGAAGAGACCAGGGATCATAGAGGAAGTGACCGGGGATCATAGAGGAAGTGACCAGGGATCATAGAGGAAGAGACCAGGGATAACAGAGGAAGAGACGACCAGGGATCATAGAGGAAGGGACCAGGGATCATAGAGGAAGAGACCGGGGATCACAGAGGAAGAGACCGGGGGTCATAGAGGAAGAGACGACCAGGGATCATAGAGGAAGAGACTGGGGATCATAGAGGAAGAGACAGGGGATCACAGAAGAAGAGACCAGGGATCACAGAGGAAGAGACCCGGGATCATAGAGGAAGAGACCGGGGATCATAGAGGAAGAGACCGGGGGTCATAGAGGAAGAGACCGGGGGTCATAGAGGAAGAGACCGGGGATCACAGAGGAAGAGACCGGGGATCACAGAGGAAGAGACCAGGGATCACAGAGGAAGAGACTGGGGATCACAGAGGAAGAGACCGGGGATCACAGAGGAAGAGACCGGGGGTCACAGAGGAAGAGACCGGGATCATAGAGGAAGAGACCAGGGATCATAGAGGAAGAGACCGGGGGTCATAGAGGAAGAGACGACCAGGGATCATAGAGGAAGAGACCGGGGATCACAGAGAAAGAGACCGGGGATCATAGAGGAAGAGACCGGGGATCATAGAGGAAGAGACCGGGGATCATAGAGGAAGAGACCGGGGATCACAGAGAAAGAGACCGGGGATCACAGAGGAAGAGACGACCAGGGATCATAGAGGAAGAGACCAGGGATCACAGAGGAAGAGACCGGGGATCATAGAGGAAGAGACCGGGGATCATAGAGGAAGAGACCGGGGGTCATAGAGGAAGAGACCGGGGATCGTAGAGGAAGAGACCAGGGATCATAGAGGAAGAGACCGGGGGTCATAGAGGAAGAGACCAGGGATAACAGAGGAAGAGACGACCAGGATCATAGAGGAAGAGACCGTGGATCATAGAGGAAGAGACCAGGGATAACAGAGGAAGAGACGACCAGGGATCATAGAGGAAGGGACCAGGGATCATAGAGGAAGAGACCAGGGATCATAGAGGAAGAGACCGGGGATCAAAGGGGAAGAGACCGGGGATCATAGAGGAAGAGACGACCAGGGATCACAGAAGAAGAGACTGGGGATCATAGAGGAAGTGACCGGGGATCATAGAGGAAGAGACCGGGGATCATAGAGGAAGAGACCGGGGATCACAGAGGAAGAGACCAGGGATCACAGAGGAAGAGACCAGGGATCACAGAGGAAGAGACCGGGGATCACAGAGGAAGAGACCGGGGGTCACAGAGGAAGAGACCGGGGATCATAGAGGAAGAGACCAGGGATCATAGAGGAAGAGACCAGGGATCACAGAGGAAGAGACCAGGGATCATAGAGGAAGAGACCGGGGATCACAGAGGAAGAGAGCGACTCAGGGATCATAGTGGAAGAGACCGGGGATCATAGAGGAAGAGACGACCAGGGATCACAGAAGAAGAGACCAGGGATCATAGGGGAAGAGACCAGGGATCACAGAGGAAGAGACCTGGGATCATAGAGGAAGAGACCTGGGATCACAGAGAAAGAGACCGGGGATCACAGAGGAAGAGACGACCAGGGATCATAGAGGAAGAGACCAGGGATCACAGAGGAAGAGACGACCAGGATCATAGAGGAAGAGACCGGGGATCATAGAGGAAAAGACCAGGGATAACAGAGGAAGAGACGACCAGGATCATAGAGGAAGAGACCAGGGATCACAGAGGAAGAGACCTGGGATCATAGAGGAAGAGACCTGGGATCACAGAGAAAGAGACCGGGGATCACAGAGGAAGAGACGACCAGGGATCATAGAGGAAGAGACCAGGGATCACAGAGGAAGAGACCGGGGATCATAGAGGAAGAGACCGGGGATCATAGAGGAAGAGACCGGGGATCACAGAGAAAGAGACCGGGGATCACAGAAGAAGAGACGACCAGGGATCATAGAGGAAGAGACCAGGGATCACAGAGGAAGAGACCGGGGATCATAGAGGAAGAGACCGGGGATCATAGAGGAAGAGACCAGGGATAACAGAGGAAGAGACGACCAGGATCATAGAGGAAGAGACCGGGGATCATAGAGGAAGAGACCAGGGATAACAGAGGAAGAGACGACCAGGATCATAGAGGAAGAGACCAGGGATCACAGAGGAAGAGTCCGGGGATCACAGAGGAAGAGACCGGGGGTCACAGAGGAAGAGACCGGGGGTCATAGAGAAGAGACCGGGGGTCACAGAGGAAGAGACCGGGGATCATAGAGAAGAGACCGGGGATCAAAGGGGAAGAGACCGGGGATCATAGAGGAAGAGACCTGGGATCATAGAGGAAGAGACCGGGGGTCAAAGAGGAAGAGACGACCAGGGATCATAGAGGAAGAGACGGGTGATCATAGAGGAAGAGACCAGGGATCACAGAGGAAGAGACCAGGGATCATAGAGGAAGAGACCAGGGATCATAGAGGAAGAGACCGGGGATCACAGAGAAAGAGACCAGGGATCACAGAGGAAGAGACGACCAGGGATCATAGAGGAAGAGACGACCAGGGATCATAGAGGAAGAGACCAGGGATCATAGAGGAAGAGACCAGGGATTATAGAGGAAGAGACCGGGGATCACAGAGGAAGAGACCGGGGGTCACAGAGGAAGAGACCGGGGATCATAGAGAAGAGACCGGGGATCAAAGGGGAAGAGACCGGGGATCATAGAGGAAGAGACCTGGGATCATAGAGGAAGAGACCGGGGGTCAAAGAGGAAGAGACGACCAGGGATCATAGAGGAAGAGACGGGTGATCATAGAGGAAGAGACCAGGGATCACAGAGGAAGAGACCAGGGATCATAGAGGAAGAGACCAGGGATCATAGAGGAAGAGACCGGGGATCACAGAGAAAGAGACCAGGGATCACAGAGGAAGAGACGACCAGGGATCATAGAGGAAGAGACGACCAGGGATCATAGAGGAAGAGTCCAGGGATCATAGAGGAAGAGACAGGTGATCATAGAGGAAGAGACCAGGGATCACAGAGGAAGAGACCAGGGATCATAGAGGAAGAGACCAGGGATCATAGAGGAAGAGACCGGGGATCACAGAGAAAGAGACCGGGGATCACAGAGGAAGAGACGACCAGGGATCATAGAGGAAGAGACCAGGGATCACAGAGGAAGAGACCGGGGATCACAGAGGAAGAGACCAGGGATCATAGAGGAAGAGACCAGGGATCATAGAGGAAGAGACCAGGGATCATAGAGGAAGGGACCGGGGATCACAGAGGAAGAGACCAGGGATCATAGAGGAAGAGACCAGGGATCATAGAGGAAGAGACCGGGGATCATAGAGGAAGAGACCGGGGATCACAGAGGAAGAGACGACCAGGGATCATAGGGGAAGAGACCGGGGATCATAGAGGAAGAGACGACCAGGGATCATAGAGGAAGAGACCAGGGATCACAGAGGAAGAGACCGGGGATCACAGAGGAAGAGACCAGGGATCATAGAGGAAGAGACCGGGGATCATAGAGGAAGAGACCAGGGATCATAGAGGAAGGGACCGGGGATCATAGAGGAAGAGACCGGGGATCATAGAGGAAGAGACCAGGGATCATAGAGGAAGAGACCAGGGATCAAAGAGGAAGAGACCAGGGATCATAGAGGAAGAGACCGGGGATCATAGAGGAAGAGACCAGGGATCATAGAGGAAGAGACCAGGGATCATAGAGGAAGAGACCGGGGATCACAGAGGAAGAGACGACCAGGGATCATAGGGGAAGAGACCGGGGATCATAGAGGAAGAGACGACCAGGGATCATAGAGGAAGAGACCAGGGATCACAGAGGAAGAGACCGGGGATCACAGAGGAAGAGACCAGGGATCATAGAGGAAGAGACCAGGGATCATAGAGGAAGAGACCAGGGATCACAGAGGAAGAGACCGGGGATCATAGAGGAAGAGACCGGGGATCATAGAGGAAGAGACCGGGGCTCATAGAGGAAGAGACCGGGGATCGTAGAGGAAGAGACCAGGGATCATAGAGGAAGAGACCGGGGGTCATAGAGGAAGAGACCAGGGATAACAGAGGAAGAGACGACCAGGATCATAGAGGAAGAGACTGTGGATCATAGAGGAAGAGACCAGGGATAACAGAGGAAGAGACGACCAGGGATCATAGAGGAAGGGACCAGGGATCATAGAGGAAGAGACCAGGGATCATAGAGGAAGAGACCGGGGATCAAAGGGGAAGAGACCGGGGATCAGAGAGGAAGAGACGACCAGGGATCACAGAAGAAGAGACTGGGGATCATAGAGGAAGTGACCGGGGATCATAGAGGAAGAGACCGGGGATCATAGAGGAAGAGACCGGGGATCACAGAGGAAGAGACCAGGGATCACAGAGGAAGAGACCAGGGATCACAGAGGAAGAGACCGGGGATCACAGAGGAAGAGACCGGGGGTCACAGAGGAAGAGACCGGGGATCATAGAGGAAGAGACCAGGGATCATAGAGGAAGAGACCAGGGATCACAGAGGAAGAGACTGGGGATCATAGAGGAAGAGACCGGGGATCACAGAGGAAGAGACGACCAGGGATCATAGGGGAAGAGACCGGGGATCATAGAGGAAGAGACGACCAGGGATCACAGAAGAAGAGACCAGGGATCATAGGGGAAGAGACCAGGGATCACAGAGGAAGAGACCTGGGATCATAGAGGAAGAGACCTGGGATCACAGAGAAAGAGACCGGGGATCACAGAGGAAGAGACGACCAGGGATCATAGAGGAAGAGACCAGGGATCACAGAGGAAGAGACGACCAGGATCATAGAGGAAGAGACCGGGGATCATAGAGGAAAAGACCAGGGATAACAGAGGAAGAGACGACCAGGATCATAGAGGAAGAGACCAGGGATCACA
Organism: Calotriton arnoldi; assembly: GCA_963921515.1. Classification (NCBI taxonomy): domain Eukaryota; kingdom Metazoa; phylum Chordata; class Amphibia; order Caudata; family Salamandridae; genus Calotriton; species Calotriton arnoldi. The sequence continues at coordinate 78,430 of CAWUFW010012041.1, forward strand.
GAGGAAGAGACCTGGGATCATAGAGGAAGAGACCTGGGATCACAGAGAAAGAGACCGGGGATCACAGAGGAAGAGACGACCAGGGATCATAGAGGAAGAGACCAGGGATCACAGAGGAAGAGACCGGGGATCATAGAGGAAGAGACCGGGGATCATAGAGGAAGAGACCGGGGATCACAGAGAAAGAGACCGGGGATCACAGAGGAAGAGACGACCAGGGATCATAGAGGAAGAGACCAGGGATCACAGAGGAAGAGACCGGGGATCATAGAGGAAGAGACCGGGGATCATAGAGGAAGAGACCAGGGATAACAGAGGAAGAGACGACCAGGATCATAGAGGAAGAGACCGGGGATCATAGAGGAAGAGACCAGGGATAACAGAGGAAGAGACGACCAGGATCATAGAGGAAGAGACCAGGGATCACAGAGGAAGAGTCCGGAGATCACAGAGGAAGAGACCGGGGTCACAGAGGAAGAGACCGGGGGTCATAGAAGAAGAGACCGGGGGTCACAGAGGAAGAGACCGGGGATCATAGAGAAGAGACCGGGGATCAAAGGGGAAGAGACCGGGGATCATAGAGGAAGAGACCTGGGATCATAGAGGAAGAGACCGGGGTCAAAGAGGAAGAGACGACCAGGGATCATAGAGGAAGAGACGGGTGATCATAGAGGAAGAGACCAGGGATCACAGAGGAAGATACCAGGGATCATAGAGGAAGAGACCAGGATCATAGAGGAAGAGACCGGGGATCACAGAGAAAGAGACCAGGGATCACAGAGGAAGAGACGACCAGGGATCATAGAGGAAGAGACGACCAGGGATCATAGAGGAAGAGACCAGGGATCATAGAGGAAGAGACCAGGGATTATAGAGGAAGAGACCGGGGATCACAGAGGAAGAGACCGGGGGTCACAGAGGAAGAGACCGGGGGATCATAGAGAAGAGACCGGGGATCAAAGGGGAAGAGACCGGGGATCATAGAGGAAGAGACCTGGGATCATAGAGGAAGAGACCGGGGGTCAAAGAGGAAGAGACGACCAGGGATCATAGAGGAAGAGACGGGTGATCATAGAGGAAGAGACCAGGGATCACAGAGGAAGAGACCAGGGATCATAGAGGAAGAGACCAGGGATCATAGAGGAAGAGACCGGGGATCACAGAGAAAGAGACCAGGGATCACAGAGGAAGAGACGACCAGGGATCATAGAGGAAGAGACGACCAGGGATCATAGAGGAAGAGTCCAGGGATCATAGATGAAGAGACAGGTGATCATAGAGGAAGAGACCAGGGATCACAGAGGAAGAGACCAGGGATCATAGAGGAAGAGACCAGGGATCATAGAGGAAGAGACCGGGGATCACAGAGAAAGAGACCGGGGATCACAGAGGAAGAGACGACCAGGGATCATAGAGGAAGAGACCAGGGATCACAGAGGAAGAGACCGGGGATCACAGAGGAAGAGACCAGGGATCATAGAGGAAGAGACCAGGGATCATAGAGGAAGAGACCAGGGATCATAGAGGAAGGGACCGGGGATCACAGAGGAAGAGACCAGGGATCATAGAGGAAGAGACCAGGGATCATAGAGGAAGAGACCGGGGATCACAGAGGAAGAGACGACCAGGGATCATAGGGGAAGAGACCGGGGATCATAGAGGAAGAGACGACCAGGGATCATAGAGGAAGAGACCAGGGATCACAGAGGAAGAGACCAGGGATCATAGAGGAAGAGACCGGGGATCATAGAGGAAGAGACCAGGGATCATAGAGGAAGGGACCGGGGATCATAGAGGAAGAGCCCGGGGATCATAGAGGAAGAGACCAGGGATCATAGAGGAAGAGACCAGGGATCAAAGAGGAAGAGACCAGGGATCATAGAGGAAGAGACCGGGGATCATAGAGGAAGAGACCAGGGATGATAGAGGAAGAGACCAGGGATCATAGAGGGAAGAGACCGGGGATCACAGAGGAAGAGACGACCAGGGATCATAGGGGAAGAGACCGGGGATCATAGAGGAAGAGACGACCAGGGATCATAGAGGAAGAGACCAGGGATCACAGAGGAAGAGACCGGGGATCATAGAGGAAGAGACCAGGGATCATAGAGGAAGAGACCAGGGATCATAGAGGAAGAGACCAGGGATCATAGAGGAAGGGACCGGGGATCACAGAGGAAGAGACCAGGGATCATAGAGGAAGAGACCAGGGATCATAGAGGAAGAGACCATGGATCACAGAGGAAGAGACCGAGGATCATAGAGGAAGAGACCAGGGATCATAGAGGAAGGGACCGGGGATCATAGAGGAAGAGACCGGGGATCATAGAGGAAGAGACCAGGGATCATAGAGGAAGAGACCAGGGATCATAGAGGAAGAGACCAGGGATCATAGAGGAAGAGACCGGGCATCATAGAGGAAGTGACCGGGGATCATAGAGGAAGTGACCGGGGATCATAGAGAAGAGTACAGGGATCACAGAGGAAGAGACGACCAGGGATCATAGAGGAAGAGACCAGGGATCATAGAGGAAGAGACCAGGGATCATAGAGGAAGAGACGACCAGGGATCATAGAGGAAGAGACCGGGGATCACAGAGGAAGAGATCGGAGATCATAGAGGAAGAGACCGGGGATCATAGAGAAGAGTACAGGGATCACAGGGGAAGAGACGACCAGGGATCATAGAGGAAGAGACCAGGGATCATAGAGAAGAGACCTGGGATCATAGAGAGGAAGAGTCCAGGGATCATAGAGGAAGAGACCAGGGATCATGAGAGAAGAGACCGGGGATCAAAGGGGAAGAGACCGGGGATCATAGAGGAAGAGACCGGGGATCATAGAGGAAGAGACCGGGGATCACAGAGGAAGAGACCGGGGATCACAGAGGAAGAGGACCGGGGATCACAGAGGAAGAGACCGGGGATCACAGAGGAAGAGACCGGGGATCACAGAGGAAGAGACCGGGGTCACAGAGGAAGAGTCCGGGGATCACAGAGGGAAGAGACCGGGGTCATAGAGAAAGAGACCGGGGATCACAGAGGAAGGGACCGGGGGTCACAGAGGAAGAGACCGGGGATCATAGAGAAGAGACCGGGGATCAAAGGGGAAGAGACCGGGGTTCATAGAGGAAGAGACCTGGGATCATAGAGGAAGAGACCGGGGGTCAAAGAGGAAGAGACGACCAGGGATCATAGAGGAAGAGACGGGTGATCATAGAGGAAGAGACCAGGGATCACAGAGGAAGAGACCAGGGATCATAGAGGAAGAGACCAGGGATCATAGAGGAAGAGACCGGGGATCACAGAGAAAGAGACCAGGGATCACAGAGGAAGAGACGACCAGGGATCATAGAGGAAGAGTCCAGGGATCATAGAGGAAGAGACAGGTGATCATAGAGGAAGAGACCAGGGATCACAGAGGAAGAGACCAGGGATCACAGAGGAAGAGACCAGGGATCATAGAGGAAGAGACCAGGGATCATAGAGGAAGAGACCGGGGATCACAGAGAAAGAGACCGGGGATCACAGAGGAAGAGACGACCAGGGATCATAGAGGAAGAGACCAGGGATCACAGAGGAAGAGACCGGGGATCACAGAGGAAGAGACCAGGGATCATAGAGGAAGAGACCAGGGATCATAGAGGAAGAGACCAGGGATCATAGAGGAAGGGACCGGGGATCACAGAGGAAGAGACCAGGGATCATAGAGGAAGAGACCAGGGATCATAGAGGAAGAGACCATGGATCACAGAGGAAGAGACCGGGGATCATAGAGGAAGAGACCAGGGATCATAGAGGAAGGGACCGGGGATCATAGAGGAAGAGACCGGGGATCATAGAGGAAGAGACCAGGGATCATAGAGGAAGAGACCAGGGATCATAGAGGAAGAGACCAGGGATCATAGAGGAAGAGTCCGGGGATCATAGAGGAAGAGACCGGGGATCATAGAGGAAGAGACGACCAGGGATCATAGAGGAAGACACCAGGGGTCATAGAGAAGAGACCTGGGATCATAGAGGAAGAGTCCAGGGATCATAGAGGAAGAGACCAGGGATCATAGAGAAGAGACCGGGGATCAAAGGGGAAGAGACCGGGGATCATAGAGGAAGAGACCGGGGATCATAGAGGAAGAGACCGGGGATCACAGAGGAAGAGACCGGGGATCACAGAGGAAGAGACCGGGGATCACAGAGGAAGAGACCGGGGATCACAGAGGAAGAGACCGGGGATCACAGAGGAAGAGACCGGGGGTCACAGAGGAAGAGTCCGGGGATCACAGAGGAAGAGACCGGGGGTCATAGAGAAGAGACCGGGGATCACAGAGGAAGGGACCGGGGGTCACAGAGGAAGAGACCGGGGATCATAGAGAAGAGACCGGGGATCAAAGGGGAAGAGACCGGGGATCATAGAGGAAGAGACCTGGGATCATAGAGGAAGAGACCGGGGGTCAAAGAGGAAGAGACGACCAGGGATCATAGAGGAAGAGACGGGTGATCATAGAGGAAGAGACCAGGGATCACAGAGGAAGAGACCAGGGATCATAGAGGAAGAGACCAGGGATCATAGAGGAAGAGACCGGGGATCACAGAGAAAGAGACCAGGGATCACAGAGGAAGAGACGACCAGGGATCATAGAGGAAGAGACGACCAGGGATCATAGAGGAAGAGTCCAGGGATCATAGAGGAAGAGACAGGTGATCATAGAGGAAGAGACCAGGGATCACAGAGGAAGAGACCAGGGATCATAGAGGAAGAGACCAGGGATCATAGAGGAAGAGACCGGGGATCACAGAGAAAGAGACCGGGGATCACAGAGGAAGAGACGACCAGGGATCATAGAGGAAGAGACCAGGGATCACAGAGGAAGAGACCGGGGATCACAGAGGAAGAGACCAGGGATCATAGAGGAAGAGACCAGGGATCATAGAGGAAGAGACCAGGGATCATAGAGGAAGGGACCGGGGATCACAGAGGAAGAGACCAGGGATCATAGAGGAAGAGACCAGGGATCATAGAGGGAGAGACCATGGATCACAGAGGAAGAGACCGGGGATCATAGAGGAAGAGACCAGGGATCATAGAGGAAGGGACCGGGGATCATAGAGGAAGAGACCGGGGATCATAGAGGAAGAGACCAGGGATCATAGAGGAAGAGACCAGGGATCATAGAGGAAGAGACCAGGGATCATAGAGGAAGAGTCCGGGGATCATAGAGGAAGAGACCGGGGATCATAGAGGAAGAGACGACCAGGGATCATAGAGGAAGACACCAGGGGTCATAGAGTAAGAGACCGGGGATCACAGAGGAAGAGACGACCAGGGATCATAGGGGAAGAGACCGGGGATCATAGAGGAAGAGACCGGGGATCACAGAGGAAGAGACGACCAGGGATCATAGGGGAAGAGACCGGGGATCATAGAGGAAGAGACGACCAGGGATCACAGAAGAAGAGACTGGGGATCATAGAGGAAGTGACCGGGGATCATAGAGGAAGAGACCAGGGATCACAGAGGAAGAGACCTGGGATCATAGAGGAAGAGACCGGGGATCACAGAGGAAGAGACGACCAGGGATCATAGGGGAAGAGACCGGGGATCATAGAGGAAGAGACGACCAGGGATCATAGAGGAAGAGACCGGGGATCATAGAGGAAGAGACCGGGGATCACAGAGGAAGAGACGACCAGGGATCATAGAGGAAGAGACCAGGGATCACATAGGAAGAGACCGGGGATCACAGAGGAAGAGACCAGGGATCATAGGTGAAGAGACCAGGGATCACAGAGGAAGAGACCGGGGATCATAGAGGAAGAGACCAGGGATCATAGGGGAAGAGACCAGGGATCACAGAGGAAGAGACCGGGGGTCATAGAGGAAGAGACCAAGTATCATAGAGGAAGAGACAGGGGATCACAGAAGAAGAGACCAGGGATTATAGAGGAAGAGACCAGGGATCATAGAGGAAGAGATCGGAGATCATAGAGGAAGAGACCGGGGATCATAGAGGAAGAGACCAGGGATCATAGAGGAAGAGACCGGGGATCATAGAGGAAGAGACCGGGGATCATAGAGGAAGAGACCAGGGATCATAGAGGAAGAGACCGGGGATCATAGAGGAAGAGACCAGGGATCATAGAGGAAGAGACCGGGGATCACAGAGAAAGAGACGACCAGGGATCATAGAGGAAGAGACCGGGGATCACAGAGGAAGAGACGACCAGGGATCATAGAGGAAGAGACCGGGGATCACAGAGGAAGAGACGACCAGGGATCATAGGGGAAGAGACCAGGGATCACAGAGGAAGAGACCGGGGATCATAGAGGAAGAGACCAGGGATCATAGAGGAAGAGACCAGGGATCACAGAGGAAGAGACCGGGGATCATAGAGGAAGAGACCGGGGATCATAGAGGAAGAGATGACCAGGGATCATAGGGGAAGAGACCGGGGATCATAGAGGAAGAGACGACCAAGGATCACAGAAGAAGAGACTGGGGATCATAGAGGAAGTGACCGGGGATCATAGAGGAAGAGACCAGGGATCACAGAGGAAGAGACCAGGGATCATAGAGGAAGAGACCGGGGATCACAGAGGAAGAGACGACCAGGGATCATAGGGGAAGAGACCGGGGATCATAGAGGAAGAGACGACCAGGGATCATAGAGGAAGAGACCGGGGATCATAGAGGAAGAGACCGGGGATCACAGAGGAAGAGACGACCAGGGATCATAGAGGAAGAGACCAGGGATTACAGAGGAAGAGACCGGGGATCACAGAGGAAGAGACCAGGGATCATAGGGGAAGAGACCAGGGATCACAGAGGAAGAGACCGGGGATCATAGAGGAAGAGACCAGGGATCATAGGGGAAGAGACCAGGGATCACAGAGGAAGAGACCGGGGGTCATAGAGGAAGAGACCAGGTATCATAGAGGAAGAGACTGGGGTCATAGAGGAAGAGACCGGGGGTCACAGAGGAAGAGACCGGGGATCATAGAGTGTTGGAAAGTGAATTATTGGCAGGGGCAAATGTAGGTCTGCCATTGGCAATAAGGCCACTAACACATGATAGGACTCAGCATATGTCTTAGAAAATTATTCCCATGCTCAACCCTTGGTAGCTTGGCTGTGAGCAGGCAGGCTTAACTTCAAAGACAGGTATGTAAAGCATTTAAAAATACCAATTCAGTAAATAATTAAGACACAATGCATAATAAAAATCCAACACCAATTTATAAAAATAGGAAATATTTTTATCTTTAAAATGACACCAAAAAAACAAAAATCAAATGTAGGGAACCGGAGATATGAATTTTTTAATATTTATCACTTTATAGCACTTAGAAACCTATAGCACCTTACTGGGATATCTGGTAGCGATAGACCGGCTCAAAGTCAAAGTTTCAGGCCAACCGCGATGGAGCCCTGAGCGGCTACCCCTTTGCGGTAGGTCCCGGTCACAGTTTTTACCTTCGGACTTAGAAACTTTTCTGGAGCTTTTTCGCGTGGGGGTCCCTCAATGCGCTTCACCAGGCCGGATTCGGTGAGGGTTCGCCGGCCTCGGATTTCTTCTACTCCCGGTCAAACTCTGGAAGTCGGGACCTACGGAGCTTTCAACGGGACGAACCTGGATGGCTTGGCCGGCTCGCGGTTGAAGGCAGGTGGCTTGGCTGACCAGGTTGAGTCGGTCCCCCTATGGAGCTTTTTTCCAAAGTTGCTCCAAAGTTCTCCAAACTACTGGAACTTCTTCCTGAAGTTCCCCAAAGGGTCTCAAAGTGTCTCAAACTCACTCCAAGGGTCTGGAAGCTCCAAGATGGTCCTTGAAAGTTGAGGACTTCAGTTCCCACAATCCACTTGGACAAAACCCATACAAATCCACTGGTAGTTTTCCAGGTTGAGGATGCTTGGTGGTGATGATCCAGGTGAGCTCTGTTAACATGTAGCTTGCAGGGAATCCACTCTTTAGTCTTTTTCACAGCAAGGTAGTCCACAGGGCTGTAGTTCCAGATGGTGCAGTCCTCAGAGGGCAGGCCTTAGCAATTGCAAATCTAACTTCTCAGCATGGCACAACGTCTTGCTTTCTTAAGTTTCAAGCAGCAGATCTGAGGGGCTCTGCCCTTCTCAGATACTTATTCCAAGTTCTCTGGGTTAAGCAGTAGGTCACTCCTGACCAATGGGGGCATGGTAACTCCACAAAGATATGACCACATCCTGTAGAGTGTGGCATTATTTTGTCCCAGAGTGCATCAAATCTTCCAAATTCATAATGGCTGATTTTCCAGCAGAGAGTTAAGAGCTGGCTAAACACACCCCTAGGATGGCTATTTGCATAGTCTCTCCCCCTTGCATCTGCTCATTCCTTCCTTAACATAGCATCTGGCTTGGGGTCAAAAGTTTAGAGTTGTAAATGACACTGGTTTCTTCCCTCCCCTTTGAAGACCATGGTTTACGACTCCTCCCCCTGCTCTGGCATTCCTGTGGAACAGCACACTGCCCTCCCAGAAGAGGTGGATAACCCCAGGGCTCTGTATCACCTCTTCAAAGCAGCCTGGCTAATCCGCTTAACTCTGACCAATCAGGACAGACCCCTAGAAGGCTGAATCTGGACCTACAAACAAGAAAGTCTTATAACTTCTTGTCTGTACATTTTAGGAGAAATTCAACAATATCATATTGTTGGATGTCTCACTACCATTCTGGGAAGTCTTTGAATGGAAGTTCCATCACTCTCCTATCAGGAGTAATTAGTTAATTACTTCTTGCCATGTTAACCTATGTGGCATGGGATTTGCAATGGAAAAAATGACTTGGGCCTTTTTCCAGCACCAGGACTTACAAAAACATATTTAATAAGTACTCCGCCTATATATCTACAGGACCGCCACCCCATTGATCACTTAGGGGAGATTTGAGGTTCTGAATCTGTAGAAATATTGCAGATCCTCCTCCCCAGTGCTCCTAGCATCAAAGTCGAATTTGGGCAGCACTTTATCACAATGTGGGGAGTGAAATGTGAAATTTCACTTAACCCAGGGCATATAAAACTCATTTTATAATGGTTCACCGTATACATTCCTGACCCCCCACCCCTGGGACACCTAGGGAGACCCTGGGGGTTCCTAATATGCCATAACATTGTAGGTTATCCATTTTTAAGTGCCCCAAACACCAAAGTTGAGTTTGGGCACAATTTATTTTTAAAAGCAGTCATGGAACCCAGGGCTGCTTTTAAACTGACCTCAGGCTTCAGCAGCGCACATGCAAGTGCAGAAAAGGCTGCTGTCCTGTAAACTGCCATGCCCTACTATATACTAGGGACTGATAGGTGGTTTCAATCCCCTGCCCTATTATGTACTAGGGTCTTATAGGGTAGGTCATGCCAATCACAGGGGTACCCCAACCCATAGTGTACCCTAGTGTATGTAGGTGTTTTCACTGTATTCTAAATGTGTCTCTTTCAGCATAGCACTGGCCCTGGTTAGGCAGAGCCCAGGGTCAGTCAGAGTCAGTTACCACCAGTACCAGTCAGCAAAAAGTTGGGGGTTGCCCAGGGCACAGGATGACTTTGCAACATAGAGGAAGAGACCGGGGGTCATAGAGGAAGAGTCCGGGGATCATAGAGGAAGAGACCGGGGATCATAGAGGAAGAGACCGGGGGTCATATAGGAAGGAACCGGTGATCATAGAGAAGAGTACAGGGATCACAGGGGAAGAGACCGGGGGTCATAGAGGAAGAGACCGGGGATCACAGAGGAAGAGACCGGGGATCATAGAGGAAGAGACCGGGGATCACAGAGAAAGAGACCGGGGATCATAGAGGAAGAGACCGGGGATCACAGAGGAAGAGACCGGGGATCATAGAGGAAGAGACCGGGGATCACAGAGAAAGGGACCGGGGATCACAGAGGAAGAGACCGGGGGTCATAGAGGAAGAGACCGGGGATCACAGAGGAAGAGTCCGGGGATCATAGAGGAAGAGACAGGGGATCACAGAGAAAGAGACCGGGGATCATAGAGGAAGGGACCAGGGATCATAGAGGAAGAGACCGGGGATCATAGAGGAAGAGACCGGGGATCATAGAGAAGAGACCGGGGATCAAAGGGGAAGAGACCGGGGATCATAGAGGAAGAGACGACCAGGGATCATAGAGGAAGAGACCGGGGATCACAGAGAAAGAGACCGGGGATCATAGAGGAAGGGACCAGGGATCATAGAGGAAGAGACCGGGGATCACAGAGAAAGAGACCGGGGATCATAGAGGAAGGGACCAGGGATCATAGAGGAAGAGACCGGGGATCATAGAGGAAGAGACCGGGGATCATAGAGGAAGGGACCAGGGATCATAGAGGAAGAGACCGGGGATCATAGAGGAAGAGACCGGGGATCATAGAGGAAGAGAACGGGGATCATAGAGGAAGAGACCGGGGATCACAGAAGAAGAGACCGGGCATCACAGAGGAAGAGACCAGGGATCATAGAGGAAGTGACCAGGGATCATAGAGGAAGAGACCGGGGATCACAGAGGAAGAGACCGGGGATCATAGAGGAAGAGATCGGAGATCATAGAGGAAGGGACCAGGGATCATAGAGGAAGAGACGGCCAGGGATCATAGAGGAAGAGACCGGGGATCATAGAGGAAGGGACCAGGGATCATAGAGGAAGAGACGGCCAGGGATCATAGAGGAAGAGACCAGGGATCATAGAGGAAGAGACCAGGGATCATAGAGGAAGAAACCGGGGATCATAGAGGAAGAGATCGGGGATCATAGAGGAACAGACCGGGGGTCATAGAGGAAGAGGCAGGGGATCACAGAAGAAGAGACCAGGGATCATAGAGGAAGAGATCGGAGATCATAGAGGAAGAGATCGGAGATCATAGAGGAAGAGACCGGGGATCAAAGGGGAAGAGACCGGGGATCAAAGGGGAAGAGACCGGGGATCATAGAGGAAGAGACCGGGGATCATAGAGGAAGAGACCGGGGATGACAGAGGAAGAGACCAGAGATCATAGAGGAAGAGACCGGGGATCACAGAGGAAGAGACCAGGGATCATAGAGGAAGAGACCAGGGATCACAGGGGAAGAGACCAGGGATCACAGGGGAAGAGACGACCAGGGATCATAGAGGAAGAGACCAGGGATCACAGGGGAAGAGACGACCAGGGATCATAGAGGAAGAGACCGGGGATCACAGAGGAAGAGACCGGGGATGATAGTGGAAGAGACCGGGGATTATAGAGGAAGAGACCGGGGATCATAGAGGAAGAGACCGTGGGTCGTAGAGGAAGAGATAGAGGATCACAGAGGAAGAGACGACCAGGGATCATAGAGGAAGAGACCGGGGATCATAGAGGAAGAGACCGGGGATCATAGAGGAAGAGACCGGGGGTCATAGAGGAAGGGACCAGGGATCATAGAGGAAGAGACCGGGGATCATAGAGGAAGAGACCGGGGATCATAGAGGAAGAGAACGGGGATCATAGAGGAAGGGCATGGGGATCACAGAGAAAGAGACCAGGGGTCATAGAGTAAGAGACCGGGGATCATAGAGGAAGACACCAGGGGTCATAGAGTAAGAGACCGGGGATCACAGAGAAGTGTACAGGGATCACAGAGGAAGAGACGACCAGGATCATAGAGGAAGAGACCGGGGATCATAGAGGAAGACACCAGGGGTCATAGAGTAAGAGACCGGGGGTCATAGAGGAAGAGACCGAGGATCACAGAGGAAGAGACGACCAGGGATCATAGAGGAAGAGACCAGGGATCATAGAGGAAGAGACCGGGGATCACAGAGGAAGAGACGACCAGGGATCATAGAGGAAGAGACCAGGGATCATAGAGGAAGAGACCGGGGGTCATAGAGGAAGAGACCGAGGATCACAGAGGAAGAGACGACCAGGGATCATAGAGGAAGAGACCAGGGATCATAGAGGAAGAGACCGGGGATCATAGAGTGTTGGAAAGTGAATTATTGGCAGGGGCAAATGTAGGTCTGCCACAGGCAATAAGGCCACTAACACATGATAGGACTCAGCATAGGTCTTAGAAAATTATTCTCATGCTCAACCCTTGGTAGCTTGGCTGTGAGCAGGCAGGCTTAACTTCAAAGACAGGTATGTAAAGCATTAAAAAATACCAATTCAGTAAATAATTAAGACACAATGCATAATAAAAATCCAACACCAATTTATAAAAATAGGAAATATTTTTATCTTTAAAATGACACCAAAATGACAAAAATCAAATGTAGGGAACCGGAGATATGAATTTTTAAATATTTATCACTTTATAGCAGTTAGAAACCTATAGCACCTTACTGGGATATCTGGTCGCGATAGACCGGCTCAAAGTCAAAGTTTCAGGCCGACCGCGATGGAGCCCTGAGCGGCTACCCCTTCGCGGTAGGTCCCGGTCACAGTTTTTACCTTCGGACTTAGAAACTTTTCTGGAGCTTTTTCGCCTGGTGGTCCCTCGATGCGCTTCACCAGGCCGGATTCGGTGAGGGTTCGCCGGCCTCGGATTTCTTCTACTCCCGGTCAAACTCTGGAAGTCGGACCTACGGAGCTTTCAGCGGGACGAACCTGGGTGGCTTGCTCGCCGGTTGAAGGCAGGCGGCTTGGCTGACCAGGTCTGAGTCGGTCCCCCTATGGAGCTTTTCCAAAGTTGCTCCAAAGTTCTCCAAACTACTGGAACTTCTTCCCGAAGTTCCCCAAAGGGTCTCAAAGTGTCTCAAACTCACTCAAGGGTCTGGAAGCTCCAAGATGGTCCTTGAAAGTTGAGGACTTCAGTTCCCACAATCCACTTGGACAAAACCTACTACAAATCCACTGGTAGTTTTCCAGGTTGAGGATGCTTGGTGGTGATGATCCAGGTGAGCTCTGTTAACATGTAGCTTGCAGGGAATCCACTCTTTAGTCTTTTTCACAGCAAGGTAGTCCACAGGGCTGTAGTTCCAGATGGTGCAGTCCCCAGAGGGCAGGCCTTAGCAATTGCAAATCTAACTTCTCAGCATGGCACAACGTCTTGCTTTCTTAAGTTTCAAGCAGCAGATCTGAGGGGCTCTGCCCTTCTCAGATACTTATTCCAAGTTCTCTGCGTTAAGCAGTAGGTCACTCCTGACCAATGGGGGCAGGGTAACTCCACAAAGATATGACCACATCCTGTAGAGTGTGGCATTATTTTGATCCAGAGTGCACCAAATCTTCCAAATTCATAATGGCTGATTTTCCAGCAGAGAGTTAAGAGCTGGCTAAACACACCCCTAGGATGGCTATTTCCATAGTCTCTCCCTTGCATCTGCTCATTCCTTCCTTAACCTAGCATCTGGCTTGGGGTCAAAAGTTTAGAGTTGTAAATGACACTGGTTTCTTCCTCCCTTTGAAGACCATGGTTTACGACTCACTCCCCCTGCCCTGGCATTCCTGTGGAACAGCATACTGCCCTCCCAGAAGAGCTGGGTAACCCCAGGGCTCTTTATCACCTCTTCAAAGCAGCCTAGCTAATCCACTTAACTCTGACCAATCAGGACAGACCCCTGGAAGGCTGAATCTGGACCTACAAACAAGAAAGTCTTTTAACTTCTTGTCTGTACATTTTAGGAGAAATTCAACAATATCATATTGTTGGATTTATCACTACCATTCTGGGAAGTCTTTGAATGGCAGTTCTATCACTCTCCTATCAGGAGGTATTAGTTAATAACTTCTTGCCATGTTAACCTATGTGGCATGGGATTTGCAATGGAAAAAATGACTTGGGCCATTTTTCCAGCACCAGGACTTACAAAAACATATTTAATAAGTACTCCGCCTATATCTACAGGACCCCCACCCCATGGATCACTTAGGGGAGATTCTAGGGGTTCTGAATGTGTAGTAAGATTGCAGATCCTCCCTCCACAGTGCTCCGAGCATCAAAGTCGAATTTGGGCAGCACTTTATCACAATGTGGGGAGTGAAATGTGAAATTTCACTTAACCCAGGGCATATAAAACTCATTTTATAATGGTTCACCGTATAAATTCCTGACCCCCCACCCCTGGGACACCTAGGGGAGACCCTGGGGGTTCCTAATATGCCATAACATTGTAGGTTATCCATTTTTAAGTGCCCCAAACACCAAAGTTGAGTTTGGGCACAATTTATTTTTTAAAAGCAGTCATGGAACCCAGGGCTGCTTTTAAACTGACCTCAGGCTTCAGCAGCGCACACATGCAAGTGCAGAAAAGGCTGCTGTCCTGTAAACTGCCATGCCCTACTATATACTAGGGACTGATAGGTAGTTTCAATCCCCCTGCCCTATTATGTACTAGGGTCTTATAGGCAGATCATGCCAATCACAGGGGTACCCCAACCCATAGTGTAACTCTAGTGTATGTAGGTGTTTTCACTGTATTCTAAATGTGTCTCTTTCAGCATAGCACTGGCCCTGGGCCTGGTTAGGCAGAGCCCAGGGTCAGTCAGATTCAGTTACCACCAGTACCAGTCAGCAAACGTTGGGGGGTGCCCAGGGCACAGGATGACTTTGCAACATAGAGGAAGAGACCGGGGATCATAGAGGAAGAGACCGGGGATCATAGAGGAAGAGACCGGGGGTCATAGAGGAAGAGATCGGAGATCATAGAGGAAGAGACCGGGGATCATAGAGAAGAGTACAGGGATCACAGGGGAAGAGACGACCAGGGATCATAGAGGAAGAGACCGGGGATCATAGAGGAAGAGACCGGGGGTCATAGAGGAAGAGACCGGGGGTCATAGAGGAAGAGATCGGAGATCATAGAGGAAGAGACCGGGGATCAAAGGGGAAGAGACCGGGGATCAAAGGGGAAGAGACCGGGGATCAAAGAGGAAGAGACCGGTGATCATAGAGGAAGAAACCGGGGATAACAGAGGAAGAAACCAGGGATCACAGAGAAAGAGACCAGGGATCATAGGGGAAGAGACCGGGGATCACAGAGGAAGAGACCGGGGGTCATAGAGGAAGACACCAGGGATCATAGAGGAAGAGACCAGGGATCATAGAGGAAGAGACCAGGGGTCATAGAGGAAGAGACCAGGGATCACAGAGGAAGAGACCGGGGATCACAGAGGAAGAGACAGGTGATCATAGAGAAGAGTACAGGGATCACAGAGGAAGAGACCAGGGATCACAGAGGAAGAGACCAGGGATCATAGAGGAAGAGACCGGGGATCATAGAGGAAGAGACCGGGGATCACAGAGGAAGAGACCGGGGATCATAGAGGAAGAGACCGGGGGTCATAAAGGAAGAGACCGGGGATCATAGAGGAAGAGACCGGGGATCATAGAGGAAGAGACGACCAGGGATCATAGAGGAAGAGACGACCAGGGATCAAAGGGGAAGAGACCGGGGATCAAAGGGGAAGAGACCGGGGATCAAAGAGGAAGAGACCGGTGATCATAGAGGAAGAAACCGGGGATAACAGAGGAAGAAACCAGGGATCACAGAGAAAGAGACCAGGGATCATAGGGGAAGAGACCGGGGATCACAGAGGAAGAGACCGGGGGTCATAGAGGAAGACACCAGGGATCATAGAGGAAGAGACCAGGGATCATAGAGGAAGAGACCAGGGATCACAGAGGAAGAGACCGGGGATCACAGAGGAAGAGACAGGTGATCATAGAGAAGAGTACAGGGATCACAGAGGAAGAGACCAGGGATCACAGAGGAAGAGACTGGGGATCACAGAGGAAGAGACCGGGGATCATAGAGGAAGAGACCGGGGATCACAGAGAAAGAGACCAGGGATCATAGAGGAAGAGACAGGTGATCATAGAGAAGAGTACAGGGATCACAGAGGAAGAGACCGGGGGTCATAGAGGAAGAGACCGGGGATCACAGAGGAAGAGACCGGGGATCACAGAGGAAGAGACCGGGGATCATAGAGGAAGAGACCAGGGATCATAGAGGAAGAGACCGGGGATCACAGAGGAAGAGACCGGGGATCACAGAGGAAGAGACCGGGGATCATAGAGGAAGAGACCGGGGATCACAGAGAAAGAGACCAGGGATCACAGAGGAAGAGACCGGGGATCACAGAGGAAGAGACCGGGGATCACAGAGAAAGAGACCAGGGATCACAGAGGAAGAGACCGGGGATCATAGAGGAAGAGACCGGGGATCACAGAGAAAGAGACCAGGGATCACAGAGGAAGAGACCGGGGATCATAGAGGAAGAGACCGGGGATCACAGAGAAAGAGACCAGGGATCACAGAGGAAGAGACCGGGGATCATAGAGGAAGAGGCCGGGGGTCATAGAGGAAGAGACCAGGGATCATAGGGGAAGAGACCAGGGATCACAGAGGAAGAGACCGGGGATCATAGAGGAAGGGACCAGGGGTCATAGAGGAAGAGACCAGGGATCATAGAGGAAGACACCGGGGGTCATAGAGGAAGAGACGACCAGGGATCATAGAGGAAGAGACCAGGGATCATAGAGGAAGACACCGGGGGTCATAGAGGAAGAGACGACCAGGGATCATAGAGGAAGAGACAGGTGATCATAGAGAAGAGACCAGGGATCACAGAGGAAGAGACCGGGGATCACAGAGGAAGAGACCGGGGATCACAGAGGAAGAGACCGGGGATCATAGAGGAAGACACCGGGGATCACAGAGGAAGAGACGACCAGGGATCATAGAGGAAGAGACCGAGGATCACAGAGGAAGAGACCGGAGGTCATAGAGGAAGAGATCGGAGATCATAGAGGAAGAGACCGGGGGTCATAGAGGAAGAGATCGGAGATCATAGAGGAAGAGACCAGGGATCATAGAGGAAGAGACCGGGGATCAAAGGGGAAGAGACCGGGGATCAAAGGGGAAGAGACCGGGGATCAAAGGGGAAGAGACCGGGGATCAAAGAGGAAGAGACCGGGGGTCAAAGAGGAAGAGACGACCAGGGATCATAGAGGAAGAGACCGGGGATCACAGAGGAAGAAACCAGGGATCACAGAGAAAGAGACCGGGGATCACAGAGAAAGAGACCAGGGATCATAGAGGAAGAGGCCGGGGGTCATAGAGGAAGAGACAGGTGATCATAGAGAAGAGTACAGGGATCACAGAGGAAGACACCAGGGATCATAGAGAAAGGGACAGGGGATCATAGAGGAAGAGACAGGTGATCATAGAGAAAGGGACAGGGGATCATAGAGGAAGACACCGGGGATCACAGAGGAAGAGTCCGGGGATCATAGAGGAAGAGACCGGGGATCACAGAGGAAGAGACTGGGGATCATAGAGGAAGAGACCGAGGATCACAGAGGAAGAGACCGGAGGTCATAGAGGAAGAGACCGGGGATCATAGAGGAAGAGACAGGAGTCATAGAGGAAGAGACCAGGGATCATAGAGGAAGAGACTGGGGGTCATAGAGGAAGAGATCGGGGATCATAGAGGGAGAGACCGGGGGTCATAGAGGAAGAGACTGGGGTCATAGAGGAAGAGACGACCAGGGATCATAGAGGAAGAGACGACCAGGGATCATAGAGGAAGAGTCCAGGGATCACAGAGGAAGAGACCGGGGATCATAGAGGAAGAGACCGGGGATCACAGAGGAAGAGACCGAAGATCAAAGAGGAAGAGACCAGGGATCACAGAGGAAGAGACTGGGGATCACAGAGGAAGAGACCAGGGATCATAGAGGAAGAGACCGGGGATCATAGAGGAAGAGACCGGGGATCACAGAGGAAGATACCGGGGGTCATAGAGGAAGAGACCAGGGATCACAGAGGAAGAGACGACCAGGGATCACAGAGGAAGAGACTGGGGATCACAGAGGAAGAGACCGGGGATCACAGAGGAAGAGACCGGGGATCATAGAGGAAGACACCGGGGATCACAGAGGAAGAGACCGGGGATCATAGAGGAAGAGACCGGGGATCACAGAGGAAGAGACTGGGGATCATAGAGGAAGAGACCAGGGATCATAGAGGAAGAGACCGGGGATCACAGAGGAAGAGACCGGGGATCATAGAGGAAGACACCGGGGATCACAGAGGAAGAGACCGGGGATCATAGAGGAAGAGACCGGGGATCACAGAGGAAGAGACTGGGGATCATAGAGGAAGAGACCAGGGATCATAGAGGAAGAGACCGGGCATCACAGAGTAAGAGACGACCAGGGATCATAGAGGAAGAGTCCAGGGATCACAGAGGAAGAGACCGGGGATCATAGAGGAAGAGACCAGGGATCATAGAGGAAGAGACCGGGGATCACAGAGGAAGAGACCGAAGATAAAGAGGAAGAGACCAGGGATCACAGAGGAAGAGACTGGGGATCACAGAGGAAGAAGACCAGGGATCATAGAGGAAGAGACCGGGGATCATAGAGGAAGAGACCGGGGATCACAGAGGAAGATACCGGGGGTCATAGAGGAAGAGACCAGGGATCACAGAGGAAGAGACGACCAGGGATCACAGAGGAAGAGACTGGGGATCACAGAGGAAGAGACCGGGGATCACAGAGGAAGAGACCGGGGATCATAGAGGAAGACACCGGGGATCACAGAGGAAGAGACCGGGGATCATAGAGGAAGAGACCGGGGATCACAGAGGAAGAGACTGGGGATCATAGAGGAAGAGACCGAGGATCACAGAGGAAGAGACCGGAGGTCATAGAGGAAGAGACCGAGGATCATAGAGGAAGAGACAGAGGATCATAGAGGAAGCGACCGGGATCATAGAGGAAGAGACAGGAGTCATAGAGGATGACACCGGGGATCATAATGGAAGAGATCGGGGATCATAGAGGGAGAGACCGGGGGTCATAGAGGAAGAGACCGGGGATCATAGAGGAAGAGTCCAGGGATCACAGAGGAAGAGACCGTGGATCATAGAGGAAGAGACCGGGGATCACAGAGGAAGAGACCGGGGGTCATAGAGGAAGAGACCGGGGATCACAGAGGAAGAGACCAGGGATCACAGAGGAAGAAACCGGGGATCATAGAGGAAGAGACCGGGGATCATAGAGGAAGAGACCGGGGATCACAGAGGAAGAGACCGGAGATCATAGAGGGAGAGACCGTTTGTTGTAAAGTGGATTATTGGTAGGGGCAAATGTAGGTCTGCCATTGGCAATAAGGCCACTAACACATGATAGGACTCAGCATAGATCTTAGAAAATATTTCCCATGCTCAACCCTTGACAGCTTGGCTGCGAGCAGGCAGGCTTAACTTCAAAGACAGGTATGTAAAGCATATAAAAACACCAATTCAGTACATAATTAAGACACAATGCATAAACAAAAATCCAACACCAATTTATAAAAATAGGAAATATTTTGACCTTTAAAATGACAACAAAACGACAAAAATCCAATGTAGGGAACCGGAGATATGAATTTTTACAGATGTATCACTTATAGCACTTAGAAACCTATAGCACCTTATTGGGATATCTGGTCGCGATAGACCGGCTCAAAGTCAAAGTTTCAGGCCGACCGCGATGGAGCTCCTGAGCTGCTACCCCTCGCGGTAGATCCTGGTCACAGTTTTTACCTTCGGACTTAGAAACTTTTCTGGAGCTTTTCGCCTGGGGGTCCTCGATGCGCTTCACCAGGCCGGATTCGGTGAGGGTTCGCCGGCCTCGGATTTCTTCTACTCCCGGTCAAACTCTGGAAGTCGGACCTCACGGAGCTTTCAACAGGACGAACCTGGATGGCTTGGCCGGCTCGCGGTTGAAGGCAGGCTGCTTGGCTGACCAGGTTGAGTCGGTCCCCCATGGAGCTTTTTTCCAAAGTTGCTCCAAAGTTCTCCAAACTCCTGGAACTTCTTCCTGAAGTTCCCCAAAGGGAATCCCAAAGTGTCTCAAACTCACTCCAAGGGTCTGAAAGCTCCAAGATGGTCCTTGAAAGTTGAGGACTTCAGTTCCCACAATCCACTTGGACAAACCCCTACAAATCCACTGGTAGTTTTCCAGGTTGAGGATTCTTGGTGGTGCTGATCCAGGTGAGCTCTGTTAACCTGTAGCTTGCAGGGAGTCCACTCTTTAGTCTTTTTCACAGCAAGGTAGTCCACAGGGCTGTAGTTCCAGATGGTGCAGTCCCCAGAGGGCAGGCCTTAGCAATTGCACATCCAACTTCTCAGCATGGCACAATGTTTTGCTTTCTTAAGTTTCAAGCAGGAGATCTGAGGGGCTCTGCCCTTCTCAGATACTTATTCAAGTTCTCTGGGTCAAGCAGGAGGTCACTCCTGACCAATGGGGGCAGGGTAACTCCCAAAGATATGACCACATCCTGTAGAGTGTGGCATTATTTTGTCCCAGAGTGCATCAAATCTTCCAAATTCATAATGGCTGATTTTCCAGCAGAGAGTTAAGAGCTGGCTAAACACACCCCTAGGATGGCTATTTCCATAGTCTCTCCCCTTGCATCTGCTCATTCCTTCCTTAACCTAGCATCTGGCTTGGGGTCAAAAGTTTAGAGTTGTAAAGGACACTGGTTTCTTCCCTCCCTTTGAAGACCATGGTTTACGACTCCTCCCCCTGCCCTGGCATTCCTGTGGAACAGCACACTGCCCTCCCAGAAGAGCTGGGTAACCCCAGGGCTCTTTATCACCTCTTCAAAGCAGCCTGGCTAATCCACTTAACTCTGACCAATCAGGACAGACCCCTGGAAGGCTGAATCTGGACCTACAAACAAGTAAGTCTTATAACTTCTTGTCTGTACATTTTAGGAGAAATTCAACAATATCATATTGTTGGTTTTATCACTACCATTCTGGGAAGTCTTTGAATAGAAGTTCTATCATTCTTCTATCAGGAGTTATTAGTTAATAACTTCTTGCCATGTTAACCTATGTGGCAGGGGATTTGCAATGGAAAAAATGACTTGGGCCATTTTTCCAGCACCAGGACTTACAAAAACATATTTTACAAGTACTTGGCTTATATCTACAGAAACCCCACCCCATGGATCACTTAGGGAGATTTTAGGGGTTCTGAATCTGTAGAAATATTGCAGATCCTCCCTCCCCAGTGCTCCTAGCATCAAAGTCGAATTTGGGCAGCACTTTATCACAATGTGGGGAGTGAAATGTGAAATTTCACTTAATCCAGGGCATATAAAACTCATTTTATAAGGGTCCACCTTATAAATACCTGACCCCCAACCCTGGGACACTTAGGGGAGACCCTGGGGGTTCCTAATATGCCACAACATTGTAGGTTATCCATTTGTAAGTGCCCCAAACACCAAAGTCGAGTTTGGGCACAATTCACTTTTTTAAAGCAGTCATGGAACCCAGGGCTGCTTTTAAACTGACCTCAAGCTTCAGCAGCGCACACATGCAAGTGCAGAAAAGGCTGCTGGCCTGTAAACTGCCATGCCCTATTATATACTAGGGACTGAGAGGTAGTTTCAATCGCCCTGCCCTATTATGTACTAGGGTCTTATAGGGTAGTTCATGCCAATCACAGGGGTACCCCAACCCATAGTGTACCCTAGTGTATGTAGGTGTTTTCACTGTATTCTAAATGTGTCTCTTTCAGCATAGCACTGGCCCTGGTTAGGCAGAGCCCAGGGTCAGTCAGAGTTAGTTACCACCAGTACCAGTCAGGAGAGAAGTTGGGAGGTAGCCCAGGGCTCAGGATGACTCTGCAACATAGACACCCCCTCCAACGTAAAGGTGATGGGTTACTAACCTACACCCTGGTAGTCCTTATCAGCTAAAGTGGAAAAACCTGGAAAGTCCATCTGCATTTGCATGGGCAACCTCAGGTCTGTGTTCCACTGTAAAGTCCATTCCCTGTTGGGAAATGGACCACCTTAAGAGCTTGGGATTCTCCCCTCTCCTCTCATCTGCATCAGCCATCTGAGAGGCCTGTGGTCAGTTTGAACACAAAAGTGAGTCCCAAACAAATATGGTCTCAACTTTTTCAGGGACCAAACCACAGCAAACGCCTCTCTCTCAATGGCACTCCACCTCTGCTCTCTGGGAAGAAGTCTCCTGCTAATAAAGGCAACTGGCTGATCAAGGCCCCCTTCATTTAGCTGTGACAACACTGCCCCAATCCCTTGCTCTGAAGCATCTGTCTGAACCACAAATTCTTTTGTGTAGTCAGGGGCCAGCAACAATGGGGCTGAACACATAGCAGCTTTCAGAGTGTCAAAAGCTTTCTGACACTCTGGGGTCCAATACACCTTTTTGGGCCTCTTCTTAGAAGTGAGTTCTGTTAGGGGT
Organism: Calotriton arnoldi; assembly: GCA_963921515.1. Classification (NCBI taxonomy): domain Eukaryota; kingdom Metazoa; phylum Chordata; class Amphibia; order Caudata; family Salamandridae; genus Calotriton; species Calotriton arnoldi. The sequence goes on from CAWUFW010012041.1 coordinate 100,628, forward strand.
CCCACAATGGTCCCATAATTTTGAACAAACCTTCTATAATACCCTGTCAGTCCAAGGAATGCCCTGACCTGAGTCTGGGTAATAGGAGCTGTCCAATCCAAAATAGTTTGGATTTTAGCTTGGAGAGGTTGTACATGGCCCCCACCTACCAGGTGGCCCAGGTACACCACAGAACTCTGCCCTATTTGGCACTTGCTTGCTTTAATAGTCAGGCCTGCCTGCTGCATGGCCTGGAAGCACTTCCCTTAGGGGCTTAAGTGATCCCCCAGTGTAGAACTGTATACAGCTATATCATCCAGGTAAGCTTCACTGAACTGTTCCAACCCAGACAAGACCCTGTTCACCAACCTTTGGAAGGTGGCAGGTGCATTCTTTAAGCCAAAGGGCTTTACCTTGAACTGATAATGTCCCTCTGGTGTGGAGAATGCTGACCTCTCCTTTGCTCCATCAGTGAGGGCAATCTGCCAGTAACCTGAAGTCAAATCAAAAGTACTCAGGTACTTAGCAGCCCCTAACCTGTCAATGAGCTCATCAGCTCTAGGTATAGGGGTGAGCGTCAGTCTTTGTGACTGCATTCAATCCTCTGTAGTCCACACAGAACCTTAACTCCTGGGTCCCCCTGAGGATTAGGTTTAGGTACCAGCACCACTGGACTGGCCCATGGACTCTCATACGGTTCAATTACCCCCAATTCCAGCATCTTAGCAACCTCAGCTTTAATGCTGGCTCCGACATGGTCAGACAACCTGTACAGTTTTTTTTGACAGGTAGGCTGTCACCAGTGTCAATGTGGTGCACACACCACTCAGTGATGCCTGGGGTCAAAGAGAACAGGCCAGCAAACTGCTCGAGCACTAGCTTACAGTCTCTGTGCTGCTGGGCTGTCAACTTGGGAGAGAGTATCACCCCCTCTACTGACCCATCTTGCCCGTTAGTGGAGAGGAGGTCGGGCACCGGCTCAGTTTCCTCCTCCACACCCTCATCAGTGACCAGTAACATGGTCATGTCTGCCCTGTCATGGTGGGGTTTCAATCTGTTCACATGCAGGACCCTATGATGGTTCCTGGGGGTGCCAAGGTCAACCAAATAGGTAACCTCACCTCTTCTTTCTAAGATTGGATAGGGCCCACTCCACTTGTCTATGGAGGGCCCTGGGAGCCACAGGCTCCAACACCCACCACCAATTGTCCTGGAGTATACTCAGGCATGATAGCCTTTTGATCATATCAGTGCTTCATGAGCTCCTGTCTGGCCTCCAGTTTCTGTTTGCCTTGTACATGTACTCTGCCATTCTAGATCTCAGGCCTAGCACATGGTCAAGCACATTGTCCTTTGCTTCTTTAAGAGGCTTCTCTAAAGACTCTCTTAGCAGGCTCCATGGCCCCCTCACAGGGTGTCCAAACAACAACTCAAAGGGACTGAAACCAACCCCTTTCTGTGGCACCTCCCTGTAGGCAAACAGTAAGCATGGGAGGAAAACATCCCATCTCCTCCTGAGTTTCTCTGACAACCCATTTATTATGCCCTTCAGGGTTTTGTTGAATCTCTCAACAAGACCATTTGCTTGTGGGTGATAGGGGGTGATGAACTTGTAGTTGACACCACACTCATCCCACATGGCAGTCAGATAGCTGGACAGGAAGTTCGTGCCCCTATCCGATACCACCTCTTTCGGAAAACCCACTCTGGTGAACACACCAAGCAGTGCTCTAGCCACTGCAGGAGCATCAATGGTTCTAAGAGGGACTGCGTCAGGGTACCTAGTGGCATGGTCCACTACCACTAAGATATACCTATTCCCTGATGCAGTAGGTGGGTCCAGGGGACCAACAATGTCCATCCCCACCCTTTCAAAAGGAACCCCAACCACTGGCAGTGGTATTAGGGGAGCCTTTGCCTTGCCCCCTGCCTTGCCACTGGCCTGACAGGTGACACAGGAGCTGCAAAACTCCTTTACCTTTTCAGACATATGGGGCCAGTAGAAATGGTTCACCAACCAGTTCCATGTCTTTGTCTGTCCCAAATGTCCTGCCAAGGGGATATCATGACCCAAAGTCAGGATGAACTCTGTACTTCTGGGGCACTACCAACCTCTTGGTGGCCCCCTCCTTGAGGTTTCTGGCCTCAGTATAAAGCAGTCCATCTTCCCAGTAGAGTCTGTGAAACCCACTGTCATCCCCTTCCTCTTGCTTAGAAGCAATCCGCCTCAAGCTCTCAAGGGTGGGACAGTCACGCTGTCCCTGACTGAACTCCTCTCTGGAGGGTCCACCTGCTCCTGTCAGTTCTACCAAATCTGACAGCTCTGGCAGGGATGGAGTCCCTCCCTCAGAGGCCAGATCTTCCCCATCAGGGTTAGATTCTTCCTGCACCTCTGGAGTTCCCTGGGCTGGCTCACCAGGCCCAGTACCCTTGTCCATGGATGCTTGGCCCTTTGTTCCAGGGTCCAAGTGTCCAGCCCCTCCCTTCTGGCTAGTCTGTGACCTAGTCACAGCACATACCCACTCAGGGAGCTCCAATATTTTCATATGGAGTCCTCTCTCTACCTCTGACCACACAGAGGCTTCAAGATCATTGCCCAGTAAACACTGGACTGGGAGCACCTTTGACTCAGCTACCTTCATAGGGCCTGTCACACCTCCCCATTCCAAATCCACCACAGACATCGGATGGAGTTTGGTAGTGCTGTCTGCATAAGTCACCTGGTGAAACTCACCAGGGACCACCCTCTCTGGGGGCACCAGCTCATCCAGGACCATAGTTACACTAGCCCCAGTGTCTCTGATAGCCTCAACCTCAGTCCCATTCACTTTAGGCCTCTGCCTGTACTTGTTCATGTTTGGAGGTACGGCAGCAAGCGGGTTGCAATATTCACCCCACCCAGGGACACTAAGGTTGCTTCCACCACCTGACTACCTCTCTGGGGCACCACTCTCCACCCCTACACTGACACTGGCAATCCCTGTGGATGGACCCTTAGGGGGAGTTTCTGGCGCAGACAGCATCTCCCTGTTTGTGCCCTGGTTGGTTACAGTCAAAGCACTCTACCCACCTTTTGAGGGATCAAAGAACCTACCATTCTTTCCATGATACCCCCTCCCTTTGAATTTGGGTTGACTCGGGGCCCCCCCTCCTTGTTCAGATTTTTGTGGGTCTTTGGAGGACTCCTTCTGGTTTTGACTTGCTTTCCCTTGGGCTTTCCCTTGGGGAGGGACCTGTCCTCCTTTCTTCTGGTCACTTCCCTGGTGCTGAATGGAAACCCGGGTTCTCACCCACTCATCAGCTGCTTCCCCCAGCTCTCTGGGGTCTGTCAACTTAGAGTCCACTAGATACTGGCGTAACTTCTCTTCTGCACAATGAGTCAAAATATGTTCTTTCAAAAACAAATTATACAATCCCTCTTATTTGTCAACTTTGTTACCAACAATCCAGCCTTCCAGTGCCTTTACTGAAACGTCCAGAAAGTCTACCCAAGACTTTGAACTCAATTTCTGAATGACTCTAAACATCACCCTGTACTGCTCAGGAGTCAGACCAAATCTCTTGACTAAGCATGCCTTCATCTGCTGGTATGATTCTGCATCCTCTCCCTTCAGGGTCAGGAGCCTATCCCTCCCAGCTACTGGAATCAACTCCCACAGGAGTGCACCCCAATACTTAGAGTGGACCCTACTCATTCTAAGGGCCCTCTCAAAAGCTGCTAGCCACTTGTCAATGTCATCCCCCTCTGTGTACTTGGGCACGATACCCTTGGGAAGTTTGGGATCAAATCCACTACCCCTGGACATCTCTAAATCTTCATCATTTTCACTACCACCATTTCTTTTGAACGCATCCTCCCTCTCCCATTTCTTCTTAGCCAATTCCAATTTCTCCTTCTCCAAGGCAATCAAAGCTAATTGAGCCTCAAGCTGTCTCTCTGCAAGGGACAGTGGTGGTTCCTGAGTAAGGGACTCTTCTCCACTCCCACCATCTGGAATCATATGGCTAACACTAGATAAAATGGAAGAGGCATCATCCTCACCCTCCTCTTGATGAGGCTGGGGGGACACCCTCTATCCCCTTGACTCTCCTCAGCTACCCCAGCCCAGGCCTTTAGGGACTCAAGCAACCCTGCCTTCCTAAGCTTCTTGGAAGCAGGCAGCCCCCTAAGCCTACACTGTACCCTAAGATCAGCCATCTTGAACTGGGACAGTTTAGCCAGGTCCAGCTCCATGGTTCCCTAGTTTTGGGTCACAACAACTAGGCACAACAGACTTAGAACAATTTGGAAAAATCAAAACAATGCATTAAAAACAGTTTAGTCCTAAGTCCAAAAATCAAACTCAAAAGATTTGTTCTAAGGCAATTTAGAGGATTTTTATAATCTTAATTCACTTTACTGAAAGGTGTACTTTTTAAACACAAGTCCTCATCCACACCGCTGAGCACCAAATGTTGGAAAGTGGATTATTGGTAGGGGCAAATGTAGGTCTGCCACTGGCAATAAGGGCACTAACACATGATAGGACTCAGCATAGGTCTTAGAAAAGTATTCCCAAGCTCAACCCTTGGTAGCTTGGCTGTGAGCAGGCAGGCTTAACTTCAAAGAAAGGTGAGTAAAGCATTTAAAAACACCAATTCAGTAAATAATTAAGACACAATGCATAATAAAAATCCAACACCAATTTATAATAATAGGACATAATTTTATCTTTAAAATGACACCAAAACAACAAAAATCCAATGTAGGGAACCGGAGATATGAATTTTTAAATATTTATCACTTTATAGCACTTAGAAACCTATAGCACCTTACTGGGATATCTGGTCGCAATAGACCGGCTCAAAGTCAAAGTTTCAGGCCGACCGCGATGGAGCCCTGAGCGGCTACCCCTTCGCGGTAGGTCCCGGTCACAGTTTTTACCTTCGGACTTAGAAACTTTTCTGGAGCTTTTTCTCGTGGGGGTCCCTCGATGCGCTTCACCAGGCCGGATTCGGTGAGGGTTCGCCGGCCTCGGATTTCTTCTACTCCCGGTCAAACTCTGGAAGTCGGACCTACGGAGCTTTCAACGGGATGAACCTGGATGGCTTGGCCGGCTCGCGGTTGAAGGCAGGCGGCTTGGCTGACCAGGTTGAGTCGGTCCCCCTATGGAGCTTTTTTTCAAAGTTGCTCCAAAGTTCTCCAACCTCCTGGAACTTCTTCCTGAAGTTCCCCAAAGGGTCCCAAAGTGTCTCAAACTCACTCCAAGGGTCTGGAAGCTCCAAGATGGTCCTTGAAAGTTGAGGACTTCAGTTCCCGCAATCCACTTGGACAAAACCCATACAAATCCACTGGTAGTTTTCCAGGTTGAGGATTCTTGGTGGTGATGATCCAGGTGAGCTCTGTTAGCCTGTAGCTTGCAGGGAGTCCACTCTTTACTCTTTTTCACAGCAAGGTAGTCCACAGGGCTGTAGTTCCAGATGGTGCAGTCCCCAGAGGGCAGGCCTTAGCAATTGCACATCCAACTTCTCAGCATGGCACAACGTCTTGCTTTCTTAAGTTTCAAGCAGCAGATCTGAGGGGCTCTGCCCTTCTCAGATACTTATTCCAAGTTCTCTGGGTCAAGCAGGAAGTCACTCCTGACCAATGGGGGCAGGGTAACTCCCCAAAGATATGACCACATCCTGTAGAGTATGGCATTATTTTGTCCCAGAGTGCATCAAATCTTCCAAATTCATAATGGCTGATTTTTCAGCAGAGAGTTAAGAGCTGGCTAAACACACCCCTAGGATGGCTATTTCCATAGTCTCTCCCCCTTGCATCTGCTCATTCCTTCCTTAACCTAGCATCTGGTTTGGGGTGAAAAGTTTAGAGTTGTAAATGGCACTGGTTTCTTCCCTCCCCTTTGAAGACCATGGTTTACGACTCCTCCCCCTGCCCTGGCATTCCTGTGGAACAGCACACTGCCCTCCCAGAAGAGCTGGGTAACCCCAGGGCTCTTTATCACCTCTTCAAAGCAGCCTGGCTAATCCACTTAACTCTGACCAATCAGGACAGACCCCTGGAAGGCTGAATCTGGACCTACAAACAAGAAACTCTTATAACTTCTTGTCTGTACATTTTAGGAGAAATTCAACAATATCATATTGTTGGATTTATCACTACCATTCTGGGAAGTCTTTGAATGGAAGTTCTATCATTCTCCTATCAGGAGTTACTAGTTAATAACTTGTTGCCATGTTAACCTATGTGGCATGGGGTTTTCAATGGGAAAAATGACTTGGGCCATTTTTCCAGCACGAGGACTTACAAAAACATATTTTATAAGTACTCCGCCTATATCTACAGGAACCCCACCCCATGGATCACTTAGGGGAGATTTTAGGGGTTCTGAATCTGTAGAAATATTGCAGATCTTCCCTCCACAGTGCTCCTAGCATCAAAGTCGAATTTGGGCAGCACTTTATCACAATGTGGGGAGTGAAATGTGAAATTTCACTTAACCAAGGGCATATAAAACTCATTTTATAAGGGTCCACCTTATAAATACCTGACCCCCCACCCCTGGGACACCTAGGGGAGACCTGGGGGTTCCTAATATGCCAAAACATTGTAGGTTATCCATTTTTAAGTGCCCCAAACATCAAAGTCGAGTTTGGGCACAATTTACTTTTTAAAAGCAGTCCTGGAACCCAGGGCTGCTTTTAAACTGACCTCAAGCTTCAGCAGCGCACACATGCAAGTGCAGAAAAGGCTGCTGTCCTGTAAACTGCCATGCCCTACTATATACTAGGGACTGATAGGTAGTTTCAATCCCCCTGCCCTATTATGCACTAGGGTCTTATAGGGTAGGTCATGCCAATCACAGGGGTACCCCAACCCATAGTGTACCCTGGTGTATGTAGGTGTTTTCACTGTATTCTAAATGTGTCTCTTTCAGCATAGCACTGGCCCTGGTTAGGCAGAGCCCAGGGTCAGTCAGAGTCAGTTACCACCAGTACCAGTCAGCAAAAAGTTGGGGGGTGCCCAGGGCACAGGATGGCTTTGCAACACACAGGTTACATCCCTCACTTGTCTTCTTTTTCTCCCAGTATTACAGGTTACATCCCTCACTTGTCTTCCTTTTCTCCCAGTATCACTGGTCCCACCCCCTCCCTGGTCTCCCTTTTCTTCCAGTATCGCAGGTCCCTCCCCCTCCCTGGTCTCTCTTTTCCTCACGTATCAGATTCCTCATTGGACAAACGTTTCATCGATGTTCAGTTTTCTCCCAGTATCACAGGTTACATCCCTCACTTGTCTTCCTTTTCTCCCAGTATCGGATTCCTTGTTGTCAGACTCCTGGTTGGTGTTCACTTTTCTCCCAGTGTCAGAGTTCAGAATACTCACGGTTCTTCCTTTTCTTCCAGTATCACAGGTTACAACCCTCACTTGTCATCCATTTCTCCCAGTATCACAGGTTACAGCCCTCACTTGTCTTCCTTTTCTCCCAGTATCAGATTCCTTGTTGTCAGACTCCTGGTTGGTGTTCACTTTTCTCCCAGTGTCAGAGTTCAGAATACTCACGGTTCTTCCTTTTCTTCCAGTATCACAGGTTACATCCCTCACTTGTCTTCCTTTTCTCCCAGTATCACAGGTTACATCCCTCACTTGTCTTCCTTTTCTCCCAGTATCACAGGTTACATCCCTCACTTGTCTTCCTTTTCTCCCAGTATCACAGGTTACATCCCTCACTTGTCTTCCTTTTCTCCCAGTATCACAGGTTACAACCCTCACTTGTCTTCCATTTCTCCCAGTATCACAGGTTACAGCCCTCACTTGTCTTCCTTTTCTCCCAGTATCAGATTCCTTGTTGTCAGACTCCTGGTTGGTGTTCACTTTTCTCCCAGTGTCAGAGTTCAGAATACTCACGGTTCTTCCTTTTCTTCCAGTATCACAGGTTACATCCCTCACTTGTCTTCCTTTTCTCCCAGTATCACAGGTTACATCCCTCACTTGTCTTCCTTTTCTCACAGTATCACAGGTTACATCCCTCACTTGTCTTCCTTTTCTCCCAGTATCACAGGTTACATCCCTCACTTGTCTTCCTTTTCTCCCAGTATCACAGGTTACATCCCTCACTTGTCTTCCTTTTCTCCCAGTATCACAGGTTGCATCCCTCACTTGTCTTCCTTTTCTCCCAGTATCACAGGTTGCATCCCTCACTTGTCTTCCTTTTCTCCCAGTATCACAGGTTACATCCCTCACTTGTCTTCCTTTTCTTCCAGTATCACAGGTTACATCCTTCACTTGTCTTCCTTTTCTTCCAGTATCACAGGTTACATCCCTCACTTGTCTTCCTTTTCTCCCAGTATCACAGGTTACATCCCTCACTTGTCTTCCTTTTCTCCCAGTATCACAGGTTACATCCCTCACTTGTCTCCCTTTTCTCCCAGTATCACAGGTTACATCCCTCACTTGTCTTCCTTTTCTCCCAGTATCACAGGTTACATCCCTCACTTGTCTTCCTTTTCTCCCAGTATCACAGGTCCCTCCCCCTCCCTGGTCTCTCTTTTCCTCATGTATCAGATTCCTCATTGGACAAATGTTTCATCGATGTTCAGTTTTCTCCCAGTATCACAGGTTACAGCCCTCACTTGTCTTCCTTTTCTCCCAGTATCACAGGTTACATCCCTCACTTGTCTTCCTTTTCTCCCAGTATCACAGGTTACATCCCTCACTTGTCTTCCTTTTCTCCCAGTATCACAGGTTACATCCCTCACTTGTCTTCCTTTTCTCCCAGTATCACAGGTTACATCCCTCACTTGTCTTCCTTTTCTCCCAGTCTCACAGGTTGCATCCCTCACTTGTCTTCCTTTTCTCCCAGTATCACAGGTTACATCCCTCCCTGGTCTCCCTTTTCTCCCAGTATCACAGGTTACATCCCTCACTTGTCTTCCTTTTCTCCCAGTATCACAGGTTACATCCCTCACTTGTCTTCCTTTTCTCCCAGTATCACAGGTTACAACCCTCACTTGTCTTCCTTTTCTTCCAGTATCACAGGTTACAACCCTCACTTGTCTTCCTTTTCTCCCAGTATCACAGGTTACAACCCTCACTTGTCTTCCTTTTCTCCCAGTATCACAGGTTACAACCCTCACTTGTCTTCCTTTTCTCCCAGTATCACAGGTTACATCCCTCACTTGTCTTCCTTTTCTCCCAGTATCACAGGTTACATCCCTCACTTGTCTTCCTTTTCTCCCAGTATCACAGGTTGCATCCCTCACTTGTCTTCCTTTTCTCCCAGTATCACAGGTTGCATCCCTCACTCTGTCTTCCTTTTCTCCCAGTATCACAGGTTACAACCCTCACTTGTCTTCCTTTTCTCCCAGTATCACAGGTTACATCCCTCACTTGTCTTCCTTTTCTCCCAGTATCACAGGTTACAACCCTCACTTGTCTTCCTTTTCTCCCAGTATCACAGGTTGCATCCCTCACTTGTCTTCCTTTTCTCCCAGTATCACAGGTTACAACCCTCACTTGTCTTCCTTTTCTCCCAGTATCACAGGTTACAACCCTCACTTGTCTTCCTTTTCTCCCAGTATCACAGGTTGCATCCCTCACTTGTCTTCCTTTTCTCCCAGTATCACAGGTTACAACCCTCACTTGTCTTCCTTTTCTCCCAGTATCACAGGTTGCATCCCTCACTTGTCTTCCTTTTCTCCCAGTATCACAGGTTACAACCCTCACTTGTCTTCCTTTTCTCCCAGTATCACAGGTTGCATCCCTCACTTGTCTTCCTTTTCTCCCAGTCTCACAGGTTACATCCCTCACTTGTCTTCCTTTTCTCCCAGTCTCACAGGTTGCATCCCTCACTTGTCTTCCTTTTCTCCCAGTATCACAGGTTACATCCCTCACTTGTCTTCCTTTTCTCCCAGTCTCACAGGTTACATCCCTCACTTGTCTTCCTTTTCTCCCAGTATCACAGGTTACATCCCTCACTTGTCTTCCTTTTCTCCCAGTATCACAGGTTACATCCCTCACTTGTCTTCCTTTTCTCCCAGTATCACAGGTTACATCCCTCACTTGTCTTCCTTTTCTCCCAGTATCACAGGTTACATCCCTCACTTGTCTTCCTTTTCTCCCAGTATCACAGGTTACATCCCTCACTTGTCTTCCTTTTCTCCCAGTATCACAGGTCCCACCCCCTCCCTGGTCTCCCTTTTCTCCCAGTATCACAGGTTACATCCCTCACTTGTCTCCCTTTTCTCCCAGTATCACAGGTTACATCCCTCACTTGTCTTCCATTTCTTCCATATCGGATTCTTCATTGTCAGACCCCTCGTTAGTGTTCACTTTTCTCCCTGTGTCAGAGTTCAGAATACTCACTGTTCTTCCTTTTTCTTCCAGCATCACCGGTCAGACTCGGTGTAACCATGAACCCTTGTGTGGCTGTCACTGTTCTCCTGCTCCTTGGAGTCTGCACAGGTAACTGCAGTTTTCGAATGATTCTCCCACACAGCTGCTTCCTTGTGACACACATCTGCACATCAGCCTTTCTTGTCCCCATCCTGCAGACAACCATGTGTCATCTCGTATTCCCTCTCAGCTCGGTCTCTTTCTTTGTATCTCTCCCTTGATTCACTCGTCTCTCAGTGCCTTGCCCCAGGCATGCCAGGGTTTAGTGGGGCCTGGGTCTAAAACATGAAATGGGGCCCTACATAGCAAGAGCATCTGGTCTGAAATGTAAAAAAATGTCCTACAGGGAAGGTGAGACCCTGGCAGCTCCAGACCTGGTGACATGTGGGAGTGGAAGCCTTTCTGGCTTCATCATGACTAGTCAGGTCAGGCTTGCATCCAAACGTCTCTATAACTTTTAACGCATGAGTGGGAACTTGAAAAGGTGTGGGTCCTAGGGAATAATGTACCTGGCAACTGTTGCCCAAGTGATGCTGGCACTTGTAGCTAGTGGTGTTCATGTTCATTGCCACAGGCTGCTAAACTATGGTGCGAGGGTGTGTGCTTGGCGTATGTCAGCCTAAAGTGCAGCAGCACAGTGGATGACAGCAGAAGTGTGACACCCTTCTAGATATGAAGCTGTTCTGCTGTCTCCCTTTCAGTCCACAACGCAGCTCAGCAGCTTTGGTTGCTGATCTGTGTTGTGTTGTTTCTAAGTGCATCAGGCACAAAGTATTTTTCACCAGAAAGCTGTCCTTTTCTCTGTGTGAAATAGTGCTTTGTACTGATGTGAATGACTTTGCATGAAGGGAACGTTACATGAGAGTGAAATGGTCAGATCACCGCAAACACATCCTTCAAGCAGCCGCTAGCATGAAGAAGGGTTTTCACATGCTGCTCGCGAGCTGCACTGCACAACACACATCCAATGTGTCAGCTACATCTGAAGTTGTCTAGGCTCAGACTTGTGTACTGGAAGGGAACCCTACAAAACCTGTGCTCGACAGGACGCACGCACATTTGCACTATGATGAAAGGTGTGCATGGCACTCGGCAGCCTGTTTGTGAGTCAGCGCAGAGATGACAACCGCAACACTTGTGTTTTAAGACATGTATCCCTGCGATGCCGCAGCACAGAGTTGTACTAAACATGAATAAGTCTTCCCCTTCGCCGTGCACCCTTCGCGTTGTTGGGACAAGCAGTGCCTTCATCCAGAAAGTCAAGATCTTGAAGTAATCTTGGATGGCTTCTGGATGAAGCATCAGCTCATCCTCCTGTGCCAAACATAGGCATTTTTTGTGACTCTTGTGTCCGGATTAAAGACTTCACGTTTACACTCACTGTTGGTCCCCCTCCTGCTGCCCTCATCAGAACATCTATAAGGCACCTGTTACCTAACACAAGCTCTGCTTATACACAAACAACTCGCATCAGCTATCTTTAATTCTTTATTTTTTTACTTTACAGTTTTTAATATAGAACTGAATCAATCAAGGATTTATAAAGTGCGACAAATCACGCGTGAGGCTCTCGAGGCGCTGGGGATGCTGCTGCTTCATGCTGATCTATTCATTTCTACAGCCAGGTCTTAAGTCCTTTCCTGAATTGTCGGAGCGATGAGGTGGTCCTGAGGTGTAGGGGACGGTGGTTCCAAACTTTGGCCACTAGGTATGAGAAGAAGCATCCTCCGCTGTTGCTCTGTGGATTGTCTGCAATAAGGAGGGAGGTGGATCGTAGGTGTCTGGTCGGTTGATGGAAGGTCATGAGTTTGTTGATGTATGCTGGTCCTTCGTTGTGCAGGGCTTTGTATGCCTGGGTCAGCATCTTGAACTGCCATCTCTTCTGGATCGGGAGCCAGTGTAGCTTCTGGAGATGAGGTGTGATGTGGGTTCTTCTGGGGAGGTCGAGGATGAGTCTTGCCGCTGAGTTTTGTATTGTCTGAAGTCTCTACAGGAGGGGTGCAGTGATTCTTACGTAGAGTGTGTTTCCATAGTCCAGCCTGTTGGTGATGAGGGCCTGCGTGACGGTCCTTCTGTGTTGATTAAAAGCCACTTGAAGTTCTTGCGGAGCATGTGTAGGGTGTGGAAGCAGGCGGAAGAGACTGAGTTTACCTGTTTCTTCATAGATAGTTTCCAAGATGATGCTGAGGTTGTGGGCGTGGTCTGTCGAGGCAGGGAATGGGCTGAATTCCACGGGCCACGATGCATCGTTCCACGACGAGGTGTTGTTCCCAAAGATGAGGACTTCGGTCTTGTCCGTGCTGAGCTTGAGACAGTTGTCCTTCATCCAGTCGGTAACGTTCATCATGCATCTGTGGAAGTTGGCTCTGGTGGTGGGGGGGTCTTCTGATAATGAGAGGATGAGCTGGGTGTCATCGACATAGGAAATGATGTTGAGTCTGTGCAATCTGACGAGGTCGGCTGTGGGTCATGTACGTGTTGAAGAGGGTGGGACTGTGGGACAATCCATGGGGGATGCCACATATGATCTTCTTGGGTTCAGAGGTGAACGGTGGGAGACAGATTCTCTGGGTTCTTCTGGTGAGGAATAGGGCGATCCATCTGCGGGCGTCTCCATGGATCCCGATATGGTGGAGTCTGTTCATCAAGATGTGACGGGAGTCAGATGAATGCGGCTGACAGGTCCAGCATGATGAGGGCTGCCATTTCGCCACAGTCCAGGAGGCGTCGGTGGCTGCGATCAGGGCTGTCTCGGTGCTGTGGTTGGGTCAGAATCCGGAATGAGAGGGGTCCAGGAGGTTGTTGTGTTCCAGCTGTACAGTGAGTTGCTGGTTGATTGCCTTCTCAAGAACCTTCGCTGCAAAGGGGAGCAGGGAGATGGGCGGGTAGTTCTTCAGTTCTGCTGGGTCGATGGATAGTCTATTCAGGAGGGGCCTCTCTTCAGGGTGTTTTCAGTCCGCAGGGAAGGAAGCCGAGGTGATGGCAGTGTTCAGGACTTTCTTGAGCTTGTTGCCAATTGTCTTGCTCCCGAGGTTGAAGATGTGGTGGGGACAGGGGTCCGTGGGTGCTCCGAAAGCACGGAGTTCATGGTAGAGATTGTGGCTTGAGTTGTGAGAGGGTCCCAATGGGTGAGCAAGTGTTCGAGGTTTGTGCTCGTGGGTGTGAGTAGGCTGATGTCGGCGGCTGAGCGTTTGGGTTTGAAGTTTTTGTAGATGACTGAGATCTTGTTGTGGAAGAAGTGCACTAGGGTGTCACACAGTTCTTGGGAGGGGGTGATGTTCTAGGCGGCAGAGGGTTGGAGAATTCTTTCACGATGGCAAAGAGCTCTTTGTTGCGGTTGGTGCTAGATTCTATGCTAGGGCGTTCTTCATTCTTTGTCTTCTTTGCACTTACTCCTGCTATAGGGCTTTCTCCTATTATTGCGCTTAATCTTACTATAATGCTTACTCTTACAATATCGCTTACTAACATCATAGCACTTACTCCCACTATAGCTCTTACTCCTCTGTAGCACTTTCTCTCACTATAGCACTTTCTACACTATAGTACTAACTCCTGCTATATCATTTACTCCCACTGTAGCACTTACTCTCCTATAACACTTACTCTTACTATACCACTTACTCCTCTATGGAGCTTATTCCTACTATAGCATACCTTCCACTGTAGAACTTACTCCCACTGTAGCACTTACTCTCCTATAACACTTACTCTTACTATACCACTTACATACCTTCCACTGTAGCACTCACTCTCCTATAACGCTTACTCTTACTATACCACATACTCCCCTATAGAGCTTATTCCTACTATAGCATACCTTCCACTGTAGCACTTACTCCCACTGTAGCACTTACTCTCCTATAACACTTACTCTTACTATACCACTTACATACCTTCCACTGTAGCACTTACTCCCACTGTAGCACTTACTCTCCTATAACACTTACTCTTACTATACCACTTACATACCTTCCACTGTAGCACTTACTCTCCTATAACGCTTACTCTTACTATACCACTTACATACCTTCCACTGTAGCACTTACTCCCACTGTAGCACTTACTCTCCTATAACACTTACTCTTACTATACCACTTACATACCTTCCACTGTAGCACTTACTCCCACTGTAGCACTTACTCTCCTATAACACTTACTCTTACTATACCACTTACATACCTTCCACTGTAGCACTTACTCCCACTGTAGCACTTACTCTCCTATAACACTTACTCTTACTATACCACATACTCCCCTATAGAGCTTATTCCTACTATAGCACTCACTCCACTGTAGCACTTACTCCCACTATAGCACTCACTCCACTGTAGCACTTACTCCCACTATAGCACTCACTCCACTATAGCGCTTACTCCTGATATATCACGTACTCCACTATAGCACTTACTCTTCTATAGCACTTACTCTCATTATAGCGCTTACTCCAGTTTAGCACTTACTCCCACTATAGCTCTCACTCCACTGCAGCACTTACTCCTGTTATATCACTAACTCCACTATAGCGCTTACACCCACTGTGGCGCATACTCCCCTCTAAAACGTACTCTTACTATATCACTAACTTCACTATAGTGCTTACTCCTACTATAGAACTTACCTCACTGTAGCATTTACTCCCACCATAGAACTTACTCCACTGTAGCACTTACTCTCACTATGCCGCTCACTCAACTATAGCATTTACTCCTGCCATATCACTTACTCCACTATAGTGCTTACTCCTATTATAATGCTCACTCCCAGCATTCAGTTATTTCAAACCAGCAAGCACGGGAAATGAGTGATGGAGAATCAGCCAGAATAACTAGAAGCCAAGTGGGTAAGAAAGTAGCCAGGATAACTGCTGACTCTTTCTGCCTCTCTCCTCCGGCCTGTAGTGTTCACATCTCTCTCCTCCAGCCTGTAGTATTCACATCTCTCTCCTCCGGCCTGTAGTGTTCACATCTCGCTCCTCCTGTCTGTAGTGTCCCCCTCTCCTCTTGTCTGTAGTGTTCACATCTCTCTCCTCCGGCCAGTAGTGTTCACATCTCTCTCCTCCTGTCTGTAGTGTCCACCTCTCCTCTTGTCTGTAGCGTTCACATCTCTCTGCTCCAATCTGTAGTGTTCACATCTCTCTCCTCTTGTCTGTAGCGTTCACATCTCTCTGCTCCAATCTGTAGTGTTCACATCTCTCTCCTCTGGCCTGTAGTGTTCACATCTCTCTCCTCCGGCCTGTAGTGTTCACATCTCTCTCCTACGGCCTGTCGTGTTCACATCTCTCTCCTCCTGTCTGTAGTGTCCACCTCTCCTCTTGTCTGTAGCGTTCACATCTCTCTTCTCCTGTCTGTAGTGTCCACCTCTCCTCCTGTCTGTAGTGTTCACATCTCTCTTCTCCTGTCTATAGTGTTCTCATCTCTCTCTCCTGTGTGTAGTATTCTCATCTCTCTCTCCTGTCTGTAGTATTCACATCTCTCTCCTCTGGCCTGTAGTGTTCACATCTCTTTCCTCCTGTCTGCAGTGTTCACATCTCTCCCCCCCTGTCTGTAGTGTTCACATCTCTCTCTCCTGTCTGTAGTGTTCACATCTCTCCTCCTGTATGTAGTGTTCACATCTCTCCCCTCCTGTCTGTAGTGTTCACATATCTCTCCCCATTTCCATCACTCCTTCCTCTCTCTCCTGCCTGTAGTATTTACATCTCTCTCCTCCTGTGTGTAGTCTTCACATCTCTACCCCTGTCTGTAGAGTTCATAGCTCTCTTCTCCTGTCTTTAGTGTTCACATCTCTCTCTTCCTGTCTGTAGTGTTCACATCTCTCTCCTCTGGCCTGTAGTGTTCACATCTCTCTCCTCTTGTCTGTAGTGTTCACATCTCTCCTCTGCTATGTAGTTTTCACACCTCTCTCCTCCTGTCTGTAATTTTCTCACATATCTACCCTTTTCCATCACTCCTTCCTCTCTCCTGCCTGTAGTATTCACATCTCTCTCTTCCTGTCTGTAGTGTTCACATCTCTCTCCTCTGGCCTGTAGTGTTCACATCTCTCTCCTCTGGCCTGTAGTGTTCACATCTCTCTCCTCCGGCCTGTAGTGTTCACATCTCTCTCCTCCTGTCTGTAGTGTCCACCTCTCCTCTTGTCTGTAGCGTTCACATCTCTCTTCTCCTGTCTGTAGTGTCCACCTCTCCTCCTGTCTGTAGTGTTCACATCTCTCTTCTCCTGTCTATAGTGTTCTCATCTCTCTCACCTGTGTGTAGTATTCTCATCTCTCTCTCCTGTCTGTAGTATTCACATCTCTCTCCTGTCTGTAGTATTCACATCTCTCTTCTCCTGTCTATAGTGTTCTCATCTCTCTCTCCTGTCTGTAGTATTCTCATCTCTCTCTCCTGTCTGTAGTATTCACATCTCTCTCTCCTGTCTGTAGTGTTCACATCTCTCTTCTGTTATGTTATGTTATCGTGAATTTCTAAAGCGCACGTTCACCTGTAGGTCTCTTGGCGCTGAATTTAGTTATGGAGTGACCGATATCAGGAAGTCCAATCTAATTATGCGCTTGAGTCAAAAGCCAAGTCTTCAGCATCTTTCTGAATCTCAGAGAGTCCATTTCAAGTCTCAAGGTTGTAGGCAAAGAGTTCCAGAATTGGGGGCCCAGTATAGAGAACCGTGACCCTCCTGTCCGTTTGCGTCTGAATCTTGGGACTGCCAATAGATTCATGTGCATGGATCTTAAGGTGCGCTGGGGGTAGTATTTGGGGATTCTCGAAGCTATATACTTGGGACCAGTACCGTGTATGGCTTTAAACAGGATGCAATCTGTTTTAAACAGAGAACGCTGCTCCACCGGGAGCCAGTGAAGCTCTTTCGGCAGCGGTCTGATGTGACAACGTCTGTCTTGTTGGTAGATAATTCTGGCAGCTTGATTCTGTATCATCTGCAGGCGGTGTTTCTGATTTTGCTGGAGGCCAAGGTACATCGCGTTTCCATAATCGATTTTAGATAGAATCAGGGCAATAGTGATTTGATTTGGGTGCTGGCCTCTTGCTCAAAAATCTTCTGATCATTCGCAGTTTCCGGATTTGAAAGAAACATGCAGAGGTAACCGAACCAATCTGCATACTGATGGAGAGTTCCGAGTCTATCTGTATGCCCAGTCTCTTGATCGTAGTCTTTGGGTGGGTGCGGAGCCTAACTCCGAGGGCCAGTCTGCAGGAGTCCAATGCAAGAGTTTGTTTTTGGGGATAATGATTTCAGTTTTTTCCGAGTTCAGTTTTAGCCGATTGCTGTTCATCCAGTTCTTGATGAATAGCTTTGAGTTTCTAAGAAACTCCTCCGATTTTGTTGACTCTTCAATGGTGAAGATTAGCTGCATGTCGTCAGCATAGTTGTAAATCTTGATCCCCATCTGAAGAAGTCTAAATATGAGTGGTCGAATATAAACTTTAAAGAGAATCGGGGAAAGAGAGGAGCCTTGCGGAACTCCACAGCTCATATTTACAGTAGCGGATTTGTAGGGTGAGAGCTACACCGATTGCTTGCGGTCTTCTAGAAAAGATTTGAACCAACTCAGAGCAGCGCCTCTGAGACCAGCTGCAGCAATACGATCCATCAGTATTTCATCGTTAACGGTATCGAAAGCTGCAGACAGGTCTAAGAGAATCAGGGCCTGCGTGCAGTCCTCGTCCGCCTTCCCTTTTAGATCATCCATGACGGAGAGTATAACCGATTCGGTGGAATGGGATGGACGGAAACTGCCAGATGGGTGTCTAGAAAATGTGTTTCCTCTATGAAGGAGCTAAGCGATCTAGCTACATGCGTCTCCAATAGTTTAGCCGGGAAGGGGAGGAGAGATATAGGTCTGTAACTGTCTAGCTTCAGCGGATCAATGCCTTGCTTTTTTTGCAGCAGGATAACCACTGCTTCTTTAAAAACTGACGGACAGTGCCTTGGATCAGGGAGAGGTTCAGAAGGGCAAGAATGGAATATGGGAGTGCCAGGTAGTTAGATTTTAGTATATGGAGAGGGCATACCTCCTTGGGGGAGCCTGATTTAACTTTATTTGATAGTTCAGAGAGAAGTTCTTTATTTAGGCAGGGAAAAGTGTCCAGAAAAGCCGAGTTGGTATTGCTTTGCAGTTCTTCTACATCGTTTTTACTAGAATCAATCGATTCTTGAAATCTTTTAATTTTGTCTACAAAGAAGGAATTTAGATCATTGCATAGTTTCTGTGTGGCAATGATAGGGGGGTCACACGATCAGGATTAGATAACTCTTTTACAATATTGAAAATATCTTTAGTCCTTTTATCTGAATTGAGTACTTTGTTAGTAAAATAAATACTCTTTTTGCCTCCAGAATGGCTTTTTTATATAACATGAGGCTCACAGTGTATTGCTCTCTAGCTTTTGTTGAGTAGGTGTTTCGCCATTTCCTTTCGGCCTGACGTACCCTGAGTTTCATAGTTTTTAAGTCAGTAGTGAACCATTTGGATGCTTCATGCCGCCTAACACGAGTGGTTTTAACCTGTTGAGGGGCATGGATGTCGATAGCGTTCGATTGCCAATTGGCAATCTCCCTCAAGCTGTCTATATTGTCCTGACTTGTGGGCTGCTCATGATTCAGTGTTTCACATAAGGCTTTCATGTTTATGTGGTTCCAATTTCTGGAGATGCCTTTTAGATGAGGCGAGGATTTGGGCAGAGTCATATCACTCAGAGTGAAACTAATAGTATGATGATCTGACCATACACAAGGGAGAATTACTAAGTTCTGTGGGTTGAGGTTGATAGACCAAACTTGATCGAGTATATGGCCTTTGATGTGCGTGGGAGTGTGAATGTGTTGTGTGAGGTTTAGGCTACCCAGGGACTCAGTTACTTCCCTGGCAGCCTTACCTCCTTACGCCTCATTAGCCCAGTAATTGATATCACCTATGATCAGGACTTTGGCATAGTCCACCATCAAGGACGCGATGCAAATTGCGAGAACTTTAGGGAAATCTGGCATCGCTGTAGGTGGTCTATACAGAAGAACACATTTCATTGTACTGTTAGGAGAGTCCAATTTAACTATAAGATTGTCGACTAGAGCTATTTCTAAAGGGGAGATTGTGGTAAAAGACAGTCCTTCTTTAATCGCGACTGCCACCCCGCCATCCCTTTTTCTTGAAGGTCTATTAGTTTGTAGGAGAAAGTAGTTTTCTGGAAGTGTGGCTAAGATATCCGGGGTGGATTCTTCTGTCAGCCATGTTTCAGCCAAAAACAACATATCCGGTGAATCGGTTGCCAAGAGATTAAATAGTTCCAGTTTGTACTTAACTACAGAGCGAGTGTTAAGGTACGTTATATTTAGTTCCTTCACATGTAGTTGCCTTCCCCCAGGCGTTAACGGGGTAGTTTGGCTAGAAGCCTGAGAGACCTCCTTTTGCTTACAAAACTTAAGCGCCTGACCTGGATGAACGAGGTCTAGCTCTTTCAGTTTAATTTGGAGTGACAGGTCGTGCAGTTGCCTGTCTTGCGGGGACATATCTTTGCAGTTTGCCAAAGAGTAGGAGAATTTTTTACCATAATGACGTGTCCCTTGCCCCGTCCGGCGCGGACGGGCGCAGACCGGCTTGCCTTTGGCGCGTCAGCGGCACGCCCGCTGAGCGCGTCCGCGCTGTGGGCATGAATTTAAAGCCTGCGGCGAGTAGTGGACTCCGCCCCCCTCCCAAGTTGATAGGCTGAGGTATTACTAGCCAATGTCAATGCGGGCTAGTGCTAAGTGCCTGTACGGGCTATTGCTAAGTGCCTGTATGGCCAAGAGCAGGAAGAATCAAGTAAGAGTGAGAGCAAACAAATTCAAATTCAATAGGTAACATTCAGTTTAAAATACGGCGCGTCTTAATTGTTGCGAGTAGTGCAAGTTTAAAATCACAGTGATAGAAGGTAAATTGTTAAAAGGACTGCTGGCGCGATATCTCCTGTCTGTGGTGTTCACATCTCTCTCCTCCTGCCTGTAGTGTTCACATCTCTCTCCTCCTGTCTGTAGTGTTCACATCTCTCTTCTCCTGTCTGTATGGTTCACATCTCTACTCCGGTCTGTAGTGTTCACATCTCTCCCCTCCTGTCTGTAGTGTTCGCATCTCTCTCCTCCTGTCTGTAGTGTTCACATCTCTCTCCTCTTGTCTGTAGTGTTCACATCTCTCTTCTCCTGTCTGTAGTGTTCACATCTCTACTCCGGTCTGTAGTGTTCATATCTCTCTTCTCCTGTCTGTAGTGTTCACATCTCTCTCCTCCTGTATGTAGTGTTCAGATCTCTCCTCCTGTCTGTAGTGTTCACATCTCTCTCCTGTCTGTAGTGTTCACATCTCTCTCCTCCTGTCTGTAGTATTCACATCTCTCTCCTGTCTATAGTTTTCACATCTCTCTCTCGAATTTGTAGGGTTCACATCTCTCTTCTCCTGTCAGTAGTGTTCACATATCTCTCCCCGTTTCCATCACTTCTTACTCCCTCTCTCTCCTGCCTATAGTATTCACATGTCTCTCCTCCTGTCTGTAGTGTTAACATCTCTCCTCCTGTCTGTAGTGTTCACATCTCTCTCCTCCTGTCTATAGTGTTAATTTTTCTCCTCCTGTCTGTAGTGTTCACATCTCTCTCATCCTGTCTGTAGTGTTCACATCTCTCTCCTCCTGTCTGTAGTGTTCACATTTCTCCTCCTGTCTGTAGTGTTCACATCTCTCTCCTCCTGTCTGTAGTGTTCACATCTCGCTTGTCCTGTCTGTAGGGTTCACATCTCTCTCCTCTGGCCTGTAGTGTTCAGATCTCTCTCCTCCTCACTGTAATGTTCACATCTCTCTCCTCTTGTGTAGTGTTCACATCTCTCCATCTGTCGGTAGTGTTCACATATTTCTACTCCTTTCTGTGGTGTTCACATCTCTCCTCCTGTCTACATTGTTCACATCTCTCTCCTCCTGTCTGAAGTGTTCACATCTCTATTCTCTGGCCTGTAGTGTTCACATCTCTCTCCTCCTGTCTGTAGTGTTCACATCTCTTTCCTCTGGCCTGTAGTGTTCACATCTCTCTCCTCCTGTCTGTAGTGTTCACATCTCTCTCCTCCTGTCTGTAGAGTTCACATCTCTCTCTCCTGTCTGCAGTGTTCACATTTCACTCCTCCTTTCTGTGGTGTTCACATCTCTCTTCTCCTGTCTGTAGTGTTCACATCTCTCTCCTCTGGCCTGTAGTGTTCACATCTCTCTCCTTCTCTCTGTAGTGTTCACATTTCTCTCCTCTTGTGTAGTGTTCACATCTCTCCATCTGTCGGTAGTCTTCACATCTCTTTCGTCCTCTCTGTAGTGTTCACATCTCTCCTCCTGTCTACATTGTTCACATCTCTCTCCTCCGTCCTGTAGTGTTCACATCTCTCTCCTCCTGTCTGTAGTGTTCACATCTCTCTTCTCCTGTCTGTAGTGTTCACATCTCTCGCCTCCTGTCTGTGGTGTTCACATCTCTCTTCTCCTGTCTGTAGTGTTCACATCTCTCTTCTCCGGCCTGCAGTGTTCACATCTCTCTCCTCCTGTCTGTAGTGTTCACCTCTCCTCCTGTCTGTAGTGTTCACATCCCTCTTCACCTGTCTGTAGTGTTCACATCTCTCATCTGGCATGTAGTGTTCACACCTCTCTCCTCCTGTCTGTAGTTTTCTCACAACGCTCCCCTTTTCCATCACTCCTTCCTCTCTCCTGCCTGTAGTATTCACATCTCTCTCTTCCTGTCTGTAGTGTTCACATCTCTCCTCCTGTCTGTGATGTTCACATCTCTCTCCTCTGGCCTGTAGTGTTCACATCTCTCGCCTCCTGACTGTAGTGTTCACATCTCTCCTCCTGTCTGTAGTGTTGTTTTCATTTCTCCTCCTGTCTGTAGTGTTCACATCTCTCTCTCCTGTCTGTAGTGTTCACATCTCTCTTGTCCTGTCTGTAGGGTTCACATCTCTCTCCTCTGGCCTGTAGTGTTCAGATCTCTCTCCTCCTCTCTGTAGTGTTCACATCTCTCTCCTCCTGTGTAGTGTTCACATCTCTCCTTCTGTCGGTAGTGTTCACATATTTCTACTCATTTCTGTAGTGTTCACATCTCTCCTCCTGTCTATATTGTTCACATATCTCTCCTCCTGTCTGAAGTGTTCACATCTCTCTTCTCTGGCCTGTAGTGTTCACATCTCTCACCTCCTGTCTGTAGTGTTCACATCTCTCTCCTCTGGTCTGTAGTGTTCACATCTCTCTCCTCCTGTCTGTAGTGTTCACATCTCTCCCCTCCTCTGTGTAGTGGTCGCATCTCTCTCCTCCTGTCTGTAGAGTTCACATCTCTCTCCTGTCTGTAGTGTTCACATTTCGCTCCTCCTGTCTGTGGTGTTCACATCTATCTTCTCCTGTCTGTAGTGTTCACATCTCTCTCCTCTGGGCTGTAGTGTTCACATCTCTCTCCTTCTCTCTTTAGTGTTCACATTTCTCTCCTCCTGTCTACATTGTTCACATCTCTCTCCTCTGTCCTGTAGTGTTCACATCTCTCTCCTCCTGTCTGTAATGTTCGCATCTCTCCTCCCGTCTTTAGTTTTCACATCTCTCTCCTCCTGTCTGTAGTTTTCACATCTCTCTCCTCCCGTCTTTAGTGTTCACATCTCTCTCCTCCATCCTGTAGTGTTCACATCTCTCTCCTCCTGTCTGTAGTGTTCGCATCTCTCCTCCCATCTTTAGTGTTCACATCTCTCTTCTCCTGTCTGTGGGGTTCACATCTCTCTCCTCCTGTCTGTAGTGTCCACCTCTCCTCCTGTCTGTAGTGTTCACATCTCTCTCCTCTTGTCTGTAGTGTTCACATCTCTCCTCTGGTATGTAGTTTTCACACCTCTCTCCTCCTGTCTGTAATTTTCTCACATATCTACCCTTTTCCATCACTCCTTCCTCTCTCCTGCCTGTAGTATTCACATCTCTCTCTTCCTGTCTGTAGTGTTCACATCTCTCTCCTCTGGCCTGTAGTGTTCACATCTCTTTCCTCCTGTCTGCAGTGTTCACATCTCTCCCCTCCTGTCTGTAGTGTTCACATCTCTCTCTCCTGTCTGTAGTGTTCACATCTCTCCTCCTGTATGTAGTGTTCACATCTCTCCTCCCTGTCTGTAGTGTTCACATATCTCTCCCCGTTTCCATCACTCCTTCCTCTCTCTCCTGCCTGTAGTCTTCACATCTCTACCCCTGTCTGTAGAGTTCATAGCTCTCTCCTCTGGCCTGAGGTGTTCACATCTCTTTCCTCCTGTCTGCAGTGTTCACATCTCTCCCCTCCTGTCTGTAGTGTTCACATCTCTCTCTCCTGTCTGTAGTGTTCACATCTCTCCTCCTGTATGTAGTGTTCACATCTCTCCCCTCCTGTCTGTAGTGTTCACATATCTCTCCCCGTTTCCATCACTCCTTCCTCTCTCTCCTGCCTGTAGTCTTCACATCTCTACCCCTGTCTGTAGAGTTCATAGCTCTCTTCTCCTGTCTTTAGTGTTCACATCTCTCTCTTCCTGTTTGTAGTGTTCACATCTCTCTCATCTGGCCTGTATTGTTCACATCTCTCTCCTCTATGTCTGTAGTGTTGACATCTCTCCTCCTGTCTTTAGTGTTCACATCTCTCTCTTCCTGTTTGTAGTGTTCACATCTCTCTCCTCTGGCCTGTATTGTTCACATCTCTCTCCTCTATGTCTGTAGTGTTCACATCTCTCTTCTCCTGTCTTTAGTGTCCACATCTCTTCTCCTGTCTATAGTGTTCATAGCTCTCTTCTCCTGTCTTTAGTGTCCACATCTCTCCTCCTGTCTATAGTGTTCATAGCTCTCTTCTCCTGTCTTTAGTGTTCACATCTTTGTAGTGTTCACATCTCTCTCCTCTGTTCTGTAGTGTTTTTTTTACTTTTCAGTGAAAACACTGGGTGGTTGGTTAACAGGTAACTGTGTGAATGACTCTGAAGGGCTTTACAATTGAATTATGAAGGAGCATCTTTTGAGTAATTGTTACAATGAGAAGTTACATCAGCATCCTGCAGTCCTAGGTCAATTTTCTCCTCTAGAGTTGGGGAAGAAGGCAGACCACTGGGTCAAAACCAGGGTGACTAAAACTACCAGTGGTGGGGGTGACCAAAAGAAAGAGGGCAAGAAGACCCCCCAAGAAAAAGATGGTGACCAAAAAGAGAAAAATAAAAATGAGTCTTCCTCAGGCCCCCAAAATCCTGCTCAGGAGAGTCGGCCGAGAAACTCTGCACAGCCCAAGGGTGGGTACCAGGCTATGAGCTGGGACCCCAAGATGGCTCGGTGTCATGAGTGTATGGCCCTTAGACACTGAACTGGAGACCCTAGCTGTAAAACCAGAAAGAATGCCTCTAGTCCACCTGCAGCAGCTGCAGCTGTGAGTCTCCAGATGGGAATCACAGGTGAGCCCTGACCACGTCAAGTTGCTCACTGCGGCAACTCTAGTCTCAGAGGGAGGGGTGGATGAAACTACCCTGGCTGCCGGGCCCAGTAACCTGGAGACATACAAACAAGAGGCAAATGTCAATGGGTTTAGGGTGGAATCCCTGAGGGACACTGGTGCCGGTGTCACCATGGCGGCTGAGCCACTGGTGTCCCCAGATCAATATCTCCTTGGACAGACCTATTCAGTCCTCAACGCTGACAATCAGGCTAAGGAACATCCAATGGCCTTAGTGACTTTAGATTGGGGAGGGGTTACTGGCCTCAAAAGGGTAGCGGTGTCTTCTTTTTTTAATTTAGTCCTCATACCTTCTCCAATCTCAAAATAAGCACCTTGCACATTGTAATGACCCTGGTGCCTAGTGGATTGGACTAACTTCTTCAAGCAACATAAACAAGCGTTGTTTATTGGGCCCCCTCTTGTGCGGCTTGCTTCCTAAGCCCGATGCTATGAGAAGATGTAATCATCGGACCAGTGATTTTACCCCGTACTCAATAAGTCCCATACCATGCCCCCAGCGGTTCTCGTAGATTCTCTCCTATCCACCTTCTCAAAGAAGGCCACTGAGCTCCTCCACTCCTGCCACGAAGGGACGGAGCTTTCAGTCCATAATTCACAAATTTCCCTCCTTGCTATGAGGATTAAGTAGAACATCAAATGTCTTTGTTTTACATTAAGACATGAGCCCTTTAGGTCTTGCGGCCTTATCCCAAACATAATTAAATCCGCGCTTACCTCCACTTTGGTACCAATGACTTCAGAAATGGTCTTACCAACCGCTCGCCAAAACACTTCAAGCTCTGGACAGGTGGCAAACATATGCATGTCGTCTGCATCAGCTCTTCCACAGCGTTTGCATTTGGAGTCGCCATTTCTTTTAAATTTAGCCAGTTTTTTTGGAGTCCAATATATTCTGTGGAGAGTAAAAAAGTGGTTCTTCCTTAATGCAGCAGATTTGACTGTCATATAAAGCGTAGATAAAGATACTTGCCATATTTCTTCCAGCTCAGCATCCGTCAAGTATCCTTCCCATGGCGAAAAGGGAGCTCTCATCCTTTCGTTGGCCGCCATAAGTAGATGTGAATACCATAATGCCACTTCCTTCTTCCTAGCCTGTAGGTTTTGAAGATCCATTTCCATTTGGTTGGGGCTTTTACTTATCCCGTCTTGAATTTTCATCCATGATTTTATTTGGAATATTTTAAATCTAGAGATTCTCCCTTCGGTCCTGTGATTCCAATACTCCCAACTCAAGTTATGATCTGCGTCTAACAGGTGTCCCCATCTACTTATACCACTCTGTCTCAAGGGGTCTGCGAGAGAATCTAGCATAAATTCTGGAACGCCAGGGGAGTCCCATATATATGACCACGTGCTATAATATGGGATACCCACAACAGATCTAACTTCGAACCAAATCTTAGCCGCTGCTTTAAGGCATTTTAGTCTGACCTTCTTAAAGTACTTTGGGGCCCCGAATTTGTACAGGAAGCCTTCCGCAGACAGCTCATAAAGCATTGCTCTATACATTCCACCAACTGAAGTCTCGTCTGGGCAGGATAATAACATTCTATTATTTTTGAGTTGAAATGCCCAACAGTAATAATTCTAAGTCGGGAAGCCCTAACCCCCCTGCACCTGCCTTCCTCCTCAACTTCTTCCAAGAAAGACGCACACCCTTATTGGCCCAAATAAAAGATGTTATTTTCCCTTGTAAGGCCAATATATCTTTTTAGGTCTCGCCTAGCGTTTCAGCGCATGCGCTGCAACGCTAGGCGAGGCATGCTGTATTTGGCGATATTTTAGAAGTGGAGTTTAAGCCCCGCCCATATTTTTCATTGGCTGGCGTCATTGTCCATGGTAAATGCTGGCTTCTGATTGATAATGAGGCTTCTTAGTCCCTCTTTGTTACCGCCCTGTCTCCTTTTGGGACCGCCCATCAGGACTGAATCTTTTACTTGTGGCGTTACACGGTCTCCATAAGTCGGTAAGCACTCTTTTCTTTTGTTATTTGCAGCGCGGTCCTCTTTCACTTTGGGGACCGTGCTTGTTTATTTAATTAATTTTCCGCGCAGGCCACTTTC
This sequence comes from Calotriton arnoldi, assembly GCA_963921515.1. Lineage (NCBI taxonomy): Eukaryota > Metazoa > Chordata > Amphibia > Caudata > Salamandridae > Calotriton > Calotriton arnoldi. The sequence goes on from CAWUFW010012041.1 coordinate 127,526, forward strand.
ACTTTTGTGGCCGCGCTTGTTTTTTTCTATCCCCCTCGACTCTGTGTCTGGGCGCTCGGCACAGTCAGAGTAACTCCCTTGCCTCTGTCTTCTGACTTCTCCGTTTTCCAGTCCTGAAGGAACAGCAACTTCAGCACCTTCAGGACAGGACTCGAACGCATGGCCGGGGGGGGAGGGAGGGGGTGGCATTCTCTGCAGGTCTGCGGAGAGCAGGGACTGGTGCCGGTCTGTGGGCAGAGCTCTATCCTCTCGGAGGGAGGACAGGGGTCTGTGAAAGAATGGGGTTGATTCTGCTCAGGGCTCGAGTTGGGGTACCACGCGGGTGGACGGCGTCCCCCCACTTATTTTACCGGGTGGACGCCGTCCCCCCTGCCCAAAAGCTGGACTTTCAATGATGGCGTTACTTGCCCGCACGGCCGCCCCGTCGATCTCCCAAGTGCAGGGCTGGCTGTATTCAACCAGCAGCACTGCTCGGCCGGTCCCCGCCTCTGGACAGGAAGGATTTCTCACGTCAGACGGTCGATTGAGGCTCAGGGTGAATGAGTCACCGAGCTGGGATAGGGTCAGTCATTTCATGGCTCTGCAGACAATAGGGCTGGCCAGCCTGACAGATAACGCGTTTAACGCGCCACTGTGCCCGTATCATCACAATCGGATTAATGTATGAGTGACACTGCCTGCCCTCAGGCCAGTGACGACCAACGCTTCACAATACCGAGGCAGGTGAGGCTCAGGAAGGGAACAATATATTTAGGACAGCAGCTGTCCAGAGGTAGAGGGGGAAACATTGATACTGACGCCCGAAACCAGGCTATTGCTCGTCACAACTTCCTGTAATAAGGGGGGACTACCTTTCGTGACGACACTTCCTGTGACACCACCTAACTTGGAGTGTCCCCCCACTTCTTTTTTTAGGACTTGTGCCCTGATTCTGCTGTCTGGTTTACTTGCAGAGCTAGATGGGGCTGTGCTGGAGCATTACTACGCGCGCTCGGGCGGCTCTGTGCAAACCCGCTCCGCCAGCACAGGGAGGATAACTGTGTCGATCTGTATATTTGGCTTCTGTGCCCACGATTAGGATTCGGGTTGCGTATGTGAGCTCGGGAGCTCCAAAGTTTCACTTTCTGAATGCAATGTGCGAACAGCTACGCGCCACTACCGAAATGCCGGCACTGCTCTGTGTAGCGGGTATGTGAAGCATCAGCGTGGACCAAGGCTTGAACTAGACCAGAGCCGGGATGAGTCCCAGGGGAGCCCTCTCCTCACATGTGTTACTTGGTGAACTCTGTAGTTCAAAAGTTCCCGCCCTCCCCCCCAAAGAAGGTGGGCTTCGCCCATCCTAAGACACCTGCGCATACAGAAGATTTGTGAATATTGCATTTGTTTCGTGCAGTGCTGCATACACTACGGTAGGGTTGTGGGTCATGGGGGGCTCGTGAGCTCCCACCTTTGAGCCCACCCACCAGCGCACGGGATGAGCACCGTTTGGAAATAAATTGGAGCGACGAAGTGATAATATGTGTGTGAGTGAAGAGCAAGATGTGAGCAGGGGGCTGCCGAAGTGTGCTTAGAAGAGCAGGGTTTGCGCAGAGGAGGCGTGAGACATGAACAGAAGACTGCGTGTGCAAAGGAAGGTGCATGTGAGCAGAGGTGAAGAGCGAGCAGAAGCGAGAGGTGTGCGCTAAAGAGTCGAGCGCTAAAGAGTCGAGCATGTGTAGGTGAGAGAAGTGTACGTGAGAAAAGGAGACAGGTGTGGGGGAGAGTGCTGAATGTGAAAGTGAATGGGGTGAGGAGTGTGTCGGAGAAGAGAGGAGTGCAGGTCGGTGAGGTGCGCCCGGAGGACGAGTGAGCTCTGAACTGGAAGCAGGGGAGGGGTATGAGAATTTGAGAGGTGTGTACAGGGGAGTATTGCATGTGTAAGTGTGTGTGGTATGTAATACAGAGGAGTGAGGTGTGCACAGGGGACTGAGGTATTTACAGACCAGTGAAGTGTTAGCAGGGTTGAGATGTGTAAGGGAGGTTGAGGAAGGAGGAGACTGGGGTGTGTGCAGGGGAGTGAGGTGTGTGAAAAGGGGTGAGATGCGCAGACCAGTGTTGCGTGTGAAGCGGAATAAGCGATATCTAACGCAGTGCTTTGTGTACAGAGGGGCCGTGTTAAGCGTGAGTTGTGTGCCTGGGATTAAAGTGACTCCAGGGAAATTACTGTGTGTAAGGGAATGAGGTTTGTGCAGGAGAGCGTGGTGTGTGCAAGGTGGAGTCAGGTCTGTGCAGGAGAGGAGCCAAGTGTGTGCATGAGGGGGCTGAGTGAGGTATGCAGTCGTTATGTGTGTGCAGGCGAGTAATGTGTGTGCAGGGGTGTTATGTGTGTGCAGCTGAGTTATAGGTGTATGGGAGTTGTGTGTGCAGTGGAGTCAGGTGTGTGTAGGGGAGTTGTGCGTGTGCAGGCGAGTTACACGTGTGCTGGGGAGTTAGGCGTGCAGGGTAGTTAGGTGTGTGCAGGGGTCAACTTTGTACTTCGGAGTGAAGAGTTTGCAGGGTAGGGTGAAATGTGAAGTGGAGTTAGGTGGGCGGAGGGGTGGCGTTTGTACATTGGAGTGAGGAGTGTGCAGGGGTGGCGTTTGTACATTGGAGTGAGGAGTGTGCAGAGGTGACGTTTGTGCATTGGAGTGAGGAGTGTGCAGGGGTGAGGTTTGTACATCTGAGTGAGGAGTGTGCAGGGGAGGTGTGTGCATTGGAGAGAGGAGTGCGCAGGGGTGAGGTTTGTACATCTGAGTGAGGAGTGTGCAGAGGTGACGTTTGTACATTGGAGTGAGGAGTGTGCAGGGGTGAGGTTTGTACATCTGAGTGAGTAGTGTGCAGGGGGAGGTTTGTACATTGGAGTGAGGAGTGTGCAGGGGTGAGGTTTGTACATCTGAGTGAGTAGTGTGCATGGGTGAAGTTTGTACATCTGAGTGAGTAGTGTGCAGGGGGAGGTGTGTGCATTGGAGTGAGGAGTGTGCAGGGGTGAGGTTTGTACATCTGAGTGAGGAGTGCGCAGGGGTGGCGTTTGTACATCTGAGTGAGTAGTGTGCAGGGGGAGGTGTGTGCATTGAATTGAGGAGTGTGCAGGGGGAGGTTTGTATATCTGAGTGAGGAGTGTGCAGGGGGAGGTGTGTGCATTGGAGAGAGGAGTGTGCAGGGGGAGGTTTGTATATCTGAGTGAGGAGTGTGCAGGGGGAGGTTTGTATATCTGAGTGAGGAGTGTGCAGGGGGAGTGTGTGCATTGAATTGAGGAGTGTGCAGGGGGGAGGTTTGTATATCTGAGTGAGTAATGTGCAGGTGGAGGTGTGTGCATTGGATTGAGGAGTGTGCAGGGGGGAGGTTTGTATATCTGAGTGAGGAGTGTGCAGGGGGAGGTGTGTGCATTGGAGAGAGGAGTGTGCAGGGGGGATGTTTGTATATCTGAGTGAGGAGTGTGCAGGGGGAGGTGTGTGCATTGGATTGAGGAGTGTGCAGGGGTGAGGTTTGTACATCTGAGTGAGGAGTGTGCAGGGGGAGGTGTGTGCATTGGAGAGAGGAGTGCGCAGGGGTGAGGTTTGTACATTGGAGTGAGGAGTGTGCAGGGGTGAGGTTTGTACATCTGAATGAGTAGTGTGCAGGGGGAGGTTTGTACATTGGAGTGAGGAGTGTGCAGGGGTGAGGTTTGTACATCTGAGTGAGTAGTGTGCAGGGGTGAGGTTTGTACATCTGAGTGAGTAGTGTGCAGGGGTGAGGTTTGTACATCTGAGTGAGTAGTGTGCAGGGGTGAGGTTTGTACATCTGAGTGAGGAGTGCGCAGGGGTGGCGTTTGTACATCTGAGTGAGTAGTGTGCAGGGGGAGGTGTGTGCATTGGAGAGAGGAGTGTGCAGGGGTGAGGTTTGTACATTGGAGTGAGGAGTGTGCAGGGGTGAGGTTTGTACATCTGAGTGAGTAGTGTGCAGGGGGAGGTGTGTGCATTGGATTGAGGAGTGTGCATGGGGAGGTTTGTACATTGGAGTGAGGAGTGTGCAGGGGGAGGTGTGTGCATTGGATTGAGGAGTGTGCAGGGGGAGGTTTGTACATTGGAGTGAGGAGTGTGCAGGGGGAGGTTTGTACATTGGAGTGAGGAGTGTGCAGGGGGGAGGTTTGTACATCTGAGTGAGGAGTGTGCAGGGGGAGGTGTGTGCATTGGAGAGAGGAGCGTGCAGGGGGGAGGTTTGTATATCTGAGTGAGGAGTGTGCAGGGGGAGGTTTGTATATTGTATTGTATTGTAATTGCATTTGTATAGCGCTTACTACCCCTGACGAGGCGTCGAAGCGCTTTTTCGGCGAGTAGCACGCTACTCCGGGACCCATAGAGGATTAGTGTTGAATTAGTATAGTGAAACATGCAAGTAAATTTTAAGTGGTGGATATGTTAGTCAGTTATTTGGATTCAGAAGGATAGCGGAGGGATAGAAGAGGGAAAAAAGGTTTGCATATATATAGCGCTTCTAACCCCTGATGGGGTGTTGAATTGCTTTTTTTTTTTGGGCGAGTAGCACGCTACTCCGGAAACCCATAAAGGATTAGTGGTGAATTAGTATGGTGAAATATGAAAGTAATTTGAGTGGTGGATATTAGTCAGTTATTTGGAGTGAGAAGGATAGTGGAGGGATAGAAGGGAAAGAAAGGTTTGCATTCATATAGCGCCTGTTACCCCTGGTGGGTGTTGAAGCGCTTTGTTGGCGAGTAGCACGCTACTCTGGAACCCATAAAGGATTAGTGGTGAATTAGTATAGTGGAATATGGAATTAGAGAAGGAACATGCTAGTCTGTTATTTTGATTGAAAAGGATAGTTGTGGGATAGAAGAGTGAAGGATTTCTTTTTGTAGGTCATAGCAGTAGGAGGAGGCTTTTTGATGAGTAAAAAGGGTTTTTGGAGGGGAAGAGTCAGAGGGAAGAGTTTAGAAAGGTTTGTCTTGGGCATTGGTACAGTAAAGGAGGTGTCAGAAGATACAAGGAGGGGTAGAGTAGGAGAGAGTCAAGAAAGGGTTATTTTGGGGAACATAGTAGTGGTATGGCGTTTGCGATAAATGAGAGAGTGGGTGTAGAGGATATAGTGATAGATGTATAGGGTGAGATAGGGTAGTGAATTGGAAAAAGTAGTAGAAAGAAGTTTGAGATGAGTCAAAAAGTTGGGCTGGAAGATATATTGAGGGAAGTATAGGCTGAGAAATAGGGTAGTGCATTGGAAATGCTAAATTAGAAGAAAGTGATAAATATATAGATCCATAAGTACATTGAGAGTATATAGATGCATAAAGGAGGTAAGTATATGCAGATTAAAAATGATAGAGGTAGCGGATGTGAAATAGGGTAGTGCATTGGATATGCTTTTTCAGGAGAAAAGTAATAGACACATTAATTAATGGGAAGATGGGCAGCATTCCTGGCCCTGGCCCGTCTCGAACAGGCTCAAACAGGCACTCACCCTTGTCCTCTCTGCCCTTAGCCTCGACGCCCTAACCCTGGCCTTTGATACCCCTAGTAATCAGGTGACCCCGTCAGCCAATGGGAACCCTAGCCCTAATACTATCCAATCACAACACTAGCCCTAAAAGCTAGAACCAATAGGAGATCAGGACCTTACAGCCAATCTTAGCCCTACTCCAAGCATCCGATCAGTTCAAAAAACCCTGATCTCTATGTCCAATAGAGGCCCTAGCCCTACCAGTAGTCCCAACCCTAGTCCAAGCAACCAATGGGACGGGAAGCCCTAGTCACTACTTCCAATAGAAAGCCTAACCCTACTCTTAGTCCCACACCTAGTCCAGCAACCAATAACACCAGAAGCCCTAATCGCTACTTCCAATTAAAGGCCTAACCCTAGTCCTAGTTCCACCTTAGTCCCAACAACCAATAAAACAGGAAGCCCTAGTCCCTGCTTCCAATAGAAATCATAACCCTAGCCCTAGTCCCAACCCTACATTGATTGAATCACAGATCCAGAAACCAATCAGAACCCTCAAATACCCAACCAATGAGGACACTAACTCAAACCAATAGAAACATCAGATACAACCACCAATCAGTGTATACAAGTAGCAGCCATTAGCAGACTATATAAGGTCCCAGCAACCTCAGACAAGGTCTGAGTGAGGAGTGTGCAGGGGGAGGTGTGTGCATTGGAGAGAGGAGCGTGCAGGGGGGAGGTTTGTATATCTGAGTGAGGAGTGTGCAGGGGGAGGTTTGTATATCTGAGTGAGGAGTGTGCAGGGGGAGGTGTGTGCATTGGAGAGAGGAGCGTGCAGGGGTGAGGTTTGTACATCTGAGTGAGGAGTGCGCAGGGGTGGCGTTTGAACATCTGAGTGAGTAGTGTGCAGGGGGAGGTGTGTGCATTGGAGAGAGGAGTGTGCAGGGGTGAGGTTTGTACATTGGAGTGAGGAGTGTGCAGGGGTGAGGTTTGTACATCTGAGTGAGGAGTGTGCAGGGGGAGGTGTGTGCATTGGAGAGAGGAGCGTGCAGGGGGGAGGTTTGTATATCTGAGTGAGGAGTGTGCAGGGGGAGGTTTGTATATGTGAGTGAGGAGTGTGCAGGGGGAGGTGTGTGCATTGGAGAGAGGAGCGTGCAGGGGGGAGGTTTGTATATCTGAGTGAGGAGTGTGCAGGGGGAGGTTTGTATATCTGAGTGAGGAGTGTGCAGGGGGAGGTGTGTGCATTGGAGAGAGGAGTGTGCAGGGGTGAGGTTTGTACATTGGAGTGAGGAGTGTGCAGGGGTGAGGTTTGTACATCTGAGTGAGGAGTGTGCAGGGGGAGGTGTGTGCATTGGAGAGAGAGCGTGCAGGGGGAGGTTTGTATATCTGAGTGAGGAGTGTGCAGGGGGAGGTTTGTATATCTGAGTGAGGAGTGTGCAGGGCGAGGTGTGTGCATTGGAGAGAGGAGCGTGCAGGGGGAGGTTTGTATATCTGAGTGAGGAGTGTGCAGGGGGAGGTTTGTATATCTGAGTGAGGAGTGTGCAGGGGGAGGTGTGTGCATTGGAGAGAGGAGCGTGCAGGGGGAGGTTTGTATATCTGAGTGAGGAGTGTGCAGGGGGAGGTTTGTATATCTGAGTGAGGAGTGTGCAGGGGGGTGTGTGCATTGGAGAGAGGAGCGTGCTGGGGGGAGGTTTGTATATCTGAGTGAGGAGCGTGCAGAAGTTAGGTTTGTACCACCCTTTTTATTGATTGACTTGTATCCTTCCATATCATGGAACTGCTTTATTCTTTTAGCACTCCATGGTAGTGCATGTCTTGTCTTTTTTCCTCCTCCTCTGTGTGCTGCTTTCTCCCTTACATCCTTGGACTCCTGTATCTCCATGTTGCTCCTCACCCATCCCAGCCTGTCCAGTCAAAACACAGCAACAGGTTTATTTTTGTCACATTTTATAATGTTAGTTTCCTTTTATCTCTTGAATTCCACATGTTGCATTTAAGCCCAGGCATTGGCACACAACAGCAGCACGTATGGGCTATGGAAGGGGACAAGCTGCCGGATCAGTAACAGAAAAATGCCTCTTCTCCTTTACGCCCATAAATCTTTTCCCTTGGCTGCTGCAGGCACCTAATGAGTGCAGCATGTGTTCCAGTTCCTAGTCGTTTAGAAAGTAAGTGGCAAGCATGTTCCTTTACATTCTGGCACTTCCACAGGCGGCTGTTATGTTCTTTTAAGTGCAGTGAACTAGTCCTGTAAATTGTTTTTAGCTCGAGCCTGAGTCGGCGCGCATGCGCTGCTCTGCGAGACTTGTTGTCCTGGAGTATGGAGAAGAAGCCCCGCCCACTTCCCCGCCCCTGTTTGTCATTGACTTGTGTTCTTGTCCTTCATAAATGCTGGCGTCTGATTCCTTAGTAGGCTTGTTAGTCCCTCCTTAGTACGGCCTTGTCTTCAATTGTAAACTCCCATGGCGACTGGCCCCTTTACTTCGGCTGTTACACGGTAGTGTTTTTAAGTCTGTGAGCACTCTTTTCTTTAATGAGTTTCTTTACGTGCAGGCACGACGTGCGCTGCTTCAGCTGGTTTTTATTCTTTTTAATGGTTTTTATTCTTTTTAAAGTTCACTCCCATGGCGGCGGGCAGCGTGGCGGCTGGTGCCTGCCTTTATCTTCCTGTTTCTCCTTTTAGACGCTGTTTTTTCAACTTTGTTACATCGAGAAGGGACTGCCAATTTCCCAAAAATATAGAAAATCGGAAAACTCTACAATTACCTCTTTGAAAATACTGAGCCTCATTCGTGCGGACAGAGTGTGACAAAGGAGCCACCGAGACAGGACTTCTCCTTTCACAGCCCGCAGCGGGGGGTGAAGAGGGAGAAACGTTTCAATGGTGTCGGAGGCGAAGCTGCGCCTCCTTCCAAGGGGTCTTGTCGACCAGGAGGTCCTTGTACTGCTACTGGAGGGGCCATGCAGTGGGCCAGAGCTGCTGGGGAATATTCGGCCCCCCTTCACATCAGATGGGGAGGGAGCCTTCCCCGGAGCTTGTGTGTCCCCCCCCCCATTACGAGGAGGCAGTGCTGGGGGCTGTTCACCCCCTCCCTGCCTCCACACGGCAGCTCCCACCCTCTCCGCCTACAGCTTTTTTATTCTTCACAAATGTGAACTTTGATTGGCAGCTAAGCAAGAATTGTACTTTTCTACTCGCAAGTCTGTCGTCCGTGTCAAAGAATCACTGAGTCCCTCCCTCGTTCTCCTGCCCGAGCCAGCCCTGTCCTTCACCCATAGAGGTGACCAGAGCCGGTGAAGGGGTCACAGCCGCCGAGTGACTGGAGCCCCCCCATGGTAATGGAGGGTCATAAACCTGTAGAAGTGCAAGCCCGTGCGTGTGTATTATGTGATGTGTGTGTGTGTGTGATGTTTGTGTAGGTGAAGTCTTGTACGCGAGAGTGGCAGATTGTGCAAGTGTACCATGTTTTCAGTGTGCTTGTCACTTTTTGCGTGATTGTGTGTTGCATGCATGTATGCTTGAACTGGCATTTATCATCCTGTATTTGAAAAGTGAGTCAGGTTGTTTATATGTGGACACTTTGACAAATGTGCATGTGGTGTCGGGCACTCTACACAAGTCTATGTTTAATTGTGTCAGTGACAGAATGTCAGACGCTATGCATATGTGTGAAGAGTGCCCGATTGTGCGTCAAAGTGTCACTGGTCTTGTGACTATTTCCGCTGTGTGCCGAGGCCAAGCCTGTGATTCATCAAAACCCGTTCGGTGCCACTTTGAGCTCAGCTGCACTTTTATGGGGCTGTGAGGGCCCCTTTCAATCTCTTCTCGTTGTTTTCTTAGTATCTGTGCCATATTCGAGTTCCTGCCATCGTTCCAGGGTTGTCAGAGAAACTAGGAATTCATCATTTCTCGGACTTTCTGACGTTTCTTTCTCTCTTGGTAATGATGGCTGCTCACACGGCTGCTCACACGGCCGCTCACACGGCTGCTCACACGGCCGCTCACACGGCAGGGGTTAGAATGTCCAGACGACACTAGCACACTTTCATTTTAATCTATTGACATTTTTTACCAGAATAAAAGCCGATTCGTGCAGAGCCCAGCTGCAGAGCCCAGCTATAGAGCCCAGCTGCAGAGCCCAGCTGCAGAGCCCAGCTGCAGAGCCCAGCTGCAGAGCCCAGCTATAGAGCCCAGCTGCAGAGCCCAGCTGCAGAGCCCAGCTGCAGAGCCCAGCTGCAGAGCCCAGCTATAGAGCCCAGCTGCAGAGCCCAGCTATAGAGCCCAGCTGCAGAGCCCAGCTGCAGAGCCCAGCTGTAGAGCCCAGCTGTAGAGCCCAGCTGCAGAGCCCAGCTATAGAGCCCAGCTGCAGAGCCCAGCTGCAGAGCCCAGCTATAGAGCCCAGCTATAGAGCCCAGCTGCAGAGCCCAGCTGCAGAGCCCAGCTATAGAGCCCAGCTGCAGAGCCCAGCTGCAGAGCCCAGCTGCAGAGCCCAGCTATAGAGCCCAGCTATAGAGCCCAGCTGCAGAGCCCAGCTGCAGAGCCCAGCTGCAGAGCCCAGCTATAGAGCCCAGCTATAGAGCCCAGCTGCAGAGCCCAGCTGCAGAGCCCAGCTGCAGAGCCCAGCTATAGAGCCCAGCTGCAGAGCCCAGCTATAGAGCCCAGCTGCAGAGCCCAGCTGCAGAGCCCAGCTGCAGAGCCCAGCTATAGAGCCCAGCTGCAGAGCCCAGCTATAGAGCCCAGCTGCAGAGCCCAGCTGCAGAGCCAAGCTATAGAGCCCAGCTGCAGAGCCCAGCTGCAGAGCCCAGCTATAGAGCCCAGCTGCAGAGCCCAGCTATAGAGCCCAGCTGCAGAGCCCAGCTGCAGAGCCCAGCTGCAGAGCCCAGCTGCAGAGCCCAGCTATAGAGCCCAGCTGCAGAGCCCAGCTATAGAGCCCAGCTGCAGAGCCCAGCTGCAGAGCCCAGCTATAGAGCCCAGCTATAGAGCCCAGCTGCAGAGCCCAGCTGTAGAGCCCAGCTATAGAGCCCAGCTGCAGAGCCCAGCTGTAGAGCTGAACTGAACTGAAGGACAACAAAAGGAGAAAACATTAACCTATTTCCACCTGAATCATTTTGAAGCCAGATAAAAGTCCCCCAGGGACGGAAGGGGGCACACCGCTTACTACCACAGCAAGGAGTGGCCCCAGAGGTCATGCGGGCAGGCCCCCCCTCCCAAAGATTGCTGAATCCGTTCTTAGGGAAGGCATGCAGCCCTCCAAACACAGGCCAGTGTTACCGGCGCCAGCAGGGGGCAGTGTTGGTACAGACAGGCACTGGGAGTGCCTGAAGGGCCGCCATTCTGGGGACTCATCCCTTGGAGGCAGTGACTGCACTAACAGGTGGGCCCCCCCTCCCAGCCGCGCTTGGACCTAGAGTAGGGTTGCAGAAGAATGCCTGAGGTTGTAGGACAGTAGGAGTGGGTCACATTCACTAAAATTGGGGCAGCAATCACATTATGGCTGGTTGTTGGTGCGTGTGACATTTATAAAAGCAGAACAACTCTGCACAGTGGTGCCTATAACCTCTGACTGCAGTGCACTGGTTGTTCATGTGACATATCAGAGTGCAGTGCGCGATGGCACCTATAACACGTCTAACTGCAGTGCACTGGTGGCACATGTAAGATCTCAAAGTGCAGTACATTGGTGCTGAAAATGGCGTTACGCTACAAAACATTGGGGCATATTATCGAGGGTCCGCGATAAAATTATCGCCACTTTAGCGTCCGTTTTCGGGCGAAAAGCGGTGATAATTTTATCGCATTATCATCAAGGACATGCTAGCGCGTGATTCCATGCCTCAGCGCCCGTTTTCTAAATGCCCAGCATCGCAACGCTAATGATATGCAAAGGAGGCGTGCCTGACAAAACTACACGGGAGAATATCGCTAACCGGGCTTCGCGATATTTACAACAATGCCCCGGCCGCCGTGGCGATACACAAAATCGCGCTAACTTCCCAATAACGCTGGATTTTAACGTCTGTTAAAATCCTGACTTGGGCATACTTTGCATGGGAGGTGGATTCTTGGGTTACGACCACAGGGTCGTATCAGCAAGGTTTTCGCCGTTTTTAGGTGAACATCGCTGGATTTCTAGCGATGTTCGCCCTTTTTCCCACCATCGCTGGAATTCTTATCGCCAATGCGCTGAGCGTTGTTAATACAGCGCTAGGTTGGCGATAAGTTCCAGCGATAGGCGGCGATAAAAAAAAACGCGCTAAGCGCGGTCAGCGATAATTATCGCTGCCTCTTGTTAATATGTCCCTCTGTTTTTAAAGTGCTGAGCTGATACAGGGAACTTCCTTTCCAGCGGCGCTACGTAACTCGCTAAGTAATAAGCATTCTGTGCAAAGTTCTACAAAAAAAAAACCACAACACAGTTCTTTGTTTTATTAAGGTGGGAAGGGCATATCCTTACTAAGTGCAATAATGTTTAGCTGTTTACATCATGTATTATGTAATTTTATAAATATTATTAATAGCGTCTCTGTACTATGGAAGGCAGCCATCAACAGCACACCACATCATTAAACTCCACTACATACCACTCCACAACACAAAATACCATTCCACATAATTACACTCAAACACAGAATCCCACTCCACATAATTACAATACATTCAATTCCAGATAATTAGTATCCACATAATTCCAATACACAAATCCACTACACACCACACAGTTCCACTCCACACAATTACACAACTAACTAATCCAATCCAACCCACATAATTCCACAACACACCACATACATACACTCCATAACATACGTAAAAAACATTGCCATTTACAATGCTAATAGCTCCAACTCCAACAAATGCGAGACCTATTGCATTTCCAATGCTTGTTTCTCAAAGCGTAAGGGAATGTTATCAAACAGGAAGGTGATTTTAGGCAGGAGGGACATTTTGACCAAATTTATTCGGCCATAAATAGACAGTGGAAGATTCTGCCACCTTTTTAACAATTTCCCTGCTTCCTGGCTTATCTTCTCAGGTAGCGGTGTCTTCTGCTATCCCTGTGCAGCGTCTGCTTGGAAATGATTTGGAGTACTCAGCATGGGCTGAGGTAGAAAAGAAAACCCATGCAGCAATGCTGGAAATACCTGAATGCGTGTGTGTGAAAACCAGAGCACAAAGCAAAACCCAAGGTGAAAAAGAAGTGTAGGAGACTTAAATTATGGACCAACCTTCTGAGAGAAAGGGCAGGAAGTGTGGAAAACCAGCTTCAAAACAGACACTGGCCAAGCCCCCTCTCCTCAGGGAGAAGGCTTATCAGCCCCAGAGGGAACTGAGCCTCAGGAGCTTGGGCCTTACACGGCAGAGCTCCTAGGCCTAGGGGACACTCTAGGGAAGATCTGTGCCAGGAGCAGAAAACCTTTCCCACTCTTGAAAGCCTTAGGCAGCAAGCTGCTGATCAGGAAAAGGGAGATATCAGTGGCTCCCACAGAACCTATCGGGAGGAGGCACTCCTATACACGGAGGCCAGAGACCCCAGACTTGTTGCCAGTAGGAGAGTTGTAGTACCTCAGCAGTTTAGAGAGTTCCTCCTAACATTGGCCCATGACATTCCGCAAGCTGGGCATCGTGGCCAAACCAAAACCTGGAGTCAGTTAGTCAACCACTTCTACTGGCCAGGAATGTCCCATAAGGTGAAGGATTTTGCAAAACCTGTGTCACCTGTCAGGCCAGTGGCAAGACAGGTAGCCACCTGAGAGCCCCCTTAGTTCCACTTCCAGTGATTGGGGTACCATTTGAAAGGGTAGAGATTGACATTGTTGGTCCCCTTGACCCTCCAACAGCATCAGGGAATACATTGATTCTGTTGGTAGTGGGTCATGCCATCAGGTACACTGAGGCAATTCCCCTAAGGATAACCATTACACCTGCTGTGGCCAAGGCCCTCCTTGGTATTGTTACTATCGTTGGCTTTCCTGAGGAGGTACTATCAGACATGGGTGCAAACTTTATGTCTGCATACATGAAACACATGTGGGCTGAGTGTGGGGTGACCTATTGGTTCACTACACCATACCATCCATAGACAAATGGGCTTGTTGAAAGATTTAACAATACCCTAATTCGTGCGCTCCCTGAAAAACTCAGAAGGAGATGGGATGTCCTGCTACCTTGCCTGCTTTTTGCTTACAGATAGGTGCCACAAAAGGGAGTAGGATCTTCCCCCTTTGAACTTTTGTTTGGACACCCTGTAAGAGGACCCCTCTGCCTTGAAGGAAGGATAGGAAAGACCCCTGAAGGAAATAAAGCAGGACATTGTGGGTTATGTACTTGGCCTTCATTCAGGGATGACTGAGTACATGAAAAAAGCAAAATAAAACCATGAGGCCAGTCAAGAGCTCAGAAGCTCTGGTATGATCAACAGGCTGCCATGGTGGAGTTCCAAATAGGGCAGAAGGTGTGGATTTTGGAGTCTGTGACACCTAATTGCCTCCAGGATAAATGGAATGGGCACTACCCTATCCTTCAGAGAAAAGGGGATGTCCCATATTTGGTTGACCTTGGCACATGTAAAAACCCCACCAGGGTGATACATGTAAATTGTCTTAACCCCTACAATGTCAGCGCTAATGTCACCATGGTCATGGTCAGAGATGAAGAACAGGAGGCAGTGAGTGAGCCACTCCCCGATCTACTCTCTCACAACCCTAAAGATGGATCAGTTGATGGAGTGGTCTTTTCAGACACCCTCACAGCCCAACAGCAGACTGATTTCAGGCAAGTCCTAAACTAGTTTGCTGAGCTCTTTGCCTTGCCCCCTGAACAGACTAACTGGTGTACACATGATGTGGACACTGGTGACAGCCTACACGTCAAAAACAAAATATACAGGCAGTCTGATCATGTCAAGGAAAGCATCAAAGCTGAGGTAAGCAATATGCTGGCTTTGGGTGTCATTGAACCCTCAGAAAGCCCCAGAGCCCCATAGCCAGCCCAGTTGTGTTAATCCCCAAGCCTCATTCCCAGGGTGGAAAGAAAGAAATCAGGTTTTGTGTGGACTACAGGGGCCTCAATGCAGTTACCAAGAAAGATGCACATCCAATTCCAAGAGCTGGTGAGCTCATAAACAGGTTAGGAGCAGCAACATATCTGAGCACCTTTGATATTCCATCACGGTACTGGCCGATAGGTCTGACCCCTGGAGCAAAAGAACAAATCAGTGGTTTCCACTCCAGATGGGCACTTCCAGTTCACTGTGATGCCCTTTGGTTTGAAGAATGCCCCTGCCACGTTTCAGAGGCTGGTGAATAGAGTCCCTGCTGGATTGGAAGCCTATAGTGGAGCTTATCTTGATGATATTGCTGTCTTTAGCTCCACCTGGCAGGATCACCTGATCCACTGACAAAAGGTACTGGAGGCTCTGAGAAGTGCAGGCCTCACTATCAAGGTAAGCAAGTGCCAGATAGGGCAGGGCAAGCCTCCACCCTTGGCCTCCACCTTGTAGGTGGAGGCCAAGTTCAGCCACTACAGCCCAAAATCCAGACCATTCTGGATTGGGCAGCTCCAACCACCGAGACCCAAGTCTGGGCATTCCTTGGCTTGACTGGGTACTACAGGAGGTTTGTACAGTGCTATGGATCCATTGTGACCCCCCTCACAGAACTGACCTCCAATAAAATGCCCAAAAAGGTAACCTGGACAGGTAGTTGTCAAAAGGCTTTTGACACCTCTAAAGAAGCAATGTGCTCAGCACACATTCTCAAAGCTCCAGACTATGCCAAGCAGTTCATAGTGCAGACTGATGCCTCTGAACATGGGATAGGAGCGGTCCTAGCCCAGACCAATGATGAAGGCCAAGACCAACCTGTTGCTTTTATAAGCAGAAAGCTTCTCCCCAGGGAGCAGCGTTGGAGTGCCATTGAGAGGGAGGCCTTTGCTGTGGTTTGGCCCCTGAAGAAGCTGGTACTCTACCTTTTTGGTTCTCACTTCCTTGTCCAAACCGACCACAGACTTCTCAGATGGCTCATGCAGATGAAAGTGGAAAGCCCCAAACTGTTGAGGTGGTCCATATCTCTAAAGTGAATGGATTTTACAGTGGAACACAGACCTGGGATTGACCATGCCAGTGCAGATGGACTTTCCAGGCTCTTCCACTTAGAAGATGAATACTCTCTAGGGAAAGGTTAGTCTCATCCTCTTTCGTTGGGGGGGGGAGGTCATGTAGGAAAGTGCACTTTTGACATGGTTAGCCCCCACGTTTCGCCTGATGTGAATTGAACTGTAAGTGCACTGAGTCCCTGCTAACCAGGTTCCCAGTGCCAGATCTCTTTCCCAAAACACGGTACCATGATTGGCACAACTTCAGCTACACCTGTAAGTCCCTAGTAAATGGTACCCCTGGTACCTAGGGCATGGGTACTGAAGAGGGTCCTCTGGGGCTACAGCACTGGTTGTATCACCGCAGGGCCCCCTCGCCAAGGCTATGCACTCTGCCACTGCAGGCTGTGTGTCTTGGTGCAAGAAAATCCGAAGAGTGAAGGCAGGGCTGTGTGCCATGACTCCCATGCACTGCATAAGATATAGGTAAGTCACCCCTACTGCAGGCCTTCAACCCTAAGGCAGGGTGCACTATATCCTAAGTGTGGGCATATCAGCATGAACAGATATGCCCCTATGCCCAATCAATGCTGGGATGTTGTAAGTGAACAGGGAAGCCATAAAGAGTGCATGGGCTGGATACTGGTCAGCACGACTTTACTAGCTCCATGATGGAGTCACAGAATTCTAAAATGTTTGTTGTCAAACATCTTGGGTCTGATTCACAAAGGTAAACTTAGACCTAAAGTCTAACTTAGACCAAAAGTCTAACGTTAGTAGTAGTAAAGTTAGACTTTAGGTCGAAACTTAGACTTTTGGTCTACGTTTACCTTTGTGAATCAGGCCCCTGGTCTTAATTAATCCTCACTGATGCCAGGGATGGATTTATTGATAAATTCACATCAGAGACCCATTTTAGAGTGTCCTTTAAAAACCTACTAAGCACTGGTGTGGTTCCTGACTGGTGTTCGTCAGCCTGCCACCACCAGGCATGGTTCTGACTACATGGGGTGAGAGCCAGCACTCTGAGAGGACAGAGACAAAGCCTGCTCTGGGCGGGGCTGTTTCACATCTCCTTCAAGATTGGGAGTGAACCCTCAAAGGCAATGCCGCCTTTGAAATCCAAAATAGGAACCCCCAGGTAGTGGGGGAGGCCAAGCCCCACCTCCTGCTCCACGCTAAGCCCCCTTTCCTACTCCACTTTCGACAGGAGGAAAGGCGGGACAATCAGTTAGAGAAGGAGATGGGTCCTCCCTTAACCTGCACCACCCCTAGGGTGGGGCAGGCGAGGTGAACCCCTCTCTTATAATTCCACTATCTTGAGATGGTGAGAAAACCTCCAATCAGGGCTAGGGTAGTGCCTCTTCCCACAGGAAGTGGTCACTAGAGTGTGTAGACACCCTAAAGATAAGTAGCCCATTGAGTATTTAGGTGGCTCCCTGAGACCTGAACACCAGATTCATCGGACTAAAGCAGATGAGGATGAAGAAGACCCGCTGCACGAGAACTGAAGCCCTGCTGCAGAAGAAAAAGGTGCCAAACCCTGCCAGCTGCTCCAAGGACTCGTCCATTGCTGCCTGCTGGGTTGTCCTGAACCTGCAAGGAATCTAAGAACCCTGGAGCACCTACAGCCTTTGAGAAATCACAGAGAAGCTCCCTTGGAGTGAAGGTATCACTCCCCTGCACACCGCAGGCACCAGTTTGTCGACTTGCTGCTTCCCGACGACCTCGACGCAGCACTGAAGCAAGAAGAAGTACAACAGCTCCGGAGGGTCACATCTGCCTCTCCACCTAGTTTGGAGGCAGCCGAACCTACCGAAGCCATGGCGTACCAATACTCGGGGTACCGGACCCCCAACGGTGAAAACCAAGAAGAAGACTCCACTCCGGGCTCCTAAAGCACCAGAAGCAAGCACCTGTTGAGGGACATCAGGGGCCCCGATGTCCACTTTCTGAGTGGCCCAGCTGTCCTGAGATCTCGTTTTCAATTTGCCTGCTCCTGACCGCGAGGACCCTGAAGACGCACAACGCCCGTGCTGACCTGTTCGCTCTGCACCCGACCCAACTGGCCCTAGCACTGACTAACCAGCTCTGCTCCCATGGGCCCCAGGCCTTTGGAACCTCCTCCCTCTAAGGAGACCCACCAAACTTACCTGTAAGTTCCTCTGTGCAGTGGTTTTTCAAGTGACTTCCTTCGTCTTTGCGCACCAGCTTCCAAGACCTCAGCACTCTACTCCCCGCCGATCCGGGACGCTCCTGAACTTCTCCTGCTGGAACTTTGGATCAGGTCCCAACATTGGCCTAAAACCAGAAGGTGAACTTCGTGAAAGCATTGCCTGAATTTATGTGCATTTTCCTGCTTTTTCCCCATTGTTTTAACTGGTGCGTAATTGCGCACAAAAGTGATATTTTTTCAGAACTTAAAAAAATTGTAACTCCGAAAGTACTTACCTTAGAACTATGTTCCCGGTCTTAAAAAATATGTTAAAATTGACTTTAATTTTATAAAATGCTCTTGAGTTTATTCTTGATTGTGTTCCTCATTTATTGCCGCTGTGAGTATAACAAATGCTTAGCACTACCCTCCGATAAGCCTTACTGCTCGCCCACACTACCACAAAAGAGAGCAAGAGACTTATCTGCCTTTACCTCTGCTCACGTCTTGGGTTTCGCTCGAGTCTCTGCAGAGCGTACTTCAATTTAGTGCACTCTATAGAGAGCCGGCTTCCTCCAATCGCTCGTTCCCTCCTATAACTGCACATCCCTCCTTGTTCCCTCCACTCTCGTGCCTGCTGCAAACACGTGCACAATGCTGATCACTAAGTCCATATAATGTAAATTGGTCAGTTGCTGCTTTTGTCAGAGAGATCGTTTTGTTACTTGCAGTTTGTAAGTTAAAATCATAATATAGAGCAGTGAGCTATTAACCGTCATCAAAGAGCTGCATGCAAACTGCAAGGTATAGGTCACAGTGTTATGATCCCCACCCCCCCCCAGTCTTTCATAATGATCCTAATGTTGCAAAAAGGGTTCACTTGGATAGAAATCAATTCGTACCATTAAACAGAACCCCCAACCATGGTGTTACGTTTTAAATTCTGAGTGTGTGCTTCTCCAGACCAAGCCCCCCTAAACTATCTGCCTACCAGGATGGGTGACGTGTGACTCCTACACCTTGTAGTCCTCGGTCTTATGTAAGGGTTCGGTTCGTATACACTGATTTACACACCTATGATTGACTATCTCTGTGTAACATGTGTGTAATGCGCAGTGCTCTGACGCTCTACACTGGTATGAGTGGCGCTATATAACTATTATGGACACTGCAGGGGCACTGTTTAAGGGTGGTAGTTTGCTCCGTCATGGATAAAGCCGGCCGTGACATCTCTCCTCCTTTCTCCCACTCCCTCCTGCACTCTCTTTCTCCCCTATCAATACACACCCCTCCTCGTTCCCCACTCTCGCCTCTCTCTCTTTCCCTAATTTAACTAGACATCCCGCCTCCTTTCCCCCACTCTCTTCCTCTCCTGTAAATACACATCCCTCCATGTTTCCTCCACTTTCTCCCTCTCTCTCTCTGCTTATCAGTGAACATCCCTCCTCCTTTCCCCTACTTCCTCTCTCCCTCTCTCCCCTATCAGCACAATCCCTTCCCGTTTTCCCCACTCTCTCCCTCTCTCTTTTTCCAATATCAGTACACATTCTTCCTCCTCGTTCCCCCATGCCCTCTCTCCCTCTCAATACACATCCCTCCCCGTTTCCCTCACTCCCTCTCTCCCTCTCTCCCCTATCAGTACACATCCCTCCCCAGTTCCCTCACTCTCTCCCTCTCTCTTTCTCTCCCTCTCAATTCACATCCCTCCCCGTTTCCCTCACTCCCTTTCTCCCTCTCAGTACACATCCCTCCCTGGTTCCCTCACTCTCTCCCTCTCAGTACACATCCCTCCCCGTTTCCCTCACTCCCTCTTTCACTATCTCCCTCTCAGTACACACCCCTCCCGTTTCCCCCACTCCTTCTCTCCCTCTCAGTATACATCCCTCCCCGGTTCCCTCACTCTCTCTCTCTCTCTTTCTCTCCCTCTCAGTACACATTCCTCCCTGTTTCCCTCACTCACAATCTCCCTCTCAGTACACATCCCTCCCCGGTCCCCTCACTCCCTCTCTCTTTCTCAGTCCACACCCCTCCTCCTTTCCCCCACTCCTGCTCTCCCTCTCACTACACATCCCTCACTGGTTCCCTCACTCTCTCCCTCTCTCTCCCTCTCAGTACACATCCCTCCCCGTTTCCCTCACTCCCTCTCTCACTATCTCCCTCTCAGGACACATCCCTCCCTTGTTCCCTCACTCTCTTCCTCTCAGTACACATCCCTCCCCGTTTCCCTCACTCCCTCTCTCACTATCTCCCTCTCAGTACACATCCCTCCCCGGTTCCCTCACTCCCTCTCTCCCTCTCAGTACACACCTCTGCTCCTTTCCCCTACTCCTGCTCTCCCTCTCAGTACACATCCCTCCCCGGTTACCTCACTCCCTCTCTCCCTATCAGTACACATCCCTCTCCAGTTCCCTCACTCCCTCTCTCCCTCTCAGTACACATCCCTCCCCAGTTCCCTCCCTCCCTCTCTCCCTTATCAGTACACATCCCTCCCCGGTTCCCTCACTCCCTCTCTCCCTCTCAGTATACATCTCTCCCTGGTTCCCCCACTCCTTCTCTACCTCTCAGTGCACATCCCTCCCTGGTTCCCTCACTCTCTCTCTCTCTCTCCCTCTCAGTACACATTCCTCCCTGTTTCCCTCACTCACAATCTCCCACTCAGTACACATCCCTCCCCGGTCCCCTCACTTCCTCTCTCTTTCTCAGTACACACCCCTCCTCCTTTCCTCCACTCCTGCTCTCCCTCTCACTACACATCCCTCACTGGTTCCCTCACTCTCTCCCTCTCTCCCTCTCAGTACACATCCCTCCCCGTTTCCCTCACTCCCTCTCTCACTATCTCCCTCTCAGGACACATCCCTCCCTGGTTCCCTCACTCTCTCCCTCTCAGTACACATCCCTCCCCGTTTCCCTCACTCCCTCTCTCACTATCTCCCTCTCAGTATACATCCCTTCCTGGTTCCCTCACTCCCTCTCAGTACACACCCCTGCTCCTTTCCCCTACTCCTGCTCTCCCTCTCAGTACACATCCCTCCCCGGTTACCTCACTCCCTCTCTCCCTCTCAGTACACATCCCTCCCCGGTTCCCTCTCTCCCTCTCTCCCTATCAGTACACATCCCTCCCCGGTTCCCTCACTCCCTCACTTCCTCTCTCCCTCTCAGTACACATCCCTCTCCGGTTCCCTCACTCCCTCTCTACCTCTCAGTACACATCCCTCCCCAGTTCCCTCACTCCCTCTCTCCCTTATCAGTACACATCCCTCCCCGGTTCCCTCACTCCCTCTCTCCCTCTCAGTACACATCCCTTCCCGGTTCCCCCACTCCTTCTCTCCCTCTCAGTACACATCCCTCCCTGGTTCCCTCACTCACTCCCTCTCTCTTTCTCTCCCTCTCAGTACACATCCCTCCCCGTTTCCCTCACTCCCTCTCTCCTCTCTCAGTACACATCCCTCCCCGGTTCCCTCACTTCCTCTCGCCCTCTCAGTACACATCCCTCCCCGGTTCCCTCACTCCCTCTCTACCTCTCAGTACACATCCCTCCCCGGTTCCCTCACTCCCTATATCCCTCTCAGTACACATCCCTCCATGGTTCCCTCACTCTCTCCCTCTCTTTTTCTCTCCCTCTCAGTACACATCCCTCTCCGGTTCACTCACTCCCTCTCTCCCTCTCAGTACACATCCCTCCCTATTCCCTCCCTCTCTCCCTCTTTCTCTCCCTCTCAGTACACATCCCTCCCCAGTTCCCTCACTCCTTCACTTCCTCTCTCCCTCTCAGTACACATCCCTCTCTGGTTCCCTCACTCCATGTCTCCCTCTCAGTATACATCCCTCCCCGATTCCCTCACTCCCTCTTTCCCTCTCTCTTTTTCTCCCTCTCAGTACACATCCCTCCACAGTTCCCTCACTCCCTCTCTCCCTCTCAGTACCCATCCCTCCCCGGTTCCCCCACTCCTTCTCTCCCTCTCAGTGCACATCCCTCCCTGGTTCCCTCACTCTCTCTCTCTCTCTCTCTCCCTCTCAGTACACATTCCTCCCTGTTTCCCTCACTCACAATCTCCCACTCAGTACACATCCCTCCCCGGTCCCCTCACTTCCTCTCTCTTTCTCAGTACACACCCCTCCTCCTTTCCTCCACTCCTGCTCTCCCTCTCACTACACAACCCTCACTGGTTCCCTCACTCTCTCCCTCTCTCCCTCTCAGTACACATCCCTCCCCGTTTCCCTCACTCCCTCTCTCACTATCTCCCTCTCAGGACACATCCCTCCCTGGTTCCCTCACTCTCTCCCTCTCAGTACACATCCCTCCCCGTTTCCCTCACTCCCTCTCTCACTATCTCCCTCTCAGTATACATCCCTTCCCGGTTCCCTCACTCCCTCTCTCCCTCTCAGTACACACCCCTGCTCCTTTCCCCTACTCCTGCTCTCCCTCTCAGTACACATCCCTCCCCGGTTACCTCACTCCCTCTCTCCCTCTCAGTACACATCCCTCCCTATTCCCTCCCTCTCTCCCTCTCTCTTTCTCTCCCTCTCCCAGTTCCCTCACTCCTTCACTTCCTCTCTCCCTCTCAGTACACATCCCTCTCTGGTTCCCTCACTCCATGTCTCCCTCTCAGTATACATCCCTCCCGATTCCCTCACTCCCTCTTTCCCTCTCTCTTTTTCTCCCTCTCAGTACACATCCCTCCACAGTTCCCTCACTCCCTCTCTCCCTCTCAGTACCCATCGCTCCCCGGTTCCCCCACTCCTTCTCTCCCTCTCAGTATACATCCCTCCCTGGTTCCCCCACTCCTTCTCTACCTCTCAGTGCACATCCCTCCCTGGTTCCCTCACTCTCTCTCTCTCTCCCTCTCAGTACACATTCCTCCCTGTTTCCCTCACTCACAATCTCCCACTCAGTACACATCCCTTCCCGGTCCCCTCACTTCCTCTCTCTCTCTCAGTACACACCCCTCCTCCTTTCCTCCACTCCTGCTCTCCCTCTCACTACACATCCCTCACTGGTTCCCTCACTCTCTCCCTCTCTCAGTACACATCCCTCCCCGTTTCCCTCACTCCCTCTCTCACTATCTCCCTCTCAGGACACATCCCTCCCTGGTTCCCTCACTCTCTCCCTCTCAGTACACATCCCTCCCCGTTTCCCTCACTCCCTCTCTCACTATCTCCCTCTCAGTATACATCCCTTCCCGGTTCCCTCACTCCCTCTCAGTACACACCCCTGCTCCTTTCCCCTACTCCTGCTCTCCCTCTCAGTACACATCCCTCCCCGGTTACCTCACTCCCTCTCTCCCTCTCAGTACACATCCCTCCCCGGTTCCCTCACTCCCTCTCTCCCTATCAGTACACATACCTCCCCGGTTCCCTCACTCCCTCACTTCCTCTCTCCCTCTCAGTACACATCCCTCTCCGGTTCCCTCACTCCCTCTCTCCCTCTCAGTACACATGCCTCCCCAGTTCCCTCACCCCCTCTCTCCCTTATCAGTACACATCCCTCCCCGGTTCCCTCACTCCCTCTCTCCCTCTCAGCACACATCCCTCCCCGGTTCCCCCACTCCTTCTCTCCCTCTCAGTACACATCCCTCCCTAGTTCCCTCACTCTCTCCCTCTCTCTTTCTCTCCCTCTCAGTACACATCCCTCCCCGTTTCCCTCACTCCCTCTCTCCTCTATCAGTACACATCCCTCCCTGGTTCCCTCACTTCCTCTCGCCCTCTCAGTACACATCCCTCCCCGGTTCCCTCACTCCCTCTCTACCTCTCAGTACACATCCCTCCCCGGTTACCTCACTCCCTCTATCCCTCTCAGTACACATCCCTCCATGGTTCCCTCACTCTCTCCCTCTCTTTTTCTCTCCCTCTCAGTACACATCCCTCTCCGGTTCCCTCACTCCCTCTCTCCCTCTCAGTACACATCCCTCCCTATTCCCTCCCTCTCTCTTTCTCTCCCTCTCAGTACACATCCCTCCCCAGTTCCCTCACTCCTTCACTTCCTCTCTCGCTCTCTCCCTCTCAGTACATCCCTCTCTGGTTCCCTCACTCCATGTCTTCCTCAGTATACATCCCTCCCCGATTCCCTCACTCCCTCTTTCCCTCTCTCTTTTTCTCCCTCTCAGTACACATCCCTCCACAGTTCCCTCACTCCCTCTCTCCCTCTCAGTACCCATCCCTCCCCGGTTCCCCCACTCCTTCTCTCCCTCTCAGTACAACTCCCTCCCCGGTTCCCTCACTCTCTCCCTCTCTCTTTCTCTCCCTCTCAGTACACATCCCTCTCCGGTTCCCTCAGTCTCTCTCTCTCCCTCTCAGTACACATCCCTCCCTATTCTCTCCCTCTATCCCTCTCTCTTTATCTCCCTCTCAGTACACATCACTCCCTGGTTCCCTCACTCCTTCACTCCCTCTCTCCCTCTCAGTACACATCCCTCCCCGGTTCTCTCACTCCCTCTTTCCCTCTCTCTTTCTCTCCCTCTCAGTACACATCCCTCCACGGTTCCCTCACTACCTCTCTCCCTCTCTCTTTCTCTCCGTCTCAGTACACATCCCTCCCCGGTTCGCTCACTCTCTCCCGTGATACCCTCTTGACCGAGAGCGGGTTCCTCACTCTCTCCCTCTCTCTTTCTCTCCCTCTCAGTACACATCCCTCTCCGGTTCCCTCAGTCCCTCTCTCCCTCTCAGTACACATCCCTCCCTATTCTCTCCCTCTACCCCTCTCTCTTTCTCTCCCTCTCAGCACACATCCCTCCCCGGTTCCCTCACTCTCTCCCGTGATACCCTCTTGACAGAGAGCGGTCCCAGGGCATCTCTCCTGCCCTCTCTACCCAGGGCGCCCCCTCACTTTGGAGTGTGCCACTCACTCCCCCTCTCTCTTTCCAGGGGCAGAGGGGTACCGCCTCCAGAAGAGGGAGGAGCCTGTGGGGTACCTGGAGCAGGTGCAGGGGATGCTCACCTCCTCCCAGGAGACCATCAGCTCCTGGGCCCAGCACCTACTGGACAAGGTCAAAGAGGTCGGCGTGGAGCAGCGGCTGATGTGAGTACAACCCCAGGCTCTACCCTCACCTCCCTCACAGACTGGCCTGCTGCTGTCCTGGCTCTACCCTCACCTCCCTCACAGACTGGCCTGCTGCTGTCCTGGCTCTACCCTCACCTCCCTCATAGACTGGCCTGGCTCTACCCTCACCTCCCTCACAGACTGGCCTGCTGCTGTCCTGGCTCTACTCTCCCCTTCCTCACAGACTGACCTGCTGCTGGCCTGGCTCTACCCTCACCTCCCTCACAGACTGGCCTGGCTCTACCCTCACCTCCCTCACAGACTGGCCTGCTGCTGTCCTGGCTCTACCCTCATCTCCCTCACATACTGGCCTGGCTCTACCCTCACCTCCCTCACAGACTGGCCTGGCTCTACCCTCACAGACTGACCTGATGTTGTCCTGGCTCTACCCTCACCTCCCTCACAGACTGGCCTGCTGCTGGCCTGGCTCTACCCTCACCTCCCTCACAGACTGGCCTGGCTCTACCCTCACCTCCCTCACAGACTGGCCTGGCTCTACCCTCTCCTCCCTCACAGACTGACCTGCTGCTGGCCTGGCTCTACCCCACCTCCCTCACAGACTGGCCTGCGGCTGGCCTGGCTCTACCCTCACCTCCCTCACAGACTGGCCTGGCTCTACCCTCACCTCCCTCATAGACTGGCCTGCTGCTGTCCTGGCTCTACCCTCACCTCCCTCACAGACTGGCCTGCTGCTGTACTGGCTCTACCCTCACCTCCCTCATAGACTGGCCTGGCTTCACCTTCACCTCCCTCCCAGACTGGCCTGGCTCTACCCTCACCTCCCTCATAGACTGGCCTGGCTCTACCCTCTCCTCCCTCACAGACTGTCCTGGCTCTACACTCACCGCCCTCCCAGACTGGCCTGGCTCTATCCTCACCTCCCTCACAGACTGGCCTGGCTCTACCCTCACCTCCCTCACAGACTGGCCTGGTTCTACCCTCTCCTCCCTCACAGACTGACCTGCTGCTGGCCTGGCTCTACCCTCACCTCCCTCACAGACTGGCCTGCTGCTGGCCTGGCTCTACCCTCTCCCCCCTCCCAGACTGGCCTGGCTCTACCCTCACCTCCCTCACAGACTGGCCTGCTGCTGGCCTGGCTCTACCGTCACCTCCCTCACAAACTGGCCTGACTCTACCCTCACCTCCCTCACAGACTGGCCTGCTGCTGGCCTGGCTCTACCCTCACCTCCCTCACAGACTGGCCTGGCTCTAGCCTCACCTCCCTCACAGACTGGTCTGGCTCTACTCTCCCCTCCCTCACAGACTGACCTGCTGCTGGCCTGGATCTACCCTCACCTCCCTCACAGACTGGTCTGGCTCTACCCTCGCGTCCCTCACAGACTGGCCTGGCTCTACCCTCACCTCCCTCACAGACTGGCCTGCTGCTGTCCTGGCTCTACCCTCACCTCCCTCAAAGACTGGCCTGGCTCTACCCTCACCTCCCTCACAGACTGGCCTGCTGCTGTCCTGGCTCTACTCTCACCTCCCTCACAGACTGGCCTGGCTCTACCCTCACCTCCCTCACAGACTGGCCTGGCTCTACCCTCACCTCCCTCACAGACTGAACTGCTGCTGGCTTGGCTCTACCCTCACATCCCAAACAGACTGGCCTGGCTCTACGCCGACGACACCCAGCTGATCCTCTCCCTCACCAACGACCCCACCACCGCCAGAGCCAACCTACACAACGGGATGAGAGACGTCGCCGACTGGATGAGGAACAGCCGCCTTAAACTGAACTCAGACAAGACGGAAGTCCTCATCCTGGGCTCATCACCCTCCGCCTGGGACGACTCCTGGTGGCCCCCGGCCCTGGGCACCGCGCCCAAGCCAACGGACCACGCACGCAACCTGGGCTTCATCCTGGACTCCTCCCTGTCGATGACCAGACAAGTCAACGCCGTCTCATCTTCATGCTTCAACACTCCTGCGCATGCTCCGCAAGATCTTCAGATGGATCCCCACTGAAACCAGGAAGACCGTCACCCAGGCACTCGTCACCAGCCGACTGGACTATGGGAACACCCTCTACGCCGGAACCACAGCCAAACTTCAAAAGAGACTCCAGCGCATTCAGAACGCCTCCGCACGACTCATCCTGGACATCCCCCGACACAGCCACATCACCGTGCACCTGAAAGACCTGCACTGGCTCCCCGTCAGCAAGAGAATCACGTTCAGACTCCTCACCCACGCACACAAGGCCCTCCACGACCTGGGCCCAAAGTACCTCAACGACCGCATGACCTTCTACACGCCCACACGCCAGCTACGATCAACCAGCCACGCCTCGCCACCGTACCACGCATCCGCAGAACCACCGCCGGAGGAAGATCCTTCTCCTACCTGGCAGCCAAGACCTGGAACTCCCTCCCCACTCACCTTCGGCGAACCCAGGACCATCTCTCCTTCAGGAAGCAGCTCAAGACCTGGCTGTTCGAGCAGTAACTTACCCCCTCCCCCAGCGCCTTGAGACCCTCCCGGGTGAGTAGCGCGCTCTATAAATGCCGTGATTGATTGATTGATTGATTGATTGATTGACCCTGGCATCCCTCCCAGACTGGCCTGGCTCTACCCTCACCTCCCTCACCGACTGGCCTGCTGCTGGCCTGGCTCTACCATCACCTCCTTCACAGACTGGCCTGGCTCTACCCTCACCTCCCTCACAGACTGGCCTGGCTCTACCCTCACCTCCATCACAGACTGGTCTGGCTCTACTCTCCCCTTCCTCACAGACTGACCTGCTGCTGGCTTGGCTCTACCCTCACCTCCCAAACAGACTGGCCTGGCTCTACCCTGGCATCCCTCCCAGACTGGCCTGGCTCTACCCTCACCTCCCTCACAGACTGGATTGGCTCTACCCTCACCTCCCTCACAGACTGGCCTGGCTCTACCCTCACCTCCCTCACCGACTGGCCTGCTGCTGTCCTGGCTCTACCCTCACCTCCCTCACAGACTGGCCTGCTGCTGTCCTGGCTCTACTCTCACCTCCCTCACAGACTGGCCTGGCTCTACCCTCACCTCCCTCACAGACTGGCCTGGCTCTACCCTCACCTCCCTCACAGACTGAACTGCTGCTGGCTTGGCTCTACCCTCACATCCCAAACAGACTGGCCTGGCTCTACCCTGGCATCCCTCCCAGACTGGCCTGGCTCTACCCTCACCTCCCTCACCGACTGGCCTGCTGCTGGCCTGGCTCTACCATCACCTCCTTCACAGACTGGCCTGGCTCTACCCTCACCTCCCCTCACAGACTGGCCTGGCTCTACCCTCACCTCCATCACAGACTGGTCTGGCTCTACTCTCCCCTTCCTCACAGACTGACCTGCTGCTGGCTTGGCTCTACCCTCACCTCCCAAACAGACTGGCCTGGCTCTACCCTGGCATCCCTCCCAGACTGGCCTGGCTCTACCCTCACCTCCCTCACAGACTGGATTGGCTCTACCCTCACCTCCCTCACAGACTGGCCTGGCTCTACCCTCACCTCTCTCACCGACTGGCCTGCTGCTGTCCTGGCTCTACCCTCACCTCCCTCACAGACTGGCCTGCTGCTATCCTGGCTCTACCCTCACCTCCCTCACAGACTGGCCTGGCTCTACCCTCACCTCCCTCACAGACTGGCCTGGCTCCACCCTCACCTCCCTCACAGACTGGTCTGCTGCTGTCCTGGCTCTACACTCACCTCCCTCACAGACTGGCCTGGCTCTACCCTCACAGACTGGCCTGCTGCTGGCCTGGCTCTACCCTCACCTCCCTCACAGACTGGCCTGGCTCTACCCTTCCCTCCCTCACAGACTGGCCTGGCACTTCTGGACCTTTCACTCTCCACTGTCCTGGCTTTCCCCGACCTCTTTCTCTCCACTGTCCAGTGTGTTTCCGACCTCTCATTTTCCACTGTCCTGGCCCTGTCACATCTCTCATTCTCCACTGCCCATGGTCTTCCAGACCTCTCACTCACCATTGTGCCAGAAACTTCAGAGTTGTCACTCTCCAGTGTCCTGGCTCTTTCAAACCTCTCACTCTTTTGGCCCTTTCAGACCTCTCACTCGCCACTGTCCTAAGACTTTCAGACTTCTCATTCTCCACCTTCCTGGCTCTTTCAGACCTCTCACGCTCTACATTGTCCTAGCTTTTTTAGGTCTCTCCTCTCTCCACTGTCCTTGCTCTTGCAGAACTCTCACTCTTCACTGTCCTGGATCTTTCAGACCTACCACTCTCCACTGTCCTGGCTCTTTCAGACCTCTCACTCTCCACTGTCCTTGCTCTTTCAGACCTCTCACTCTCCGCTGTCCTTGCTCTTTCAGACCTCTCACTCTCCACTGTCCTTGCTCTTTCAGACCTCTCACTCTCCACTGTCCTTGCTCTTTCAGACCTCTCACTCTCCACTGTCCTTGCTCTTTCAGAACTCTCACTCTTCACTGTCCTGGCTCATTCAGACCTATCACTCTCCACTGTCCTTGCTCTTTCAGACCTCTTACTCTCCACTGTCCTTGCTCTTTCAGACCTCTCACTCTTCACTGTCCTGGCTCATTCAGACCTATCACTCTCCACTGTCCTTGCTCTCAGACCTCTCACTCTCCACTGTCCTTGCTCTTTCAGACCTCTCACTCTCCACTGTCCTTGCTCTTTCAGACCTCTTACTCTTCACTGTCCTTGCTCTCAGACCTCTCACTCTCCACTGTCCTTGCTCTTTCAGACCTCTCAATCTTCACTGGCCTTGCTCTCAGACCTCTCCCTCTCCCTGTCCTGGCTCTTTCAGACCTCTCACTCTTCACTGTCCTTGCTCTCAGACCTCTCACTCTTCTCTGTCCTTGCTCTTTCAGACCCCTCCCTCTCCCTGTTCTGGCTCTTTCAGACCTATCACTCTCCACGGTCGTGGCACTTTCAGACCTCTCACTCTTCACTGTCCTGGCTCTTTCAGACCTCTCACTCTTCACTGTCCTGGCTCTTTCAGACCTCTTACTCTTCACTGTCCTTGCTCTCAGACCTCTCCCTCTCCCTGTCCTGGCTCTTTCAGACCTCTCACTCTTCACTGTCCTTGCTCTCAGACCTCTCACTCTTCTCTGTCCTGGCTCTTTCAGACCCCTCCCTCTCCCTGTTCTGGCTCTTTCAGACCTATCACTCTCCACGGTCGTGGCTCTTTCAGACCTCTCACTCTTCACTGTCCTGGCTCTTTCAGACCTCTCACTCTTCACTGTCCTGGCTCTTTCAGACCTCTTACTCTTCACTGTCCTTGCTCTCAGACCTCTTACTCTTCACTGTCCTTGCTCTCAGACCTCTCCCTCTCCCTGTCCTCGCTCTTTCAGACCTCTCACTCTTCACTGTCCTTGCTCTCAGACCTCTCACTCTTCACTGTCCTTGCTCTTTCAGACCCCTCCCTCTCCCTGTCCTGGCTCTTTCAGACCCCTCCCTCTCCCTGTCCTGGCTCTTTCAGACCTCTCACTCTTCACTGTCCTGGCTCTTTCAGACCCCTCCCTCTCCCTGTCCTGGCTCTTTCAGACCTTTCACTCTCCACTGTCCTTGCTTTTTCAGACCTCTCACTCTCCACTGTCCTTGCTCTTTCAGACCTCTCACTCTCCACTGTCCTTGCTCTTTCAGACCTCTCACTCTCCACTGTCCTGGCTCTTTCAGACCTCTCACTCTTCACTGTCCTTGCTCTCAGACCTCTCACTCTTCACTGTCCTGGCTCTTTCAGACCTCTTACTCTTCACTGCCCTTGCTCTCAGACCTCACACTCTTCACTGTCCTGGCTCTTTCAGACCTTTCACTCTCCACTGTCCTTGCTCTTTCAGACCTCTCACTCTCCACTGTCCTTGCTCTTTCAGACCTCTCACTCTCCACTGTCCTTGCTCTTTCAGACCTCTCACTCTCCACTGTCCTGGCTCTTTCAGACCTCTCACTCTTCACTGTCCTTGCTCTCAGACCTCTCACTCTTCACTGTCCTGGCTCTTTCAGACCTCTCACTCTTCACTGTCCTTGCTCTCAGACCTCTCACTCTTCACTGTCCTTGCTCTTTCATACCTCTCACTCTTCACTGTCCTCGCTCTTTCAGACCTCTCACTCTTCACTGTCCTGGCTCTTTCAGACCTCTTACTCTTCACTGTCCTTGCTCTCAGACCTCTCACTCTTCACTGTCCTCGCTCTTTCAGACCTCTCACTCTTCACTGTCCTTGGTCTCAGACCTCTCACTCTTCACTGTCCTTGCTCTCAGACCTCTCATTCTTCACTGTCCTTGCTCTCAGACCTCTCACTCTTCACTGTCCTGGCTCTTTCAGACCTCTCACTCTTCACTGTCCTTGCTCTCAGACCTCTCACTCTTCACTGTCCTGGCTCTTTCAGGCCTCTCACTCTTCACTGTCCTGGCTCTTTCAGACCTCATACTCTTCACTGTCCTTGCTCTCAGACCTCTTACTCTTCACTGTCCTGGCTCTTTCAGACCTCTCACTCTTCACTGTCCTTGCTCTCAGACCTCTCACTCTTCACTGTCCTTGCTCTTTCAGGCCTCTCACTCTTCACTGTCCTTTCTCTCAGACCTCTCACTCTTCACTGTCCTGGCTCTTTCAGACCTCATACTCTTCACTGTCCTTGCTCTCAGACCTCTTACTCTTCACTGTCCTGGCTCTTTCAGACCTCTCACTCTTCACTGTCCTTGCTCTCAGACACCTCCCTCTCCCTGTCCTTGCTCTCAGACCTCTCACTCTTCACTGTCCTGGCTCTTTCAGACCTCTCACTCATCACTGTCCTTGCCCTTTCAGGCCTCTCACTCTTCACTGTCCTTGCTCTCAGACCTCTCACTCTTCACTGTCCTGGCTCTTTCAGACCTCTTACTCTTCACTGTCCTTGCTCTCAGACCTCTCACTCTCCACTGTCCTTGCTCTTTCAGACCTCTCACTCTTCACTGTCCTTGCTCTCAGACCTCTCACTCTCCACTGTCCTGGCTCTTTCAGACCTCTCACTCTTCACTGTCCTGGCTCTTTCAGACCTCTTACTCTTCACTGTCCTTGCTCTTTCAGACCTCTCACTCTTCACTGTCCTGGCTCTTTCAGACCTCTCACTCTTTACTGTCCTTGCTCTTTCACGCCTCTCACTCTTCACTGTCCTTGCTCTCAGACCTCTCACTCTTCACTGTCCTGGCTCTTTCAGACCTCTTACTCTTCACTGTCCTTGCTCTCAGACCTCTCACTCTCCACTGTCCTTGCTCTTTCAGACCTCTCAATCTTCACTGGCCTTGCTCTTAGACCTCTCCCTCTCCCTGTCCTGGCTCTTTCAGACCTCTCACTCTTCACTGTCCTTGCTCTCAGACCTCTCACTCTTCTCTGTCCTGGCTCTTTCAGACCCCTCCCTCTCCCTGTTCTGGCTCTTTCAGACCTATCACTCTCCACGGTCGTGGCTCTTTCAGACCTCTCACTCTTCACTGTCCTGGCTCTTTCAGACCTCTCACTCTTCACTGTCCTGGCTCTTTCAGTCCTCTTTCTCTTCACTGTCCTTGCTCTCAGACCTCTTACTCTTCACTGTCCTTGCTCTCAGACCTCTCCCTCTCCCTGTCCTCGCTCTTTCAGACCTCTCACTCTTCACTGTCCTGGCTCTTTCAGACCTCTTACTCTTCACTGTCCTTGCTCTCAGACCTCTCACTCTTCACTGTCCTTGCTCTCAGACCTCTCACTCTTCACTGTCCTTGATCTTTCAGACCCCTCCCTCTCCCTGTCCTGGCTCTTTCAGACCCCTCCCTCTCCCTGTCCTGGCTCTTTCAGACCTCTCACTCTTCACTGTCCTGGCTCTTTCAGACCCCTCCCTCTCCCTGTCCTGGCTCTTTCAGACCTTTCACTCTCCACTGTCCTTGCTCTTTCAGACCTCTCACTCTCCACTGTCCTTGCTCTTTCAGACCTCTCACTCTCCACTGTCCTTGCTCTTTCAGACCTCTCACTCTTCACTGTCCTTGCTCTCAGACCTCTCACTCTTCACTGTCCTGGCTCTTTCAGACCTCTCACTCTTCACTGTCCTTGCTCTCAGACCTCTCACTCTCCACTGTCCTGGCTCTTTCAGACCTCTCACTCTTCACTGTCCTTGCTCTCAGACCTCTCACTCTTCACTGTCCTGGCTCTTTCAGACCTCTTACTCTTCACTGCCCTTGCTCTCAGACCTCACACTCTTCACTGTCCTGGCTCTTTCAGACCTCTCACTCTTCACTGTCCTTGCTCTCAGACCTCTCACTCTCCACTGTCCTTGCTCTCAGACCTCTCACTCTTCACTGTCCTGGCTCTTTCAGGCCTCTCACTCTTCACTGTCCTTGCTCTCAGACCTCTTACTCTTCACTGTCCTTGCTCTCAGACCTCTCACTCTTCACTGTCCTTGCTCTCAGACCTCTCACTCTTCACTGTCCTTGCTCTCAGACCTCTCACTCTCCACTGTCCTTGCTCTTTCAGACCTCTCAATCTCCACTGTCCTTGCTCTTTCAGGCCTCTCACTCTTCACTGTCCTTGCTCTCAGACCCCTCCCTCTCCCTGTCCTGGCTCTTTCAGACCTCTCACTCTCCACTGTCCTTGCTCTTTCAGACCTCTCACGATCCACTGTCCTTGCTCTTTCAGACCCCTCCCTCTCCCTGTCCTGGCTCTTTCAGACCTCTCACTCTTCACTGTCCTCGCTCTTTCAGACCTCTCACTCTTCACTGTCCTGGCTCTTTCAGACCTCTTACTCTTCACTGTCCTTGCTCTCAGACCTCTCACTCTTCACTGTCCTTGCTCTCAGACCTCTCACTCTTCACTGTCCTGGCTCTTTCAGACCTCTCACTCTTCACTGTCCTTGGTCTCAGACCTCTCACTCTCCACTGTCCTGGCTCTTTCAGGCCTCTCACTCTTCACTGTCCTTGCTCTCAGACCTCTCATTCTTCACTGTCCTTGCTCTCAGACCTCTCACTCTTCACTGTCCTGGCTCTTTCAGACCTCTCACTCTTCACTGTCCTTGCTCTCAGACCTCTCACTCTTCACTGTCCTGGCTCTTTCAGGCCTCTCACTCTTCACTGTCCTTGCTCTCAGACCTCTCACTCTTCACTGTCCTGGCTCTTTCAGACCTCTCACTCTCCACTGTCCTTGCTCTTTCAGACCTCTCACTCTTCACTGTCCTTGCTCTCAGACCTCTTACTCTTCACTGTCCTGGCTCTTTCAGACCTCTCACTCTTCACTGTCCTTGCTCTCAGACCTCTCACTCTTCACTGTCCTTGCTCTCAGACCTCTCACTCTTCACTGTCCTTGCTCTTTCAGGCCTCTCACTCTTCACTGTCCTTGCTCTCAGACCTCTCACTCTTCACTGTCCTGGCTCTTTCAGACCTCATACTCTTCACTGTCCTTGCTCTCAGACCTCTTACTCTTCACTGTCCTGGCTCTTTCAGACCTCTCACTCTTCACTGTCCTTGCTCTCAGACCCCTCCCTCTCCCTGTCCTTGCTCTCAGACCTCTCACTCTTCACTGTCCTTGCTCTTTCAGGCCTCTCACTCTTCACTGTCCTTTCTCTCAGACCTCTCACTCTTCACTGTCCTGGCTCTTTCAGACCTCATACTCTTCACTGTCCTTGCTCTCAGACCTCTTACTCTTCACTGTCCTGGCTCTTTCAGACCTCTCACTCTTCACTGTCCTTGCTCTCAGACCCCTCCCTCTCCCTGTCCTTGCTCTCAGACCTCTCACTCTTCACTGTCCTGGCTCTTTCAGACCTCTCACTCATCACTGTCCTTGCCCTTTCAGGCCTCTCACTCTTCACTGTCCTTGCTCTCAGACCTCTCACTCTTCACTGTCCTGGCTCTTTCAGACCTCTTACTCTTCACTGTCCTTGCTCTCAGACCTCTCACTCTCCACTGTCCTTGCTCTTTCAGACCTCTCACTCTTCACTGTCCTTGCTCTCAGACCTCTCACTCTCCACTGTCCTGGCTCTTTCAGACCTCTCACTCTTCACTGTCCTGGCTCTTTCAGACCTCTTACTCTTCACTGTCCTTGCTCTTTCAGACCTCTCACTCTTCACTGTCCTGGCTCTTTCAGACCTCTCACTCTTTACTGTCCTTGCTCTTTCACGCCTCTCACTCTTCACTGTCCTTGCTCTCAGACCTCTCACTCTTCACTGTCCTGGCTCTTTCAGACCTCTTACTCTTCACTGTCCTTGCTCTCAGACCTCTCACTCTCCACTGTCCTTGCTCTTTCAGACCTCTCACTCTCCACTGTCCTTGCTCTCAGACCCCTCCCTCTCCCTGTCCTGGCTCTTTCAGGCCTCTCACTCTTCACTGTCCTTGCTCTCAGACCTCTCACTCTTCACTGTCCTTGCTCTCAGACCTCTCACTATCCACTATCCTCGCTCTTTCAGACCTCTCACTCTTCACTGTCCTGGCTCTTTCAGACCTCTTACTCTTCACTGTCCATGCTCTCAGACCTCTCACTCTCCACTGTCCTGGCTCTTTCAGACCTCTCACTCTTCACTGTCCTGGCTCTTTCAGACCTCTCACTCTCCACTGTCCTTGCTCTCAGACCTCTCACTCTTCACTGTCCTTGCTCTCAGACCTCTCACTATCCACTGTCCTCGCTCTATCAGACCTCTCACTCTTCACTGTCCTGGCTCTTTCAGACCTCTTACTCTTCACTGTCCTTGCTCTCAGACCTCTCACTCTTCACTGTCCTTGCTCTCAGACCTCTCACTCTCCACTGTCCTGGCTCTTTCAGGCCTCTCACTCTTCACTGTCCTGGCTCTTTCAGACCTCTCACTCTCCACTGTCCTTGCTCTTTCAGACCTCTCACTCTTCACTGTCCTTCTCTCAGACCTCTCACTCTTCACTGTCCTGGCTCTTTCAGACCTCTCACTCTTCACTGTCCTTGCTCTCAGACCTCTCACTCTTCACTGTCCTTGCTCTTTCAGGCCTCTCACTCTTCACTGTCCTTGCTCTCAGACCTCTCACTCTTCACTGTCCTTGCTCTCAGACCTCTCACTCTTCACTGTCCTTGCTCTCAGACCTCTCACTCTTCACTGTCCTTGCTCTCAGATGTGAGAAGTTGGCCTGGTATATGCTGTCCACTAATTATAGTGGGCACCTTGCACCAGTCCAAACAACCCCTTATTGGAGATAGGTTAAAGACAACCTTATTGAAAGCTATCCTAGTGGTAGCTATGGAGAGCAGCCTTCAGGCTAAGTCTTGAAGGAATGTAAAGCAGCTTGTTTTACCAGTCTATAATCTCTTGAGTGACCAAATGAAAGAGCACCACACCAGGTATATATTCAAAATATATGTATTTATTGCTAAACACACCCCTCTAGTCTCTTTATGAGGCTAGAGTTCGAAGTACATAAGTTATAAGTTATTAATTCACAGTAATAGCACAAATACACGTTTGGGCCCTAGGGGCGTACCAAACCATATACCAATAAAGTGGTATGCGAACCACGACTGAACTAGACACTAGGCCTAGAGCCTCTAGAAGTGCTTGGACCACAAGGAACCACCCAAGGTAGTGACACAGGGGACCCACGGGAGACGCGTGCAGTGTAAATACACAACCGCGATACGCCGTTGACTTCTATGGAGAAAGTCGGGATCGGGAAATTAGAGAAAAGGGACACTTAGAAGAGGAATAGGACAAAACCCTTTGAGATCTAGGACTTTGAAGAGTCTCTACCCACGGGAGCACCGGAGTACTCGTGTTACCTCACCCAGGGAAGCCGGGTGCATAGGTGCCTTTCGGGGTCGGGTTTCGTCGTCGATTCGAATGGCGATCTGCTGCAAAGTGCTGCTGGCGGCCAAGAGAAAAGTGTCCGGATGGATCCAAGAGTGGATCGGAGTTCTGAAGAACCTGAAAGCAGAGGGGACAGAGTCTGGGTCACTAGCCAGTGACCAGGAAGGCGATGGACAGATGCCCACCGATGTCGAGTGCTTCAGGTGCGTTGACAGTCGTCTTGACTCTTCAGCCACGAGGTCCAGGAGGCGTTGTCGGCGACCAGGAGCAGGATTCAGGCTGGTACACGATGTATGTCGAGTGCTGAGGTGTCGTCAACCGGATTGGACCCAACAAGCCTTGGCAACGGCAAGTCTCGGTGAAGATGTAGATCGTCGATGGTGCAGACCAGCAAGGTCTGTGGAACTCACCCAGCAAGGGTAAGTGAGGGCAGGCCTGGAGCAACCAGGATGCCAAGTAAGAAAAGGATTGGCCTTCGTTAAGGGCTACTAGCCAATGGGCTAGCGACCGCGAAGGAGCCTCGTGACGCCGCACGTGGATCTGGCTTACAGGACACTCGTGGAGTGGGGGCCAGTGATCTTCGGTGCAGGTGGTGCTGGAGGCTAGGGCTACTCGGAGCCCAAAGCACGACTTCTTGGGAGACCCAGAAGAGGACGCACTTGCAAATGTGCTCGGTGTCCAGGGGTCACGGTCTCAAGTCACCCACGATAGCCACGGGCCTCAGCTTTGCTGGGGACTCAGGGTAGCCTCGGGGAAGTCTGAGAATCCACCTCTGGTGATGCGATGACTTCGGCGTCCGACGGGAGCTTCAGAAATGCGAACCGGACAGTTGCTTCTTTGGTGCCTGCCAAGCAGGGGAGTCACTCCTTGACCCCAAGGGAGATTCTTCAGTCCTCTAATCTTGTAGTAGAGCGTCGAAGGTCCAGGATTCAGTTTCAGAGTTTCGTCCAGGGATAATCTAAAGTCCTAAGGACTGGGTTCCTACCTTTATACCAAAGATAGGGGTTGGACTACTCTGTGGCCCCACCTATGGGTGGGTCAGGGCAGAGGGGTGGCTACACCCTTTCCTTTGTCCAGTTCACGCCAAAGCAGGGGCTGCAAGCCCCTGATCCGGTTTGAACTGGGGTATGCACAGGGACACCAAATGTGCCCCCAGTGCAGGACTTCAAAGCACCCGAAAGTGCTCCCGCCCAGCCCCAATACACATTATCCTGTCTGGGGAGGTGGTCACACCTCCCTGGGACAGGAAACCTATTGTCCAGGCCTCCCCTGCCTGAGTTTCGTCCAGCAGCAGGAGGCCAGACTCGTGTCTGTGGCAGCAGCATCCATTTTGTGATGCCAGGGCTCTGGAAAGAAGTTACCGGACTAGTCAGAGTTAACATGTCTTTCCCTCTAGAAGGGTGGAATGCTACCCCCGCCGCCAGGATTGGCGGGGGGTAGTATTCCAAGATGTTTGACACCAAACACGACATGTTTAGGTGCAGCCATTCCAAAGTTAGCATTTTACCGCGAGGATATAATGCGCTTAAGAGTATATGGTCAGGCTGCACTACAAACAGCATCAGAGATGGTCTCCGAACGCTGCAGAGGGGCCCTGCTCATGCAGGGGCACCCTCTCACATAGGAACCACGCACTCTGCCTTTAGGATTGATAAGGCCTGCCTTAGGAGTGACTTATAGGTTTATATGTGTGTATGTATTTCGTGATATAGGTAACCTATATCACAGTAAGGGGTGCATGCACCACCTTACCCAGGCTGCAGTAGCAGACCTGTGGTGTCAGTTTGGATGGCCTTCAAGGGGTGGCATAATACATGCTGCAGCCCCTGGCAGGCCTCTGAGGTACCTATGCCCTTGGTACATAGTATACCATATACTAGGGACTTATAAGGGCACTCCAGATCCCAATCAGTGATGTGCCTAAGGCACATGGAAACCATTTTAGAGAGGAAGCAGCTAGGCTGGGGTTCTGATTAGCAGGGCCCCAGCCAGACTAATGTCGAAAAACAGGGAAGCATCAGCAAAAAGTGGGGGTACCCATGTGAAGCAGATCCTACTCTCCTACACAACCCCCCCAAACGTAGGGACATTAAACTAACCTTGCCCAGTTAAGTCTTCATGTTCTAAGTGGAAATACCTAGAGAGTCCATCTGCATTCGCATGGTTACTCCCAGGCCTATGTTCCACTGTAAAGTCCATCCCCTGTAGGGAAATGGACCACCTAAGCAGTTTGGGGTTTTCACCCTTCATTTGTTTTAGCCATAAGAGGGGCTTATGGTCTGTCTGAACCAGGAAGTGTGTACCAAACAAGTATGGCCTCAGCTTCTTCAGAGCCCAGACCACAGCAAAGGCCTCCTCTCTATGGCTGACCAACGTTTCTCTCTAGGGGTCAGCCTTCTGCTAATAAAAGCTACTGGCTGATCCTGACCTTCTTCATTCAATTGTGACAGTACAGCCCCTACCCCCAATTCAGATGCATCAGTTTGAACAATGAACTTCTTGGAGTAATCAGGACTCTGCAGAATTGGAGCAGTGCACATGGCCTGCTTGAGGTCATCAAATGCCTTTTGACAGCTAACTGTCCACTGAACCTTTTTGGGCATTTTCTTAGAAGTTAAGTCATTCAGGGGTGTCACTATTGATCCATACCCCTTGACAAATCTCCTATAGTACCCAGTCAGGCCTAAGAAGGCTCTCACCTGAGTCTGGGTAGTGGGAGCAGTCCAGTCCATGATGGTCTGGATCTTGCTCTGCAAAGGTTGAACCTGGCCTCCACCCACAAGGTGGCCCAGGTACACAACCTGACTCTGCCCTATCTGGCACTTAGTGGCCTTGATAGTCAGGCCTGCCTTTTGCAGGGCCTGTAAAACATTCCTGAGGTGGACCAGGTGATCCTCCCAGGTGGAGCTAAAGACAGCAATATCATCTAGATAAGCTGCACTATAGGCTTCCAGTCCTGTGAGAACTGTATTCACCAACCTCTGGAAAGTGGCAGGTGCATTCTTCAGACCAAAGGGCATTACCACAAATTGATAATGTCCACTAGGGGTCGAGAATGCTGTTTTGGGATTTGCAGTATCAGCTAGTCTGATCTGCCAGTAGCCAGCTGTTAGGTCAAATGTGCTGAGATATTTGGCAGAGGCCAAAGTATCTATGAGCTCATCTGCCCTGGGTATTGGATGGGCATCAGTCCTAGTGACTGCATTGAGACCCCTGTAGTCCACACAAAACCTCATCTCTCTTTTTCCACCACTGGTGTGAGGTTTCGGTACAAGGACTACTGGACTAGCCCAAGGGCTATCTGAGGGTTCAATAACTCCCAATTCCAACATTTTCTGGACTTCAGTCCTGATACAGTCCCTGACATGGTCAGGTTGCCTATAAATCTTGTTTTTAATAGGCAGACTGTCCCCAGTGTCCACTTCATGAGTGCACCAGGTGTCTAAACTGATTGAGGACTTGCCTGCAATCAGTTTGTTGCTGGGTAGTGAGGCTGCCTGCCAAGGCTACACCATCAACTGACCCATCGTCAGGGTTCTGTGAGAGCAGGTCAGGGAGTGGGTCACTCTCTTCCTCCTGCCCTTCATCAGTAGCCATGAGCAAGCCCATGTCTGCCCTGTCCACATATGGTTTTAACCTGTTGACATGGAGAACCCTGTGGGGACTCCTGGGTGTTCCTAGGTCTACTCAATCAATCAATCAATCAATCATGTCACTTATAAAGCGCACTACATACCCGCGAGGGTCTCAAGGCACTGGGGGAAGAGGGGGGTGGTGCTGCTACTGATCGAAGAGCCAGGTCTTGAGGAGTCTTCTGAAGGCCAGTAGGTCTTGGGTCTGTCAGAGGTTGGTGGGGAGGGTGTTCCAGGTCTTGGCGGCGAGGTGGGAGAAGGATCTGCCGCCGGCGGTCGTTTTCCGGATGCGGGGACTGTGGCGAGGGCGAGGCTGGTCGAGCGGAGCTGGCGGGTGGGGGTGTAGAAGCTGAGTCGTCTGTTGAGGTAGGCTGGTCCGGAGTTGTGGAGTGCTTTGTGTGCGTGGGTGAAGAGCTTGAAGGTTATCCTCTTGTTGACAGGGAGCCAGTGCAGGTCTCTCAGGTGGGGTGTGATGTGGCTGCGTCGGGGGATGTCGAGGATAAGACGTGCAGAGGCGTTCTGGATGCGTTGCAGCCGTCTCAGGAGCTTAGCCGTCGTTCCTGCGTAGAGGGCGTTTCCGTAGTCCAGCCTGCTGGTGACGAGGGCCTGGGTGACTGTTTTTCTTGTTTCGGTGGGGATCCACTTGAAGATCCTGCGGAGCATTCGGAGGATGTTGAAGCAGGATGAGGAAACGGCGTTGACCTGCTTAGTCATGGAGAGGGTGGGGTCGAGGATGACCCCTAGGTTGCGTACGTGGTCGGTGGGTGGCGGGCTGTTCCCAGTGATGTTGGCCACCAGGAGTCGTCCCAGGCTGAAGGGTTGGAACCAAGGATGAGGACCTCCGTCTTGTCCGAGTTCAGCTTCAGGCGGCTGGTCCTCATCCATTCGGCGACGGCCTTCATTCCTTCGTGGAGGTGGGCTTTGGCGGTGTGAGGGTCTTTGGTGAGGGAGAGGATCAGCTGGGTGTCGTCGGCGTAGGAGATGATGTTGAGGTTGTGCTGTCGGACGACGTGGGCGAGGGGTGCCATGTAGATGTTGAACAGCGTTGGGCTGAGGGAGGAGCCTTGGGGTACGCCGCAGATGATCTTGGTGGCCTTGGATCGGAAGGGGGCGAGGCGGACGCTTTGTGTTCTGCCGGAAAGGAAGGATGTGGTCCAGTCCAGGGCCTTCTCTTGGATCCCGGCGTCGTGAAGGCGTGTTCGTAGTGTGTGGTGGCAGA
Organism: Calotriton arnoldi; assembly: GCA_963921515.1. NCBI lineage: Eukaryota > Metazoa > Chordata > Amphibia > Caudata > Salamandridae > Calotriton > Calotriton arnoldi. Next base: position 168,818 of record CAWUFW010012041.1, read on the forward strand.
CCGTGTCGAAGGCGGCTGATAGGTCCAGGAGGATGAGGGCTGCTGTTTCTCCGTTGTCTAGCAGGGTCCTGATGTCATCGGTGGCGGCGATGAGGGCGGTTTCGGTGCTGTGGTTGCTGCGGAAGCCGGACTGGGAAGGGTCCAGGATGTTGTTCTCCTCGAGGTAGCGGGTCAGTTGTTTGTTGATGATTTTCTCGGTGACCTTCGTGGGGAACGGGAGCAGAGAGATGGGTCGGAAGTTCTTGAGGTCCTTGGGGTCTGCCTTGGGTTTCTTGAGTAAGGCGGTGATCTCGGCGTGCTTCCAGCTTTCCGGGAAGGTTGCTGTCTCGAAGGAGATGTTGATTATTTTCCGGAGATGGGGCGCGATGGCTGTACTGGCTTTGTTGAAGATGTGGTGAGGGCACGGGTCTAGCGGTGAACCGGAGTGGATGGTGTTCATGATCTCGCTGGTGTCCTCGTCGTTGATGTTGGTCCAGGAGAGCAGGCGGTTGGTGGTTGTGGGGGCAGTGGTCTCGGTGGTTGCCGGGGCGGTCGTGGTGTTGAAGCTGTCGTGGATGTCGGCGATTTTGCGGTGGAAGAAGGTGGCCAGTGAGTCGCACAGGTCTCGCGACGGCTGGATGTCATTGGTGTTGGAGCTGGGGTTGGAGAGTTCCTTCACGATGTTGAAGAGCTCTTTGCTGTTGTGTGCGTTGTTGTCTAGGCGGTCTTTGAGTGAGGCCCTTTTGGCGGATCTGATGAGGTGATGGTGACTGCGGGTGGCGCTCTTGTGGGCGGCGTAGCTGTCCGCTGTCCGTTCGTGGAGCCAGATCTTCTCCAGTTTTCGGCATGTTCGTTTGGAGGCCTGGAGGTCTTCGGTGAACCAGGTGGCTTTCTTGCTGGTGTGGCTGTTGGGCGGATTCTTGAGCGGGCGAGGGTGTTGGCGCAGTCGTCGATCCACTGTCTGAGGTTGCGGGCGGCGGTGTCGGGGTCGGAGGGTTCGGCGGGTGGGCTCAGGGCGAGGGTTGTGGTTAGCTGGTCTTCCGTGACTCTGCTCCAGCAGCGGCGAGGCATTTGTTCGGTGCGGTGGTGCATGGTGGGCTTCCTGTAGGTGAAGTGGATGCAGTGGTGGTCAGTCCAGTGGGGTTCGGAGGTGTGGTTGAAGGAGACGTGTGGGCTTGCGGAAAAGATGGAGTCTAGCGTGTGGCCGGCGGCGTGGGTGGGTGTAGTCACGAGCTGTCTGAGTCCGAGGGTGGCGAGGTTGTCGATCAGGGTGGTGGAGTTGGTGTCCTTGTTGTTCTCGAGGTGGAAGTTCAGGTCCCCGAGGAGGATGTAGTCCGTGGAGGCGATGGCGTGTGTGCTGACGAAGTCAGCGATGGAATCGCTGAACTGTGGTCGGGGTCCGGGGGTCTGTAGATGAGGGTTCCTCTGAGGGTGGTGTTGGGATCGGTGTGGATCTGGAAGTGCATGTGTTCGGCGGTGCTGAGGGTGTCGTCGGTGTTGGTTGAGACTCTGAGGGTGTTCCTGTGGACGATGGCGATGCCTCCTCCGACTCCGTTGGTGCGGTCCCTGCGGGTGATCTTGTATCCGTCCGGGATGGCAATGGCGATGTCGGGGGCTGAAGCGGGATTCAGCCAGGTCTCCGTCAGGAATGCGACGTCTGGGAAGGTTGAGTCGAGAAGGTCCCAGAGTTCGATGGCGTGTTTGCGGGCGGAGCGGGTGTTGAGGAGGATGCATCTGAGGTAGTTGGGTTCTTTCCTGGGCGGTGGTTTGGCGGGGCGGGTGCTGGCGAAGCTGCAGTTCCGGCAGGTGAAGGGCCCTTGGGTGCGCTTCGGGGTGGCCTGGTAGCAGGCGTGATCTTTTCCGGGGTTGAGTGCGTGGAGGGTGCTGGCGTCGTATCGGCGTCTGTTGATGTGGCGGGCGCGGGGATGCCCGGACCAGGGGTCTGGCGCTGGGCGCGGTCACGGCGCGGACGGGCGCAGACGGGCTTGCCTTAGGCGCGGCCGCGCAGCAGCCGCCATAAATGGGGAGGTGGGAGGGAGGAGCAGGGAATGGGGCAGCGAATGGGCAGTGAGGGGGCGGGGCCGCAGGGGCGCAGCGGCGGAAAACAGGTGTGAGAAGTTGGCCTGGCATATGCTGTCCACTAATTATAGTGGGCACCGTGCACCAGTCCAAATCGACTCTTATGGTAGGTAGGTTAAAGACAACCTTATTGAAAGCTATCCTAGTGGTAGCTATGGAGAGCAGCCTTCAGGCTAAGTCTTGAAGGAATGTAAAGCAGCTTGTTTTACCAGTCTATAATCTCTTGAGTGACCAAATGAAAGAGCACCACACCAGGTATATATTCAAAATATATGTATTTATTACTAAACACACCCCTCTAGTCTCTTTATGAGGCTAGAGTTCGAAGTACATAGGTTATAAGATCTTAAATCACAGTAATAGCACAAATACACGTTTGGGCCCTAGGGGCGTACCAAACCATATACCAATAAAGTGGTATGCGAACCACGACTTAACTAGACACTAGGCCTAGAGCCTCTAGAAGTGCTTGGACCACAAGGAACCACCCAAGGTAGTGACACAGGGGACCCACGGGAGACGCGTGCAGTGTAAATACACAACCGCGATACGCCGTTAACTTCTATGGAGAAAGTCGGGTTCGGGAAAATAGAGGAAAGGGACACTTAAAAGAGGACTAGGACAAAACCCTTTGAGATCTAGGACTTTGAAGAGTCTCTACCCACGGGAGCACCGGAGTACTCGTGTTACCTCACCCAGGGAAGCCGGGTGCATAGGTGCCTTTCGGGGTCGGGTTTCGTCGCCGGTTCTTATGGCGATCTGCTGCAAAGTGCTGCTGGCGACCAGGAGAAAAGTGTCCGGGTGGATCCAAGAGTGGATCGGAGTTCTGAAGAACCTGAAAGCAGAGGGGACAGAGTCTGGGTCACTAGCCAGTGACCAGGGAGGCGATGGACAGATGCCCACCGATGTCGAGTGCTTCAGGTTCGATGACGGTCGTCTTGACTCTTCAGCCACGAGGTCCGGGAGGCGTTGTCGGCGACCAGGAGCAGGATTCGGGCTGCTGCTCGATGTCTGTCGAGTGCAGAGGTGTCGGCGACCAGATTGGACCCAACAAGCCTTGGCAACGGCAAGTCTCGAGTAAGATGTAGATCGTTGATGATGCAGACCAGCAAGGTCTGGGGGACTCACCCAGCGAGGGTAAGTGAGGGCAGGCCTGGAGCAACCAGACTGCCAAGTAAAGAAAAGATTGGCCTTCGTTAAGGGCTACTAGCCAACGGGCTAGCGACCGCGAAGGAGCCTCGTGACGCCGCACGTGGAGCTGGCTTACAGGACACTCGTGGAGTGGGGGCCAGTGATCTTCGGTGCAGGTGGTGCTGGAGACTAGGGCTACTCGGAGCCCAAAGCACGACTTCTTGGAAGACCCAGAAGATGGTGCACTTGCAAATGTGCTCGGTGTCCAGGGGTCACGGTCTCAAGTCACCCACGATAGCCACGGGCCTCAGCTTTGCTGGGGACTCAGGGTAGCCTCGGGAAGTCTGAGAATCCACCTCTGGTGATGCGATGACTTCGGCGTCCGACGGGAGCTTCAGTGATGCGAACCGGACAGATGCTTCTTTGGTGCCTGCCAAGCAGGGGAGTCACTCCTTGACCCCAAGGGAGATTCTTCAGTCCTCTAATCGTGAGTAGAGCGTCGAAGGTCCAGGATTCTGCTTCAGAGTTTCGTCCAGGTATAATCTGCCTTGCAATGGCAAGGTTCCCCCCCTTATACTAAAAAGAGGGGATGGACTAGCTCTATGACCCCACCTATGGGAGGGTCAAGGGAGGGGGTGGCTACACCCACTTCCCTTTGTCCAGTTTCGCGCCAGAGCAGGGGCAGGTAGCCCCTGAGCTGGTTTGAACTGGCATATGCACAGAGGAGCCTTTTGCTCCCCCAGTGCAGGACTTCAAAGCACTCTAAGAGTGCACCCACCCAGCCCCAATACACATTATCCTGTCTGGGGAGGTGGTCACACCTCCCTGCAACAGGAAACCTATTGTCCAGGCCTCCCCTGCCGGAGTTTCGTCCAGCAGCAGGAGGCCAGACTTGTGTCTGTGGCAGCAGCATCCATTTTGTGATGCCAGGGCTTCAGAAAGAAGTTACCGGGTAAGCCAGAGTTAACATGTCTTTCCCTCTAGAAGGGTGGAATGCTACTCCCGCCGCCAGGATTGGCGGGGGGTAGTATTCCAAGATGTTTGACACCAAACACGACATGTTTAGGTGCAGCCATTCCAAAGTTAGCATTTTACCGCGAGGATATAATGCGCTTAAGAGTATATGGTCAGGCTGCACTACAAACATCATCAGAGATGGTCTCCGAACGCTGCAGAGGGGCCCTGCTCATGCAGGGGCACCCTCTCACATAGGAACCATGCACTCTGCCTTTAGGATTGATAAGGCCTGCCTTAGGAGTGACTTATAGGTTTATATGTGTGTATGTATTTAGTGATATAGGTAACCTATATCACAGTAAGGGGTGCATGCACCACCCTACCCAGGCTGCAGTAGCAGACCTGTGGTGTCAGTTTGGATGGCCTTCCAGGGGTGGCATAATACATGCTGCAGCCCCTGGTAGGCCTCTGAGGTACCTATGCCCTTGGTACATAGTATACCATATACTAGGGACTTATAAGGGCACTCCAGATTCCAATCAGAGATGTGCCTAAGGCACATGGAAACCTTTTACAGAGAAAGCAGATAGACTGGGGCCCTGAATAGCAGGATCCCAGTCCAACTAAGTCATAAACCAGCAAAACACCATAAAAAAAGTGGGGGCAACCATATAGTCAGATTCCACCTTCCTACATAACCCCCCCAAACGAAAGGAGATAAGGCTAACCTTGGCCAGTTGAGCCTTCATTGACTAAGTGGTCATATAAGGAAGCACCTGCACTAGCATGGTTGCCCCCTGTCTTATGGTCCACTAAGCAATCCCTCACCCTAAGGGTATGAGAGGGTCTCCACCATGGGGAATCACTACCTGTGGTGTGCTTAGGTAAAGTACAAGGCTGGTGAGGTGTCTGAATAGGGAAGTGAGGCCCTAGGAATGTTGGCCTCAGCTTCCTCAGATCACTGGTCACCATGTATGCCTGTCTTTCCATGACTGAGTTGCACTTTGCTCTAAGGGTCAACCTCTGGCTGCCTACAGCTGTGGGTTGGGTCCCTTTGGATGGACTACTGGAGGGACATGGCAGGTTTGGAACCTTCTGGTCCCAGGTTTGCCCTTGCCTACCAGAGTCCTTCTGGGGGAGGTCCCTACATAAAGGTATGGGGGATCCCTCAGTGTGTAGAGGAATTTTCACCTGGCTAGGGCTACTAGACTGGGTGCCCCTAATCTGCTGATGGGGGCTTCCTCTGGACAGGGGGCCCTGGGGGTCCACTGACCTCCCTGACCTCTGCAGCCCTGGGCTGACTGAGGCAGGGTAGAGAGGGGCAGGTTACCTGCTCCAGACAGGGTACCACCTTGGAAGGGTCCTCTGCCATCAGGGGTGTGGCCAGGCCAGGCCTGACTACCTCTGTGGCAGTTCCTTCACTAGGGGTAGGGTCAGTTCCCTGAGGAGGCTGACCCTTACCTACTGTCTGGGGGAAGAAGACTTTTCTTCAACCCTTGTGCTCTCTTTTGGGGGAGAGTGGGCCATTCTTTCAGGCTCCATCTCTCCAAATTCTTGGGCTGGGGCTTTGGCCATCACAGCCCCACTAACCTTTACAGGGACGCCCAACATCCTAAGATGGGTTTGGTGTTCCACTTCAGCCCAGGCTGAAATTTCCAGATCATTGCCCATCAGGCAATCTACAGGTAGGGTTGGGGACACTGCCACTCTTTTGGGCCTGTGACCCCCTCCCAGCTGAGATTGACTATGGCCATGGGGTGATCTGTTCTGACACCATCAATGTTGGTCACCTGGTATTTAAACTCAGGTAAAAGCTGGTGAGGGGGACTAGTTTCCCTGCCACCATGGTGACACTAGCCCCTGTGTCCCTAAATGCCACAGCTTTCTGACCATTAATTATTGGCTCCAATCTGTACCTGCCCAATGCTATGGGACCCATGGTAAAGGTGGCAAATCCTATACCACCATCAGAGTCAGAGGAGTCTGTTGAGGGGTCCCTGTCTAAACTAGGGCCCACCTCTGTTCCTCTTGCAAAAGCACCTAACTTTTTGGGTGCACTACTAACAACTGGAGTACTGGTAGTACCAGGAGGGGTGGTAGTAGTTGTGGGAGGAACATTTTCTTTATTGCCAATCCTGGGGCAACTGGGATCAGTTTTCCAGTGCCCAGGCTTTTTACAGACATGGCAATAGGGTTTCTTTTCAGGAGAGGAAGGAGTTTGGGACCCACCCCAGAAGAGGAATTTTGGGGCCCTGTAGGGGACTTATCCTTAGATTTATCCCCACCTTTCTCTTGGGACTTAGTAGAATCTTTCTTCTGGTCACCACCCTGATTTCTAGTTTTTACTCTGGTTCTGACCCACTTGTCTGCCTTCTTTCCCAATTCTTGGGGAGAGGTCAGATCAGAGTCCACCAGATACTGGTGCAAAAGCTGGTTTTGACAATTATTAAGGATCTGCTCCCTCATAATCAAATTGTACAATCCTAAAAAGTCCTGCACTTTGTTGCCATGTATCCAACCTTCCAGAGCCTTTGTAGCACAATCTACAAAATCAACCCAGTCTTGAGTCTGAGCTTTTTGGGTGTCTCTGAACTTCAACCTATACTGTTCAGTGGTTAGTCCAAACCCATCTATCAGAGCACTCTTCAAGACTGTGTAATTGTCAGCATCCTCTTCTCTTACAGTGAGGAGCTTGTCTCTACCTTTGTCAGCAAAGGAGAGCCACAAGATTGCTGCCCACTGCTCCTGAGGGACCTTCTGTACTTTACAGGCCCTCTCTAAAGCAGTTATCCATTTGTGGATATCATCCCCACTCTGGTAGGGAGGGACAATCTTGCTCAGGTTCCTATGGTCATAGGACCTTTCCCTATCTCTAGGGACATGGCTGCCACCATGGGACTCTAGTCCCAACTTTCTTCTCTCTTTAAGGAGATCTAGGGATTCTCTATCTAAAGCCAGTTGCTTCTTCCTGATCTCCAGTTGAGTTTCCTCATACTGGACCAGTCTCTTTCTTCTCTCATGAGAGGATTCCCTCCTGTGAGAAGAAACAGAGCTCCCTATGGAGGTGCCAGAGTGGTTAGACTCCTGAGAAGGAGACCTAGACTTTCTGAGCACACTCATAATCCTTCCTGGGGGGACAAAGGTGTGGTTCTCCAGATCCTCATCTTCATCTTCCCCAGAAGGGATTGGGTTTTCCAGGTCAGGGTCATTGTCACCCTCCTGGTCAGTTTCAGAGGGGGCTGGGGGTAGTAGTACCCCTGGCCCCTTCCTCATCTGCTGGCCCACCCTCTGCTCCTACCCCTTCAGTCTCTGAAGACTTACTAAGATCATAAGCCACCAACAACTCCTGGAGGTGTTGGGTGGTGGGACTTTGGCCTGTCCTTAATTTCCTCACGTTACACAAAGCTCTCAGTTCCAAGAATGGGAGTGTGTCATACTTGGAGGGGGAAGCTCCATGGCTTCCTGCAGGTCATCTTTGGATCCTGCTTTTAAAGACATTACTAGTGTGGTGTGGTGTATGCACTACCTACTCTAGTGTGGCCTACTAAACTCTCTTGAGTTGTAGAAAGGGTTGTGCTATCTCTTAACACACAACTCTAAGTTCAGTAGAACTTACTGATATTCTAAGCTTAAATTATATGTACCTTAGGTACCTTTAGTGGTTTTCAGTTGATCAATTCAATTGAGATTATCTGGTAAAAAAATAGCAAGCTGGAATCCCACACGCTGCACACCAATGTTAGAAGTTGGCCTGGCATATGCTGTCCACTAATTATAGTGGGCACCGTGCACCAGTCCAAATCGACTCTTATGGTAGGTAGGTTAAAGACAACCTTATTGAAAGCTATCCTAGTGGTAGCTATGGAGAGCAGCCTTCAGGCTAAGTCTTGAAGGAATGTAAAGCAGCTTGTTTTACCAGTCTATAATCTCTTGAGTGACCAAATGAAAGAGCACCACACCAGGTATATATTCAAAATATATGTATTTATGCTAAACACACCCCTCTAGTCTCTTTATGAGGCTAGAGTTCGAAGTACATAAGTTAGAAGTTATTTAAACACAGTAATAGCACAAATACACGTTTGGGCCCTAGGGGCGTACCAAACCATATACCAATAAAGTGGTATGCGAACCACGACTGAACTAGACACTAGGCCTAGAGCCTCTAGAAGTGCTTGGACCACAAGGAACCACCCAAGGTAGTGACACAGGGGACCCACGGGAGACACGTGCAGTGTAAATACACAACCGCGATACGCCGTTAACTTCTATGGAGAAAGTCGGGATCGGGAAAATAGAGGAAAGGGACACTTAAAAGAGGACTAGGACAAAACCCTTTGAGATCTAGGACTTTGAAGAGTCTCTACCCACGGGAGCACCGGAGTACTCGTGTTACCTCACCCAGGGAAGCCGAGTGCATAGGTGCCTTTCGGGGTCGGGTTTCGTCGTCGGTTCCTAGGGCGATCTGCTGCAAAGTGCTGCTGGCGACCAGGAGAAAAGTGTCCGGGTGGATCCAAGAGTGGATCGGAGTTCTGAAGAACCTGAAAGCAGAGGGGACAGAGTCTTGGTCACTAGCCAGTGACCAGGGAGGCGATGGACAGATGCCCACCGATGTCGAGTGCTTCAGGTTCGATGACGGTCGTCTTGACTCTTCAGCCACGAGGTCCGGGAGGCGTTGTCGGCAACCAGGAGCAGGATTCGGGCTGTTGCTCGATGTCTGTCGAGTGCAGAGGTGTCGGCGACCAGATTGGACCCAACAAGCCTTGGCAACGGCAAGTCTCGAGTAAGATGTAGATCGTCGATGATGCAGACCAGCAAGGTCTGGGAGACTCACCCAGCGAGGGTAAGTGAGGGCAGGCCTGGAGCAACCAGACTGCCAAGTAAAGAAAAGATTGGCCTTCGGTAAGGGCTACTAGCCAACGGGCTAGCGACCGCGAAGGAGCCTCGTGACGCCGCACGTGGAGCTGGCTTACAGGACACTTGTGGAGTGGGGGCCAGTGATCTTCGGTGCAGGTGGTGCTGGAGGCTAGGGCTACTCGGAGCCCAAAGCACGACTTCTTGGGAGACCCAGAAGATGGTGCACTTGCAAATGTGCTCGGTGTCCAGGGGTCACGGTCTCAAGTCACCCACGATAGCCACGGGCCTCAGCTTTGCTGGGGACTCAGGGTAGCCTCGGGGAAGTCTGAGAATCCACCTCTGGTGATGCGATGACTTCGGCGTCCGACGGGAGCTTCAGTGATGCGAACCGGACAGATGCTTCTTTGGTGCCTGCCAAGCAGGGGAGTCACTCCTTGACCCCAAGGGAGATTCTTCAGTCCTCTAATCGTGAGTAGAGCGCCGAAGGTCCAGGATTCTGTTTCAGAGTTTCGTCCAGGTATAATCTGCCTTGCAATGGCAAGGTTCCCCCCCTTATACTAAAAAGATGGGATGGACTAGCTCTATGACCCCACCTATGGGAGGGTCAAGGGAGGGGGTGGCTACACCCACTTCCCTTTGTCCAGTTTCGCGCCAGAGCAGGGGCAGGTAGCCCCTGAGCTGGTTTGAACTGGCATATGCACAGAGGAGCCTTTTGCTCCCCCAGTGCAGGACTTCAAAGCACTCTAAGAGTGCACCCACCCAGCCCCAATACACATTATCCTGTCTGGGGAGGTGGTCACACCTCCCTGCAACAGGAAACCTATTGTCCAGGCCTCCCTGCCGGAGTTTCGTCCAGCAGCAGGAGGCCAGACTTGTGTCTGTGGCAGCAGCATCCATTTTGTGATGCCAGGGCTTCAGAAAGAAGTTACCGGGTAAGCCAGAGTTAACATGTCTTTCCCTCTAGAAGGGTGGAATGCTACCCCCGCCGCCAGGATTGGCGGGGGGTAGTATTCCAAGATGTTTGACACCAAACACGACATGTTTAGGTGCAGCCATTCCAAAGTTAGCATTTTACCGCGAGGATATAATGCGCTTAAGAGTATATGGTCAGGCTGCACTACAAACAGCATCAGAGATGGTCTCCGAACGCTGCAGAGGGGCCCTGCTCATGCAGGGGCACCCTCTCACATAGGAACCATGCACTCTGCCTTTAGGATTGATAAGGCCTGCCTTAGGAGTGACTTATAGGTTTATATGTGTGTATGTATTTAGTGATATAGGTAACCTATATCACAGTAAGGGGTGCATGCACCACCCTACCCAGGCTGCAGTAGCAGACCTGTGGTGTCAGTTTGGATGGCCTTCCAGGGGTGGCATAATACATGCTGCAGCCCCTGGTAGGCCTCTGAGGTACCTATGCCCTTGGTACATAGTATACCATATACTAGGGACTTATAAGGGCACTCCAGATTCCAATCAGTGATGTGCCTAAGGCACATGGAAACCTTTTTACAGAGAAAGCAGATAGACTGGGGCCCTGAATAGCAGGATCCCAGTCCAACTAAGTCATAAACCAGCAAAACACCATAAAAAAAAGTGGGGGCAACCATATAGTCAGATTCCACCTTCCTACAACAGGCACAGAAGGGAAAACGAGCACAATCAGGGCATCAAGGGGGCACAGAAAGGAAAAACGTGCACAATCAGGGGCAGCAAGGGGGCACAGAAAGAAAAGAAAAAAAAAAAAAGAGCACAATCAGGGGCAGCAAGGGGTACAGAAAGGAAAACGAGCACAATCAGGGGCAGCAAGGGGGGCACAGAAAGGAAAAACGAGCACAATCAGGGGCAGCAAGGGGGTACAGAAAGGAAAAACGAGCACAATCAGGGGCAGCAAGGGGGCACAGAAAGGAAAAACGAGCACAATGGGGCAGCAAGGGGGCACAGAAAGGAAAAACGAGCACAATCAGGGGCAGCAAGGGGGCACAGAAAGGAAAAACGAGCACAATCAGGGGCAGCAAGGGGGTACAGAAAGGAAAAACGAGCACAATCAGGGGCAGCAAGGGGGCACAGAAAGGAAAAACGAGCACAATCAGGGGCAGCAAGGGGGCACAGAAAGGAAAAAAAGAGCACAATCAGGGGCAGCAGCAGGGCACACAGACGGAGCTGTGTGGTGGGGAGCGACCTACCAGTCAAGGTCAGGGGTCGCTCTCTTCACCACGCAGCGGCCGCCATAAATGGGGAGGTGGGAGGGAGGAGCAGGGAATGGGGCAGTGAATGGGCAGTGAGGGGCGGGGCCGCAGGGCGCAGCGGCGGGAAACAGGCACAGAAGGGAAAACGAACACAATCAGGGCATCAAGGGGGCACAGAAAGGAAAAACGAGCACAATCAGGGGCAGCAAGGGGGCACAGAAAGGAAAAACTAGCACAATGAGGGGCAGCAAGGGGGCACAGAAAGGAAAAACGAGCACAATCAGGGGCAGCAAGGGGGCACAGAAAGGAAAAAAACGAGCACAATCAGGGGCAGCAAGGGGGTACAGAAAGGAAAACGAGCACAATCAGGGGCAGCAAGGAGGCACAGAAAGGAAAAACGAGCACAATCAGGGGCAGCAAGGGGGCACAGAAAGGAAAACGAGCACAATCAGGGGCAGCAAGGGGGCACAGAAAGGAAAAATGAGCACAATCAGGGGCAGCAAGGGGGCACAGAAAGGAAAAACGAGCACAATCAGGGGCAGCAGCAGGGCACACAGACGGAGCTGTGTGGTGGGGAGCGACCTACCAGTCAAGGTCAGGGGTCGCCTCTTCACCACGCAGCGGCCGCCATAGATTGGGAGGTGGGAGGGAGGAGCAGGGAATGGGGCAGTGAATGGGCAGTGAGGGGGCGGGGCCGCAGGGCGCAGCGGCGGGAAACAGGCACAGAAGGGAAAACGAGCACAATCAGGGCATCAAGGGGGCACAGAAAGGAAAAACGAGCACAATCAGGGGCAGCAAGGGGGCACAGAAAGGAAAAAAACGAGCACAATCAGGGGCAGCAAGGGGGTACAGAAAGGAAAAACGAGCACAATCAGGGGCAGCAAGGGGGGCACAGAAAGGAAAAACGAGCACAATCAGGGGCAGCAAGGGGGTACAGAAAGGAAAAACGAGCACAATCAGGGGCAGCAAGGGGGCACAGAAAGGAAAAACGAGCACAATCAGGGGCAGCAAGGGGGCACAGAAAGGAAAAAACGAGCACAATCAGGGGCAGCAGCAGGGCACACAGACGGAGCTGTGTGGTGGGGAGCGACCTACCAGTCAAGGTCAGGGGTCGCTCTCTTCACCACGCAGCGGCCGCCATAAATGGGGAGGTGGGAGGGAGGAGCAGGGAATGGGGCAGTGAATGGGCAGTGAGGGGCGGGGCCGCAGGCGCAGCGGCGGGAAACAGGCACAGAAGGGAAAACGAGCACAATCAGGGCATCAAGGGGGCACAGAAAGGAAAAACGAGCACAATCAGGGGCAGCAAGGGGGCACAGAAAGGAAAAAACGAGCACAATCAGGGGCAGCAAGGGGGTACAGAAAGGAAAAACGAGCACAATCAGGGGCAGCAAGGGGGTACAGAAAGGAAAAACGAGCACAATCAGGGGCAGCAAGGGGGTACAGAAAGGAAAACGAGCACAATCAGGGGCAGCAAGGGGGCACAGAAAGGAAAAAACGAGCACAATCAGGGGCAGCAAGGGGGTACAGAAAGGAAAACGAGCACAATCAGGGGCAGCAAGGGGGCACAGAAAGGAAAGAAAACGAGCACAATCAGGGGCAGCAAGGGGGCACAGAAAGGAAAAACGAGCACAATCAGGGCCAGCAAGGGGGCACAGAAAGGAAAAAAACGAGCACAATCAGGGGCAGCAGCAGGGCACACAGACGGAGCTGTGTGGTGGGGGAGCGACCTACCAGTCAAGGTCAGGGGTCGCTAAATAAGTGACCTCACCCTTCTGCTCAACAATAGTGTGGGGTCCACTCCATTTATCTTGGAGACCTGCTGGGGCCACTGGCTCCAACACCCACACCTTCTGTCCTGGCTGGTAAACAGTCAGAACAGCCTTTTGGTCATGCCAGGCCTTTTGAAGTTCCTGGCTAGCCTCAAGGTTTTTGGTTGCCTTTTTCATGTACTCAGCCATCCTGGAGCGGAGACCAAGTACATAGTCCACTATATCTTGCTTTGGGGGCTTGAGAGGTAACTCCCATCCTTCCTTCACCAAGCACAGTGGACCCCTCACAGGGTGGCCAAACAGAAGTTCAAAAGGGCTGTAACCAACCCCTTCTGAGGCACCTCCCTATATGCGAATAAAAGGCAGGGCAAGAGTATGTCCCATCTACGCCTAAGCTTTTCTGGGAGCCCTTTAATCATGCCCTTCAAGGTTTTGTTGAATCTCTCAACTAAACCATTGCATTGTGGGTGATAGGGTGTGGTGAACTTATAAGTCACTCCACACTCCTTCCACATTGCTTTTAAGTACCCAGACATGAAGTTAGCACCCCTGTCTGATACTACCTCCTTAGGAAAGCCCACTCTTGAGAAGATTCCCAGGAGGGCCCTTGCCACCACAGGTGCTGTAGTGGTCCTGAGGGAATAGCTTCTGGGTACCTGGTGGCATGATCCACTACCACCAGGATAAACCTGTGCCCAGAGGCTGTTTGGGGATCCATGGGACCAACAATGTCAATCCCTACCCTTTCAAAGGGCACCCCCACCACAGGTAGTGGTATCAGGGGGCCTTTGTAGTGCCACCTGCTTTGCCACTGGCTTGGCAGGTTACACAGGAGCGACAAAACTCCTTACTGTCTTCAGACATGTGGGGCCAGTGAAAGTGAGGGACAATTCTGTCCCAAGTCTTGTTCTGGCCCAGGTGACCTGCTAAGGGAATATCATGGGCTAGGGTCAATAGGAAGCCCCTGAACTTCAAAGGTATTACCAACCTCCTGGTAGCACCAGGCTTGGGGTCTCTACTCTCTGAGTACAGGAGTCCATCATCCCAATACACTGTATGGGGACCACTAGCTTTCCCAGCAGCCTCAGCAGCAGCTTGCTGTCTGAGGGGTTCAAGGGAGGGGCAGCTCTGCTGCTCCTGGCTCAGATCTGCCCTAGAAGGTCCCCCTGTCCCCAAGAACTCAACCTGGTCAGGTTCAAGTTCCTCTGGGACAGTTCCTTCTTCAGGGCTGAGATCATCCCCCTCAAGGGACTGATCTTCCTCCTGAGCCAAGGGGAAGGCACTGCCTTAACCCTACTACTCCTCCTCTTGGAAGGCACTTGGTCCATTCTTCCAGAATCCAAGGCCTGTTCAGTGCTAGACATTTTGGCTTGTGACCTGGTCACAGCAAACACATCTGCAGGGATCCCCAGCATTTCTGCATGGGTCACTGAGCTCCACTTCTGCCCAAGCAGAAGTCTCTAAGTCATTGCCAAGCAAGCATTCGACTGGTAGGTTTGCACTTACCACAACCTTCTTAAGGCCAGTTACCCCTCCCCAGGAGAAGTTAACAACTGCCAGAGTATGGTCTGTTCTGACATTGCTAGCATTGGTCACTTGGTACATCTCACCAAGCATAACTTGCCCAGGAAGCACAAGGTCTTGTGTCACCATTGTGACACTTGCCCCTGTGTCCCTAAATGCCAAAGCCTCACGTCCATTGATTAAAGGCTGTTGTCTGTACTTGCCCAGATTACTGGGACTCACAGTGGAGGTCACATCCATGCCTCCATCACAGACTAACACAGCCTGAGTCAGTTCCCTGACTAAGTCAGAGCCCAACTCAGTTCCCAGGGTGAACCCTACTAAACCCTTTGCTGGAGCACTTCCACCAACTGTACTAGGGGGAACAGGTGCCTTAGGGGCATTGGTGGGTGCTGGACTGGAGTCTTTGGACTTGGTGCAATCACTGGTCCAGTGGGTCTTTTGCTTACAGACCTTGCACCATGGTTTTCTTTGGCCTTTCCCTTTGGTAGACTGTGAATCCCCACCAGAAGAAGATTTTTGGGGGCCTGATGAAGACTTTTGATCTTTACCCTTCTCCCCACCCTTGTCAGAGTTCTTAGCATCTTGCTTCTTGGTTTCCCCACCTTGGTTCTGTACCTTCTGCTTCACCCTGGTTCTGACCCATTTGTCTGCCTTCTTTCCCAATTCTTGGGGAGAGGTCAGATCAGAGTCTACCAGGTATTGATGCAACAGCTGATTTTGACAGTTATTAAGAATCTGCTCCCTCATTATCAGATTGTACAATCCTGAGAAGTCACACACCTTACTGCCCATCAACCAGCCTTCCAGAGCCTTGGCAGAACAATCCACATAGTCTACCCAGTCTTGAGTCTGTGCTTTTTGGGTGTCTCTGAACTTCAACCTGTACTGTTCAGTGGTTAGGCCAAACCCATCAATAAGAGCACTCTTCAAGACCTTGTAATTATCAGCATCCTCCTCTCTAACAGTGAGGAGCTTATCTCTACCTTTGTCAGCAAAGGAGAGCCACAAGATTGCTGCCCACTGCTCCTGAGGGACCTTCTGTACTTTACAGGCCCTCTCTAATGCAGTTATCCATTTGTGGATATCATCCCCACTCTGGTAGGGAGGGACAATCTTGCTCAGGTTCCTATGGTCATAGGACCTTTCCCTGTCTCTAGGGACATGGCTGCCACCATGGGACTCTAGTCCCAACTTTCTTCTCTCTCTAAGGAGATCTAGGGATTCCCTATCTAAAGCCAATTGCTTTTTTCTGATTTCCAGCTGAGTTTCCTCATACTGGACCAGTCTGGTTCTCCTCTCATGAGAGGATTCCCTCCTGTGAGAGGAGACAGAGCTCCCTATAGAGGTGCCAGAGTGGTTAGACTCCTGAGAAGGAGATCTAGACTTCCTGGGCACACTCTTAATCCTTCCTGGGGGGACAAAGAGGGTGTCATCTTGATCATCCTCATCATCATCCACAGGAGGGATTGGGTTTTCCAGGTCAGGGTCATTGTCACCCTCCTGGCCAGTTTCAGAGGGGGGCTGGGGGTATTGGTACCCCTGGCCTCGTCCTCTTCTTCTGCCCCACCCTCAGCTCCTACCCCTTCAGTCCCTACAGGCTTACTAAGGTCATAAGCCACCAACAACTCCTTGAGGTGTTGGGTGGTGGGGCTTTGGCCTGTCCTTATTTTTCTCAAGTTACATAAAGCTCTCAATTCCAAGAATGGGAGTGTATCATACTTGGAGGGTGGAAGCTCAATGGCTTCCTGCAAGGATTCTTTGGATCCTGCCCTTAAAGACATTACTAGTGTGGTGTGGTGTATGCACTACCTACTCTAGTGTGGCCTACTAAACTCTCTTGAGTTGTAGAAAGGGTTGTGCTATCCCTTAACACACAACTCTAAGTTCAGTAGAACTTACTGTATTCTAAGCTTAAATTATATGTACCTTAGGTACCTTTAGTGGTTTTCAGTTGATCAATTCAATTGAGATTATCTGGTAAAACAATAGCAAGCTGGAATCCCACACGCTGCACACCAATGTGAGAAGTTGGCCTGGTATATGCTGTCCACTAATTATAGTGGGCACCTTGCACCAGTCCAAACAACCCCTTATTGGAGATAGGTTAAAGACAACCTTATTGAAAGCTATCCTAGTGGTAGCTATGGAGAGCAGCCTTCAGGCTAAGCCTTGAAGGAATGTAAAGCAGCTTGTTTTACCAGTCTATAATCTCTTGAGTGACCAAATGAAAGAGCACCACACCAGGTATATATTCAAAATATATGTATTTATTGCTAAACACACCCCTCTAGTCTCTTTATGAGGCTAGAGTTCGAAGTACATAAGTTATAAGTTATTAATTCACAGTAATAGCACAAATACACGTTTGGGCCCTAGGGGCGTACCAAACCATATACCAATAAAGTGGTATGCGAACCACGACTGAACTAGACACTAGGCCTAGAGCCTCTAGAAGTGCTTGGACCACAAGGAACCACCCAAGGTAGTGACACAGGGGACCCACGGGAGACGCGTGCAGTGTAAATACACAACCGCGATACGCCGTTGACTTCTATGGAGAAAGTCGGGATCGGGAAATTAGAGAAAAGGGACACTTAGAAGAGGACTAGGACAAAACCCTTTGAGATCTAGGACTTTGAAGAGTCTCTACCCACGGGAGCACCGGAGTACTCGTGTTACCTCACCCAGGGAAGCCGGGTGCATAGGTGCCTTTCGGGGTCGGGTTTCGTCGTCGATTCGAATGGCGATCTGCTGCAAAGTGCTGCTGGCGGCCAAGAGAAAAGTGTCCGGATGGATCCAAGAGTGGATCGGAGTTCTGAAGAACCTGAAAGCAGAGGGGACAGAGTCTGGGTCACTAGCCAGTGACCAGGAAGGCGATGGACAGATGCCCACCGATGTCGAGTGCTTCAGGTGCGTTGACGGTCGTCTTGACTCTTCAGCCACGAGATCCAGGAGGCGTTGTCGGTGACCAGGAGCAGGATTCGGGCTGATACATGATGTCTGTCGAGTGCTGAGGTGTCGGCGACTGGATTGGACCCAACAAGCCTTGGCAACGGCAAGTCTCGGTGAAGATGTTGATCGTTGATGGTGCAGACCAGCAAGGTCTGTGGAACTCACCCAGCGAGGGTAAGTGAGGGCAGGCGTGGAGCAACCAGGATACCAAGTAAGAAAAGGATTGGCCTTCGTTAAGGGCTACTAGCCAACGGGCTAGCGACCGCGAAGGAGCCTCGTGACGCCACACGTGGATCTGGCTTACAGGACACTCGTGGAGTGGGGGCCAGTGATCTTCGGTGCAGGTGGTGCTGGAGGCTAGGGCTACTCGGAGCCCAAAGCACGACTTCTTGGGAGACCCAGAAGAGGACGCACTTGCAAATGTGCTCGGTGTCCAGGGGTCACGGTCTCAAGTCACCCACGATAGCCACGGGCCTCAGCTTTGCTGGGGACTCAGGGTAGCCTCGGGAAGTCTGAGAATCCACCTCTGGTGATGCGATGACTTCGGCGTCCGACGGGAGCTTCAGAAATGCGAACCGGACAGATGCTTCTTTGGTGCCTGCCAAGCAGGGGAGTCACTCCTTGACCCCAAGGGAGATTCTTCAGTCCTCTAATCTTGTAGTAGAGCGTCGAAGGTCCAGGATTCAGTTTCAGAGTTTCGTCCAGGGATAATCTAAAGTCCTAAGGACTGGGTTCCTACCTTTATACCAAAGATAGGGGTTGGACTACTCTGTGGCCCCACCTATGGGTGGGTCAGGGCAGAGGGTGGCTACACCCCTTTCCCTTTGTCCAGTTCGCGCCAAAGCAGGGGCTGCAAGCCCCTGATCCGGTTTGAACTGGGGTATGCACAGGGACACCAAATGTGCCCCCAGTGCAGGACTTCAAAGCACCCGAAAGTGCTCCTGCCCAGCCCCAATACACATTATCCTGTCTGGGGAGGTGGTCACACCTCCCTGGGACAGGAAACCTATTGTCCAGGCCTCCCCTGCCGGAGTTTCGTCCAGCAGCAGGAGGCCAGACTCGTGTCTGTGGCAGCAGCATCCATTTTGTGATGCCAGGGCTCTGGAAAGAAGTTACCGGACTAGTCAGAGTTAACATGTCTTTCCCTCTAGAAGGGTGGAATGCTACCCCCGCCGCCAGGATTGGCGGGGGGTAGTATTCCAAGATGTTTGACACCAAACACGACATGTTTAGGTGCAGCCATTCCAAAGTTAGCATTTTACCGCGAGGATATAATGCGCTTAAGAGTATATGGTCAGGCTGCACTACAAACAGCATCAGAGATGGTCTCCGAACGCTGCAGAGGGGCCCTGCTCATGCAGGGGCACCCTCTCACATAGGAACCACGCACTCTGCCTTTAGGATTGATAAGGCCTGCCTTAGGAGTGACTTATAGGTTTATATGTGTGTATGTATTTCGTGATATAGGTAACCTATATCACAGTAAGGGTGCATGCACCACCTTACCCAGGCTGCAGTAGCAGACCTGTGGTGTCAGTTTGGATGGCCTTCCAGGGGTGGCATAATACATGCTGCAGCCCCTGGCAGGCCTCTGAGGTACCTATGCCCTTGGTACATAGTATACCATATACTAGGGACTTATAAGGGCACTCCAGATCCCAATCAGTGATGTGCCTAAGGCACATGGAAACCATTTTAGAGAGGAAGCAGCTAGGCTGGGGTTCTGATTAGCAGGGCCCCAGCCAGACTAATGTCGAAAAACAGGGAAGCATCAGCAAAAAGTGGGGGTACCCATGTGAAGCAGATCCTACTCTCCTACACCAGACCCCTCCCTCTCCCTGTCCTCGCTCTTTCAGACCTCTCACTCTTCACTGTCCTTGCTCTCAGACCTCTCACTCTCCACTGTCATTGCTCTTTCAGACCTCTCACTCTCCACTGTCCTTGCTCTTTCAGACCTCTCACTCTTCACTGTCCTTGCTCTCAGACCTCTCACTCTTCACTGTCCTGGCTCTTTCAGGCCTCTCACTCTTCACTGTCCTTGCTCTCAGACCTCTCACTCTTCACTGTCCTTGCTCTTTCAGGCCTCTCACTCTTCACTGTCCTTGCTCTCAGACCTCTCACTCTTCACAGTCCTTGCTCTCAGACCTCTCACTCTTCACTGTCCTTGCTCTCAGACCTCTCACTCTTCACTGTCCTTGCTCTTTCAGGCCTCTCACTCTTCACTGTCCTGGCTCTTTCAGACCTCTTACTCTTCACTGTCCTTGCTCTCAGACCTCTCACTCTCCACTGTCCTTGCTCTTTCAGACCTCTCAATCTCCACTGTCCTTGCTCTCAGACCCCTCCCTCTCCCTGTCCTGGCTCTTTCAGGCCTCTCACTCTTCACTGTCCTTGCTCTCAGACCTCTCACTATCCACTGTCCTCGCTCTTTCAGACCTCTCACTCTTCACTGTCCTGGCTCTTTCAGACCTCTTACTCTTCACTGTCCTTGCTCTCAGACCTCTCACTCTTCACTGTCCTTGCTCTCAGACCTCTCACTCTCCACTGTCCTGGCTCTTTCAGGCCTCTCACTCTTCACTGTCCTGGCTCTTTCAGACCTCTCACTCTCCACTGTCCTTGCTCTTTCAGACCTCTCACTCTTCACTGTCCTTGCTCTCAGACCTCTCACTCTTCACTGTCCTGGCTCTTTCAGACCTCTCACTCTTCACTGTCCTTGCTCTCAGACCTCTCACTCTTCACTGTCCTTGGTCTCAGACCTCTCACTCTTCACTGTCCTGGCTCTTTCAGGCCTCTCACTCTTCACTGTCCTTGCTCTCAGACCTCTCACTCTCCACTGTCCTGGCTCTTTCAGGCCTCTCACTCTTCACTGTCCTGGCTCTTTCAGACCTCTCACTCTCCACTGTCCTTGCTCTTTCAGACCTCTCACTCTTCACTGTCCTGGCTCTTTCAGACCTCTTACTCTTCACTGTCCTTGCTCTCAGACCTCTCACTCTTCACTGTCCTTGGTCTCAGACCTCTCACTCTTCACTGTCCTGGCTCTTTCAGACCTCTTACTCTTCACTGTCCTTGCTCTCAGACCTCTCACTCTTCACTGTCCTTGCTCTCAGACCTCTCACTCTCCACTGTCCTGGCTCTTTCAGACCTCTCACTCTTCACTGTCCTGGCTCTTTCAGACCTCTCACTCTCCACTGTCCTTGCTCTCAGACCTCTCACTCTTCACTGTCCTGGCTCTCTCAGACCTCTCACTCTTCACTGTCCTTGCTCTCAGACCTCTCACTCTTCACTGTCCTTGCTCTCAGACCTCTTACTCTTCACTGTCCTTGCTCTCAGACCTCTCACTCTTCACTGTCCTTGGTCTCAGACCTCTCACTCTTCACTGTCCTGGCTCTTTCAGACCTCTTACTCTTCACTGTCCTTGCTCTCAGACCTCTCACTCTTCACTGACTTGCTCTCAGACCTCTCACTCTCCACTGTCCTGGCTCTTTCAGACCTCTCACTCTTCACTGTCCTGGCTCTTTCAGACCTCTCACTCTCCACTGTCCTTGCTCTTTCAGACCTCTCACTCTTCACTGTCCTTGCTCTCAGACCTCTCACTCTTCACTGTCCTGGCTCTTTCAGACCTCTCACTCTTCACTGTCCTTGCTCTCAGACCTCTCACTCTTCACTGTCCTTGGTCTCAGACCTCTCACTCTTCACTGTCCTGGCTCTTTCAGGCCTCTCACTCTTCACTGTCCTTGCTCTCAGACCTCTCACTCTCCACTGTCCTGGCTCTTTCAGGCCTCTCACTCTTCACTGTCCTGGCTCTTTCAGACCTCTCACTCTCCACTGTCCTTGCTCTTTCAGACCTCTTACTCTTCACTGTCCTTGCTCTCAGACCTCTCACTCTTCACTGTCCTTGTTCTCAGACCTCTCACTCTTCACTGTCCTGGCTCTTTCAGGCCTCTCACTCTTCACTGTCCTGGCTCTTTCAGGCCTCTCACTCTTCACTGTCCTTGCTCTCAGACCCCTCCCTCTCCCTGTCCTGGCTCTTTCAGACCTCTCACTCTCCACTGTCCTTGCTCTTTCAGACCTCTCACGATCCACTTTCCTGGCTCTTTCAGGCCTCTCACTCTTCACTGTCCTTGCTCTTTCAGACCTCTCACTCTTCACTGTCCTGGCTCTTTCAGGCCTCTCACTCTCCACTGTCCTTGCTCTTTCAGACCTCTCACTCTTCACTGTCCTTGCTCTCAGGCCTCTCACTCTCCACTGTCCTTGCTCTCAGACCTCTCACTCTTCACTGTCCTGGCTCTTTCAGACCTCTCACTCTTCACTGTCCTTGCTCTCAGACCTCTCACTCTTCACTGTCCTGGCTCTTTCAGACCTCTCACTCTTCACTGTCCTTGGTCTCAGACCTCTCACTCTTCACTGTCCTTGGTCTCAGACCTCTCACTCTTCACTGTCCTGGCTCTTTCAGACCTCTCACTCTTCACTGTCCTTGCTCTCAGACCTCTCACTCTTCACTGTCCTTGGTCTCAGACCTCTCACTCTTCACTGTCCTGGCTCTTTCAGACCTCTTACTCTTCACTGTCCTTGCTCTGAGACCTCTCACTCTTCACTGTCCTTGCTCTCAGACCTCTCACTCTTCACTGTCCTGGCTCTTTCAGGCCTCTCACTCTTCACTGTCCTTGCTCTCAGACCCCTCCCTCTCCCTGTCCTGGCTCTTTCAGACTTCTCACGCTCCACTGTCCTTGTTCTTTCAGACCTCTCACTATCCACTGTCCTGGCTCTTTCAGGCCTCTCACTCTTCACTGTCCTTGCTCTTTCAGACCTCTCACTCTTCACTGTCCTGGCTCTTTCAGGCCTCTCACTCTCCACTGTCCTTGCTCTTTCAGACCTCTCACTCTTCACTGTCCTTGCTCTCAGGCCTCTCACTCTCCACTGTCCTTGCTCTCAGACCTCTCACTCTTCACTGTCCTGGCTCTTTCAGACCTCTCACTCTTCACTGTCCTTGCTCTCAGACCTCTCACTCTTCACTGTCCTTGCTCTCAGACCTCTCACTCTTCACTGTCCTGGCTCTTTCAGGCCTCTCACTCTTCACTGTCCTTGCTCTCAGACCTCTCACTATCCACTGTCCTGGCTCTTTCAGGCCTCTCACTCTTCACTGTCCTGGCTCTTTCAGACCTCTCACTCTCCACTGTCCTTGCTCTTTCAGACCTCTTACTCTTCACTGTCCTTGCTCTGAGACCTCTCACTCTTCACTGTCCTTGCTCTCAGACCTCTCACTCTTCACTGTCCTGGCTCTTTCAGGCCTCTCACTCTTCACTGTCCTTGCTCTCAGACCCCTCCCTCTCCCTGTCCTGGCTCTTTCAGACCTCTCACTCTTCACTGTCCTGGCTCTTTCAGGCCTCTCACTCTTCACTGTCCTTGCTCTCAGACCCCTCCCTCTCCCTGTCCTGGCTCTTTCAGACCTCTCACTCTCCACTGTCCTTGCTCTTTCAGACCTCTCACTATCCACTGTCCTGGCTCTTTCAGGCCTCTCACTCTTCACTGTCCTTGCTCTTTCAGACCTCTCACTCTTCACTGTCCTGGCTCTTTCAGGCCTCTCACTCTCCACTGTCCTTGCTCTTTCAGACCTCTCACTCTTCACTGTCCTTGCTCTCAGACCTCTCACTCTTCACTGTCCTTGCTCTTTCAGGCCTCTCACTCTTCACTGTCCTTGCTCTCGACCTCTCACTCTTCACTGTCCTGGCTCTTTCAGACCTCTCACTCTTCACTGTCCTTGCTCTCAGGCCTCTCACTCTCCACTGTCCTTGCTCTCGACCTCTCACTCTTCACTGTCCTGGCTCTTTCAGACCTCTCACTCTTCACTGTCCTTGCTCTCAGACCTCTCACTCTTCACTGTCCTGGCTCTTTCAGACCTCTCACTCTTCACTGTCCTTGGTCTCAGACCTCTCACTCTTCACTGTCCTTGGTCTCAGACCTCTCACTCTTCACTGTCCTGGCTCTTTCAGACCTCTCACTCTCCACTGTCCTTGCTCTTTCAGACCTCTTATTCTTCACTGTCCTTGCTCTCAGACCTCTCACTCTTCACTGTCCTTGCTCTCAGACCTCTCACTCTTCACTGTCCTGGCTCTTTCAGGCCTCTCACTCTTCACTGTCCTTGCTCTCAGACCCCTCCCTCTCCCTGTCCTGGCTCTTTCAGACCTCTCACTCTTCACTGTCCTGGCTCTTTCAGGCCTCTCACTCTTCACTGTCCTTGCTCTCAGACCCCTCCCTCTCCCTGTCCTGGCTCTTTCAGACCTCTCACTCTTCACTGTCCTTGCTCTTTCAGACCTCTCACTCTTCACTGTCCTTGCTCTCAGACCTCTCACTCTTCACTGTCCTGGCTCTTTCAGGCCTCTCACTGTCCACTGTCCTTGCTCTTTCAGACCTCTCACTCTTCACTGTCCTTGATCTCAGGCCTCTCACTCTCCACTGTCCTTGCTCTCAGACCTCTCACTCTTCACTGTCCTGGCTCTTTCAGACCTCTCACTCTTCCCTGTCCTTGGTCTCAGACCTCTCACTCTTCACTGTCCTTGGTCTCAGACCTCTCACTCTCCACTGTCCTTGCTCTCACACCTCTCACTCTTCACTGTCCTGGCTCTTTCAGACCTCTCACTCTTCCCTGTCCTTGGTCTCAGACCTCTCACTCTTCACTGTCCTTGCTCTTTCAGGCCTCTCACTCTTCACTGTCCTTGCTCTTTCAGGCCTCTCACTCTTCACTGTCCTGGCTCTTTCAGACCTCTCACTCTTCCCTGTCCTTGGTCTCAGACCTCTCACTCTTCACTGTCCTTGCTCTCAGACCTCTCACTATCCACTGCCCTTGTTCTTTCAGACCCCTCCCTCTCCCTGTCCTCGCTCTTTCAGACCTCTCACTCTCCACTGTCCTTGCTCTTTCAGACCTCTCACTCTCCACTGTCCTTGCTCTTTCAGGCCTCTCACTCTTCACTGTCCTTGCTCTCAGACCTCTCACTCTCCACTGTCCTTGCTCTTTCAGACCTCTCACTCTCCACTGTCCTTGCTCTTTCAGGCCTCTCACTCTTCACTGTCCTGACTCTTTCAGACCTCTCACTCTTCACTGTCCTTGCTCTCAGACCTCTCACTCTTCACTGTCCTTGCTCTCAGAGCTCTCACTCTCCACTGTCCTTGCTCTTTCAGACCTCTCACTCTTCATGTCCTTGCTCTCAGACCTCTCACTCTCCACTGTCCTTGCTCTTTCAGACCTCTCAATCTCCACTGTCCTTGCTCTCAGACCTCTCACTCTTCACTGTCCCTGCTCTCAGACCTCTCACTATCCACTGCCCTTGTTCTTTCAGACCCCTCCCTCTCCCTGTCCTTGCTCTTTCAGGCCTCTCACTCTTCACTGTCCTTGCTCTCAGACCTCTCACTCTTCACTGTCCTTGCTCTCAGACCTCTCACTCGCCACTGTCCTTCTTCTTTCAGACCCCTCCCTCTTTCAGACCTCTCACTATCCACTGCCCTTGCTCTTTCAGACCCCTCCCTCTCCCTGTCCTGACTCTTCCAGGCCTCCCACGCTGCCTCCTCTTTGTCAGTTAAAGCCAATAATACAATAACAAAATGGTTTCACCCTCTCATTTTCATACTTAGAGAAATACAAGCCCTTGTATTTCCATTAACAGTCTACCTGAACAGTTCTTTTGCTTTAAGAAAGTCAACGTCAAACAACCAAAGCAGACATCCAAGGAATGACTGCTGCAAAGTATATTTAAATGAAATAGTTCAGGTGTGGGCAGCATGCCTTTTGGCTTTGTCAATGCTTGTTTTGTTTTATCATGGTTTTTGTAATACCTTATTGTTGGGGAACCTGGTGGGACCCGCCAATATGAAAAAAATATTGGCTCCTGGTGATGGGGTAGAATGTCGACACTCACAGTGAAGATAGCCAATGGCTGAAGTGGGATGACTCAGTGACCCATGCTGTGCTGGGAGGAACAAGCATGTGAGTGACACAACAACAGACCAATGGATGAAGATGGCTGGGTGACAGCCCCGATGCATAACTCTATTATTTATAGTTGCAGCAAAATTAAAAGGTCTTGGCTAACGCCTCATATAATGGATAAGTTATGAGAACGAGGTGCCCTCGCTCTGTATCTCCTCACAGGCCGTTCTTGTAGTTGGGTGCCAGGTTGAATTATTCCAGTTTGCGGATAACTTGCAAAGGGGAAAGATTTTTAAAACATTGTCTTGCACAACAAGAGTTCGGTATCATTAAAAATTGCTTCCAACCCCTGGGTCAGTCTGACTTTCTCACATTTTAGTCTCTACCCTGGCTCTAAATGGAATACCGATGCAGGTCGATTGTGCAAAGGGATGTGTTTCTGTGTGTTCGCAGTTATTGCAAAGCTCACTGATGATTGGTTGAACCTCACTCCCGTTAGAGTAAGTCTATGCCAAAGCTCGCTGGTGATTGGACGGACCTCACATCCATTAAGGTCAGTCTACGGCAAAGCTTGTTGGTGATTGGTTGAACCTCACTCCCGTTAGAGTAAGTCTATGCCAAAGCTTGCTGGTGATAGGACGGACCTCATCCTTTAAGATCAGTCTACGGCAAAGCTTGCTGGTGATTGGTTGAACCTCACACCCGTTAGGGTCATTCCACGGCAAAGCTCACTGGGGATTGGATGAACCTCACATCCGTTAGGGTCAGTCTATGCCAAAGCTCACTGGGGATTGGAGGAACCTCACATCCGTTAGTGTCAGTCTATGCCAAAGCTCACTGGTGATTGGACGAACCTCACATCCGTTAGGGTCAGTCTATGCCAAAGCTCACTGGTGATTGGACGAACCTCACATTCATTAAGGTTAGGCAACACCAAAGCTAGATCGTGGTTGGATGAACCTCACATCCATTAAGGTCAGTCTATGCCAAAGCTCACTGGTGATTGGATGAACGGCACATCCATTAGGGCCAGTCTTCATGTTTGGAAGTCTTCAAGAGCCCAAGGCCTTCCCATAAGGACAGTGGATAATGCACATCGCGGGTTAGCTCAACACAGCTATGAAGGGGTATTTCTAGCGAGGTAACCCAAATACTGGCAGATGCTTCTCAGAACAACAGGTGCAGTGGCACCGAGGTCCAGGGGTGTGCAAGATCCACTGCGGCCAATGAGTGTATGTCTTTGACTAGTAGGGGGCACATGTTCTTGGCTTTCATTAGGCCAAACTCCCTTAGCAATGCTACTGGTGAAAAAAACAACAGAATGTTTCAGATCTCTGAATAAATTTTTTTCTAGTTGACGCAACAAGAATTTTCAATTCTATTAAGGACACAGAGGCGAGGATTATGCTTCTCTTTACTTTACTGGCAAAACAGCAGCCAATGAAAACTTTAAACTTAGCATAACCCGGAAGGACAACCCCCTCCATAGTATGCACCAATCATATATCACACAATGCTATAAATGTCCATGAAGCAATAACCACTTCCTCTTTCTTTGCGAAAAACCTTCCAACACAGTCCTTAAACTTGACCATCGAACAACCTTGAGACCCTCGCGGGTATGTAGTGCACTTTATAAGTGACATGATTGATTGATTGATTGATTGACTCCGCCGATTCCATCATTGACCCGGATCCGAACTTTAACCACAGGAACTTCTTCTGTCGAGCCCGACAATGGTGACCATCGACTCCTCAAGCCGGTTTACTCTGTTCTCCTGAAAGAGAATGAAAGTTGTAATAAACCATCCACAGACTGGATGTCAAAACATAAATGGGCGGGAAGAAACCCACTAAGAAATACATATTAACATTTCCACATAATCATCAATATGATCAAATACCATTTCATAATATAAAATACTGTTTGGAGGGTGGGATAATCCTCGCCTCCGCGTCCTTAATAGAATTGAAAATTCTTGTCGCTTCAGCTAGAATTTTTTTATTTTATGTCAGTCCACGGAGGCTCAGATTATGCTAGTTTAAAGTTGTCCCACCACATTAGTAGCAACATCTACAATTGGCTTATGATAAAACGTTTTGAAAGTAGAATCAGGAGACCAATCAGCCGCAGTCATGATATCCTCTAAACGAGACCCTGTAGCCAAAGCTTTAGAGGCCATAGCTCCTCTAACCGAGTGAGCGCCAAAGGGTGAAGTATCAATACCTGCCAACTGCAACAGCCAAGTGACCACCTGGCTAAAGTTGCGGCAGTGACTGGGCGAAAAGGTTTCTGTAAAGAAATCAACAATTGACCTGCTACATCGGTTCTGAATTCCCGTGTGCAGTCCTCATAACACTTCAAACATTGAACAACACACAACTTACTGTGATGCGGAAACGCAGGATAAGAAATACACTTAGAATTAGTCTTAGTCCTTTTTGAAATAGTAAACGACACCCCCGAGGGAGTGAAAACCCTACCTGCTATGTCCAAAGCGCGCACATCAGACACTCGTCTACATGAAATTAAACATAACAAAAGTGCCAATTTGGCCGATAATTGCTTACGTGAAAGACCCTCATTAGCCGGCCAATTCCGGATGAAACGAAGCACAACATTTACATCCCACAAATTTGAGTATCGGGGTTTGGGAGGATTTTCCAACCTGATACCTCGTACCACCTTACAGACCAAGGGATGTTCCCCTACTGGTTTCCCGTCCATGTGAGGGTGACCAGCCGAGATCGCTGATCTGAAGTTGTTGATAGTCCTATAAGCTAAACCCGTTCTTGCCATTTCAGACAGAAAATTAACTATCAAATGGATACCGGATCCCACGGGATCCCCTTGCCGTGCAGCACACCTACTAACCCACTAACGCCAAGCTGACTCATATCGTTCATGTGTAGCTGGGGCCCAGGATTGGGACAAGAAAAACATAGTGTCCTCTGAAACTCCCGGCATTTGCCAACGTCTCCGGAAAGTCTCCACGCCATGAGAGACAACTGACCCTGCAGTACCAGCGGATGAGGTTGATGCAGAGGATCCGTCAAAATCGCTGGAAATGACAGCAGACATGCTGGGGCCGCACAAGAGAGGGCCAGCGCCGCTGGGAACTACGCTTCTGCTCCCCAGCACGGGGATACCAATATCACCTCCGCACTCTGCCTGCGGATCTGTGCCAACGTTCTCTGAATCATGACGAATGGAGGAAATGCATACAGCATACCCGTCGTCCACGATTGAAGAAATGCGTCCGAGTTGCTCGCCAGAGGATCCGGCCGCCAACTGTAAAACAGAGGCAGTTGTGTATTGAGCCTGGCTGCAAAGAGATCTATCGTACAAGGGCCCCACTTGGCGTCCAGCTGACGGAAGAGCCTGGGGTGAAGACACCAGTCGCTGGAATCTCGAAGGAAGCGAGAGTTCCAATCTGCTACCACATTGGAGCTGCCCGGAATATACTCCGCTGTTACCGAAATGTGATGAAGAAGGCAATAGTGCCAGAAATCTTTGGCTATTTCCACTAGTAATCGGGATCTTGTGCCCCCCAGGCGATTGATATATCGTACTGCCGAGACATTGACCATCCTCAGGAGTATGCAACAACTCGCTTTCTGTGGAGACAGGGTTTGGATCGCAAACGAACCCGCCAAGAGCTCCAAACAATTGATGTGGAGTTTCAGTTCCCCCGGAGACCAACGGCCCCCCGTCTCCACGGAGCCACACCTGGCTCCCCAGCCCCACCTGCTGGCATCCGATTCGATCACTACCTCTTGGACTGACGCAAAAATGGCCTTGCCATTCCAGGCGTCCATGTGCTCCAACCACCATGAAATTTCCGTCCTGGCCTCCTGAGTTAACAGAATATGTTCTGTGTAACGCAGACCCTTGCGTAGGTGTAGAATTTTCAACCTCTGGAGTGCCCTGTAGTGAAGGGGACCCAGGAAAATAGCCTGCATGGACGAGAATAACAGACCCACCAACCTGGCCAACGTCCGTAATGATATGGTCTGAGAGGACAGCGCTCTCCTCAATTCTTTCTTGATGGCAATCCGTTTCTTCAGAGGAAGCAGAAGCTGCGCTGTCACCGAGTTCACCTGGAACCCCAAAAACTCCATTGACTGTGCCGGAGTCATTATGGACTTGTCTAAGTTGATGACGAACCCCAACTCCTGTAGGAGATGTGTCGTCCATGGTAGACATTGAAGAACTGTAGTGACGCTTGTGAGAAGTTGGCCTGGCATATGCTGTCCACTAATTATAGTGGGCACCTTGCACCAGTCCAAATCGACTCTTATGGTAGGTAGGTTAAAGACAACCTTATTGAAAGCTATCCTAGTGGTAGCTGTGGAGAGCAGCCTTCAGGCTAAGTCTTGAAGGAATGTAAAGCAGCTTGTTTTACCAGTCTATAATCTCTTGAGTGACCAAATGAAAGAGCACCACACCAGGTATATATTCAAAATATATGTATTTATTACTAAACACACCCCTCTAGTCTCTTTATGAGGCTAGAGTTCGAAATACATAGGTTATAAGATCTTAAATCACAGTAATAGCACAAATACACGTTTGGGCCCTAGGGGCGTACCAAACCATATACCAATAAAGTGGTATGCGAACCACGACTGAACTAGACACTAGGCCTAGAGCCTCTAGAAGTGCTTGGACCACAAGGAACCACCCAAGGTAGTGACACAGGGGACCCACGGGAGACGCGTGCAGTGTAAATACACAACCGCGATACGCCGTTAACTTCTATGGAGAAAGTCGGGATCGGGAAAATAGAGGAAAGGGACACTTTAAAGAGGACTAGGACAAAACCCTTTGAGATCTAGGACTTTGAAGAGTCTCTACCCACGGGAGCACCGGAGTACTCGTGTTACCTCACCCAGGGAAGCCGGGTGCATAGGTGCCTTTCGGGTCGGGTTTCGTCGTCGGTTCTTATGGCGATCTGCTGCAAAGTGCTGCTGGCGACCAGGAGAAAAGTGTCCGGGTGGATCCAAGAGTGGATCGGAGTTCTGAAGAACCTGAAAGCAGAGGGGACAGAGTCTGGGTCACTAGCCAGTGACCAGGGAGGCGATGGACGGATGCCCACCGATGTCGAGTGCTTCAGGTGCATTGACAGTCGTCTTGTTTCTGCAGCCACGAGGTCCAGGAGGCGTTGTCGGCGACCAGGAGCAGGATTCGGGCTGGTACACGATGTCTGTCGAGTGCTGCGGTGTCGGCGACCAGATTGGACCCAACAAGCCTTGGCAACGGCAAGTCTCGATGTAGCTGAAGATCGTCGATGGTGCAGACCAGCAAGGTCTGGGGAACTCACCCAGCAAGGGTAAGTGAGGGCAGGCCTGGAGCAACCAGACTGCCAAGTAAAGAAAAGATTGGCCTTCGGTACGGGCTACTAGCCAACGGACTAGCGACCGCGAAGGGCCTCGTGACGCCGCACGTGGAGCTGGCTTACAGGACACTCGTGGAGTGGGGGCCAGTGATCTTCGGTGCAGGTGGTGCTGGAGGCTAGGGCTACTCGGAGCCCAAAGCACGACTTCTTGGGAGACCCAGAAGATGGTGCACTTGCAAGTGTGCTCGGTGTCCAGGGGTCACGGTCTCACGTTACCCACGATAGCCACGGGCCTCAGCTTTGCTGGGGACTCAGGGTAGCCTCGGGGAAGTCTGAGAATCCACCTCTGGTGATGCGATGACTTCGGCGTCCGACGGGAGCTTCAGTGATGCGAGCCGGACAGATGCTTCTTTGGTGCCTGCCAAGCAGGAGTCACTCCTTGACCCCAAGGGAGATTCTTCAGTCCTCTAATCGTGAGTAGAGCGTCGAAGGGCCAGGATTCTGTTTCAGAGTTTCGTCCAGGTATAATCTAAAGTCCTAAGGACTGGGTTCCTACCTTTATTCCAAAAATAGGGGATGGACTACTCTGTGGCCCCACCTATGGGTGGGTCAGGGCAGAGGGGTGGCTACACCCTTTCCCTTTGTCCAGTTCGCGCCAAAGCAGGGGCTGCAAGCCCCTGATCCGGTTTGAACTGGGGTATGCACAGAGGACACCAAATGTGCCCCCAGTGCAGGACTTCAAAGCACCCGAAAGTGCTCCCGCCCAGCCCCAATACACATTGTCCTGTCTGGGGAGGTGGTCACACCTCCCTGGGACAGGAAACCTATTGTCCAGGCCTCCCCTGCCGGAGTTTCGTCCAGCAGCAGGAGGCCAGACTCGTGTCTGTGGCAGTAGCATCCATTTTGTGATGCCAGGCTCTGGAAAGAAGTTACCGGACTCGTCAGAGTTAACATGCCTTTCCCTCTAGAAGGGTGGAATGCTACCCCCGCCGCCAGAGTTGGCGGGGGGTAGTATTCCAAGATGTTGACACCAAACACGACATGTTTCGGTGCAGCCATTCCATAGTTAGCATTTTACCGCGAGGATATAATGCGTTTAAGAGTATATGGTCAGGCTGCACTACAAACAGCATCAGAGATGGCCTCCGAACGCTGCAGAGGGGCCCTGCTCATGCAGGGGCACCCTCTCACATAGGAACCATGCACTCTGCCTTTAGGATTGATAAGGCCTGCCTTAGGAGTGACTTATAGGTTTATATGTGTGTATGCATTTAGTGATATAGGTAACCTATACCACAGCAAGGGGTGCATGCACCACCTTGCCCAGGCTGCAGTAGCAGACCTGTGGTGTCAGTTTGGATGGCCTACCAGGGGTGGCATAATATATGCTGCAGCCCCTGGCAGGTCCTCTGAAGTACCTATGCCCTTGGTACATAGTATACCATATACTAGGGACTTACAAGGGCACTCCAGATCCCAATCAGAGATGTGCCTAAGGCACATGGAGACCCTTTTAAAGAGGAAACAGCTAGGCTGGGGTTCTGAATAGCAGGGCCCCAGCCAGACTAATGTCGAAAACCAGTGAAGTAACAGCAAAAAGTGGGGGTACCCCTGTGAAGCAGATCCTACTCTCCTACAACGCTCTGTGCCATAATCAGGATATCGTCTAAGTATATGATGAGCCTGACCCCTCGCTCTCTCAAAAACTGAACCACCGGTCTGAGGAGCCTGGTGAAACACCAAGGGGCGGACGAGAGTCCGAAGGGAAGAGCGGAGTACACGTACCATGAGCTTCCCCATTGGAACTGAAGGAATATCCTGTGTGGTGGAAAAATAGGGACTGCCAAATAAGCGTCCTTTAGATCGAGACGCACCATCCAATCTCCCTCCAATAGTAAATCCCGGAGTAAGTGTATGCCCTCCATCTTGAAGTGGCGATACACTACCCAAGAGTTGAACTCCTTGAGATTCAACACCAGACGGAAGCCTTGGTCTTTTTTGGGGACCAGAAACACCGTGCTGATGAATCCGTGATTGTGAGGTGTAGTCTGTACAATAGCTCTTTTTTGCATCGGAGATGCCACTTCGCTGTCTATAAAAGACCTCTCTACATGGGAAAAATGTAAAGGGTGTGGTATGTGTGTCTGTCGAGGTGTGTCGTAAAAGTTTATCTGAAAACCCTGTACTGTTTGCAGTATCCAAGGGTCGCAGGTCAGGGCTCTCCACCTGTGGACGAACCCAGCAATCCGACCCCCCACTTTGACATCTTCCCACTGAATTAGATTTACCTGAATAGGGAGTGTCTCTGTCGTTGCTCTGGCCTCTGTATCCTCCTTTCTGGCTTCTGCCTCTACCCCCGCGATTTCTGGTGGGGTAGAAATTGGACCGCTCGTGTCCCCCTCGTCCTCTCTGCTCAGAGCCTCTGGAGGTCTGATTGAAACCACGGCCGGCCGCTCGACCCCTGAAGCGTCCGGCCCTGGTAAAAAGGCCAGCGTTGAAAACCTTCTTGATGTTGCTCTGGACTTTGTCCAGCGCCGAGAAAGTGGCCACATATTTGCCCAACTCTTTCACAAACTTATCACCAAATAACATTCCGTTCGCCAAGGTTCCCGCTTCCGTTGTTGCCATGTCCGCAAGTTGCGGATCAATGCGCATTAGGAAGGACTTGATCCTTTCAGTGGATAACGCACAGTTAGCATTGCCTAAGAAACAGAGAGCCCTCTGCGCCCATTCTAAGATCTCCGTTGCATCTAAGGGAGTGTTGGAGTCTTTGGCCTGCACCGCTGCGTCTAGAATCTTCGTGAGAGGGCCAGACATGTCAAGTAATTTATCCTGGCATCCTCTCCATGCCCTGTCCAAGACTTTTTTAGGGTCTTTTTAAAACTTTTTCAAGAACGTGACCATGTTGGGATCCAATTCCGGGCTGTCCGCCACCTTGCCCAGTAAGGCTGGTCTAGGGCATTCTGACCTCAGGGTAGCCCGCACCTCGCTTTCAAAACCCTGGCGCAGATTCTCCTGCACATAGTGTGCCACCTCCACACATGGCACCCATTCACTGCACCTCTGGTGCACAATATTCTTGGGGTCGAAATGCAGGTTTTTATTCATGGGAATACTGTTCACCTTAAGCGTCATGCGCTTCTTCTTCGCCGCCTTTTTAGGCACTTCCAATTCCTGCTCCGAGTCAGTGGTATCTGGGAGGGCTGGGGAAGACCCATCCTCGTCCCCTGGGTGCAACCGGGATGAGCTACCAGACGGGAAGAGAACCGTCGTAACCATGATCATTCATGACATTAGACGCCATCCGGGCAAGGACTTCTGCCGAAGAGTGATGGGACGGAGCCCCCATAGAAGTCTTAAATTTGCGTTTGCCATAATTTTGCAGGGGCTGCGTAAATGGCTGGAGAGCCTTAATTAACGTTCTGTTCACCGAACCCTGGACGTGGGAATCCAGGGCTTCGACCAATTGTTCCTCCATCTGGTGCCTTTAGGGCACCTCTTCAAACTCCGCATAGTCGTTATAATCTGCCCACTGGTCAACCTCCTCGGCGTAGTACGCCATCATTTGCTACAGGAGGTGTGGAGGAACTTCAGGGGGGGGAGAACCCAGGGGTGTCACTGATGTCCTAAATAACTTGATGTAGGGCGTGGAATAAAGTTCCCCCTTCGAGCCCTAACTAACCTGTCCCTAAAATAGGAAGAAAAGGAGGCACTCACCCTGACACTAACTAAAGTGTAAAATCAGGAATCAGCGTGGAAGTAATAGTGGAGGGAGCCACCCCTCAAATCCCCCTAAGGCAAAGCCTTTCACAACGTTTTTGCGCCCCGCCGGGCGTTCAAGGGACTGAGGGTATGTGCAGAAGAGGTCCGGTCTGCACGAGAGCCCGATCAGTAATGAAATTCCGATGCGGGCGCTCGCGCATGCGCGGACCGCGTGGCAATCGAAAGCGGACTGCCCCTCAAGCGCGCAGCGCGCGTCTGTCCCGCTCCCGCTCCACAGCCGTAAATCTGCCACACGAAGCGCCGGAGCGACTTTACAATTATAAAACATTCACGCGAACACACGCGCGTTAGAACAATGCCGCAGTTTAAATGTAAAACGCACACTGCATGCACAATAAATCAACACCAATAAGATAAATAGAAACACTTAACTCGCTGCTGCAGCAGCAAAGAAAGAGGAAGTGGTTATTGCTTCATGGACATTTATAGCATTGTGTGATATATGATTGGTGCATACTATGGACGGGGTTGTCCTTCCGGGTTATGCTTAGTTTAAAGTTTTCATTGGCTGCTCTTTTTGCCAGTAAAGTAAAGAGAAGCATAATCTGAGCCTCCGTGGACTGACATAGAATCCAACTTCAGATCTCTGACATGACACCCAATGAAAAAGAAGCACTGACCAATCCAATAGGTCTATGATATTTCTGGTGAGATGTATTTTAAAAAGCTTGTGCTCACGTGAGTCTTCACCTGCTGAGCAACGGTCTGTGTCGTTCTTTCAGCGACACAGCGGAAGAGAATTCCTGAAAACAGACACCTCAAGCTTCCCTGTTCCACGCGTGATTAAATCATCCAGTCTACTTCTGTGCATTGTGGGATATGCAGTCCTGACTATCCTATTAGAAAATCAGGACTGCAAGTCCCAGGATGCAAAGAAAAGTCTGTGACGGGATCAGCTACTCAGCCGTGGACTTGGAAATCTCATGAACTCTGTGAAAATATGAAAAACAGGAACACTCTGTCTCAACCAAGCATTTGCAACGCCAATAGCTCTCGTCTTTAGGATCCTTGCTAATGTTTCTTAGTGATGCTGTACAGCTAAAGAAGAATACAAAAAAGTCTATGATGTGGTCGCTTATGTCATTTTGTAGGTGCATGAACCATGCTAGTGTTTTTTTTAAGTACTGATCCACGTTACATTAGTACATAAAAAGAAAAACAATAATGCCAAAGAGCTGTTTTTTTAAGTGAATGGGTGGAAGCAACACAAGGGTCAACAGAATCAACATGGGGTGTCCGGAGGGGTGGGGGGGGGTGAAACAAACAATGGGGGGCGCTGGTCGAATGAAGCAACACGGAGGGCCCGGGTGGGGAAAGCAACACAGAAGTTGCTAAGGAGGCGGGGCAGAGAAAAGCAGGAGAGAGAGAGAGAGGAGAAGAAGAACAAGATGATGAGCACCTCAAGAAAGGGGGAGTGGGAGAAACACACAGGACACAGAAAAGGGAAGTGAAGCACACTATGGCTGGAAACGTATGCAATCTCATGAAGTATTTAAGGCAAAAGAAAAAAGTAGTTCCCTAAAAGTGAGACGTGGGAGGACACAAGTAAATTAGTAATGTTCCAGGGGCAGGGCAAAGACAAGATGGACAAGGCTAGCTATCGAATAAGAAGCAGGCAATTGAGAGTGACAGTAAACCTAACCAGCAGTAAGCAATGGGTGGACAGCAGGCCCCTCTGTGTTCTTGGTAAGCCACAATATGTCTTTCATGTTTGGTAGGCCTGGCCTAAAAAGGTTCACTCTCTAAAAAGGATATAAAATTGCAATCCCTAAAGGCACCGAATGCAGAGCACTGTCCATATTCCTATAATGTGTAGTAAGATGTGAGCCCATTGGACAGTGTTGGGACGGGAATGTCCACTGCACAGTGAACTGGCCCGTACCCCTGACCGAGTGTCTGACTGGATGTGAAACTGATATCCTGGCCTTTTCTTTAGCCCTGGCGTCACGCTAGTCAAGCATGTGCACATAGGCTTAGACCTGTCTCTCGCAATCGAGGTCTAGAACCTGCTCTGTGACCTGGCGGGCTGCACAGAGCATGCCCACCTGGTGGATATAGGACTACTTTCCACCCCCTTGGTGAAGTACATGAAGTGGTGGTGGCAGCGTACCGAGTTTTTATCATTCATTAATGTGACCAGACATTTTTCTCTGTGTCACAAGACAGTGCAGTTTACTGCCCTTCTTGTGTAAAATTGTGCTTTAATTTGAACCCAGACTTTACACTAACATCTGTGTGTTTGTCAAGTGTGTGTATGAACATAATGTATGTAGCTCATGTATAGTATCAGGACTCTGGTGTGTGGTCAGCTCCAGACCCACATCTACAAAGCCCTCCATGACCAAGGACCCACCTACGTGCCTGATTGTCCACCTACCTACCTGGAACCTCCACTCTGCGCACTTCACCCCTTGCACAGATACCGCGCATTTGCCGCTGCCGCACTGGAGGATGCTCCTTCTCCCACCCATGCCGCCAAGTCCTGGAACACCCTTTCCCACCACCTCCGTACTTCACCCTCGCTGACCCACTTCAGGTAGGGACTCAGGACCTGGCTGTTCGACTGACACTGCAGCACAGCGCCTGGATACCCTCTCGAGTGATAAGTGGCACTATATAACTACCGCCTGATTGATTGATTGATAAAATACCGGGACCAGCGGGATCCATGTTTGATGGCCCTTGCATTAGCGTGACACAGACGGAGGGTGTACACAGCTTTCCCAGACAGTCAAAGTGCATTGCCAGCAATCCTGTGATTGGAGGGTGGAAACCCAAGCACTAAAGTTAGGTAAGCTGGAGATAGGCCTGCACTTAGAAATTCAATGTTATGTGTTATGTTATGTTATTTTAACTTAATATCGCGCTCGAATCAACCCCTAAGGGTTATCTCGGCGTGGGACAACGGGCAGAAGACAGGCTGAGGTTGACTAAAATAGGTGGATTTTTAACGTCTTCCTAAAAAGAAAATGGTTTTCGCAGAGACGAAGCTGCATGGGCAGATTAGTCCAAAGGTGAGGAGCAAGGAACGTGAAAGATCTGTAGCCGGCCCTGGTCTTCTTAAATCTGGGGACTTTAAGTAAAGCTTTGTCACCAGATCTAAGGAGTCTCACTGGGGTGTAAGGCAGAACCTTGGCTGCTAAAAAAGAGGGCCCTTGGCCGTGAAAGGCGCGATGGGTTCAGCAGCATACTTTGAAAATTATTATTTTTTCCACCGGAGGCCAGTGTAAAGACAGCAGAAGAGGGGCTGACGATTAACGCGGAGGGGAGTTGCAGACAAGGCGTGCAGCAGTATTTTGAACCACCCGGAGTTTGGACAATAGATTCTTGTTAATGGACGTCAGAAGGGAGTTGCCATAATCGAGGCGGCTAATTACCAAAGCTTGGACCAAGGTTTTCCTTGAGGAGAGAGGTAACAGGCGCAGCATGTAAAAACAAGACGCTGTGGTAGCAGCGATGTGTTTCTTCATAGAAAGAGATTGATCTATGCGGACACCGAGATTTTTTACTACCAATTTAGGTGAGGGGCTAGGGCCCAGTTCGGATGGCCACCATTCCGGGGCCCAGACAAGTTGGGCTTGTCCGAATAGCATGATTTCGGTTTTTGTAGGATTGAGTTGCAGCCGGTTATCCAACATCCTATAGGGGCCAAGGGTGATTGTTTGGGATCTTTGTGATAGAAAATCCGCTAACCATTTGAGGGCCATTCCCTGAATCCCTAGATCATGGAGTCTATCGAGAAGTCGCGGGTGACACACCGTATCAAATGCCGCTGACAGATCTAATAAAACCAATATTGTCAGAACATTAGCATCAAGTGAGCATTTAATATGGTCAGTGACCGCAAGCAAGGCTGTCTCGGTGCTGTGAAGAGGTCTGAAACCAGACTGAGAGTCAATGAGGACTCAGTTAGTAAAAGGCTGCTGAAAAAAGGCACTCAATGAGGTTATCTCAGGACTCACGTACTACCTCAATGCTGCACCGCACACTTGGACTTCCGAACCAATATGTATAACATGCTCTATTGTATGACTCTTACAAAAAACTGTTGTAAAGCGCTCCGATACCCCCGGGTCCGGCCAGCGCTATATAAACTCCTTAATAAATAAGATTAGTTCTTCCTGGTGGTTTGGTCGATGGTTGAGTTGAGGAGCATGACTGCAGATTCTGTTGTTCAAGATGGGAAGTTCCGAAGCAGGGCCTGGTGACCTCTTCAGGAATGCTGATGACAGGCAGGGCCACTTCATCGTGCCCTTGTTTTGGATTCTCCTGCTTGGAGCCACCATCATTGCTACCTGCAGTGAGAGCCATCACCGTCCACAAAGACTCTGTCTGAGGAACAGCCAGAAAAGGAGAAAAACCCAAACGGTTCTGAAGCCTCAAACTGTGGATTCTCAACCCCTTTCTGGAAAATAATTACAAATGTAGGATCTGAACCCCCCTGTGGTTTCAGTTCCAAGTTCTTCTTGATCAAAGAAGGGAGTCTGCACTTTCTGCTGGATGAGCTGAGGGTGTGCAGAGAGATGCCTCGTCCCCTCTGATGTGGAAGTACTGATCAGCCCAATGGCTGCAACTGCTGTAGACACCCAACTGCTCACGACAGTCCCGGAGACCCAACCTGATGCATCCAAGAGCTTATTTAGACCAAGCCCCGGAGGGTGCCACTGCCGAAGCCCGGTGCCAACGTGTGAGCCTGCCTTGATGTTTTTGCCCAGCAGCCAACTTTTGAGTGAGGTCGCCGCTTCGGTCCCTACAGTAACAAGAGCGGTCACTGCAGGAGCTGGAACTGTGAACATGCACGACTGCACCATCAGAACTGCACATGCAGTGAGCAGGTAAAAGTGGGATCTGACTGTAAAATAAATGTAAATCCAGTGTTTGTAAAGCGCGAACAGCTACCCGAAGGCATCCTGGCGCTGGGGGCCGTCGGGAAGATTAAGCAAGCTATTGCCCAGAGTCACATGGTGCTGGGCTGCCCTGCCGCCGGTGATCGAACCGTGAGCCCCAGATTCCAGCGTCAGTCACCCTGGCCGCGGCGCCACACCTCTTCCCTGTCTGTGAGTGGAACAAGAGACTGAAAGAGCTGAAGAATTCTAACATACAAACTTAAGACTTCTACTGTGTCAACTCGAATTGGTGAAATCCATTTGAAGTGGTTTGTGCACGTAGACAATGAGGTACCTTTGAGTGAACTGTGCCTAAACAATTCATATACCCGTGCTATACCCTGGGAGCTGGGGACATTCGGAAACTCTTAAGTTGCGGGGAGGAGGTCCTGAAAGAAGTGTAGCGCCTCACTAGAGATTGTAAATAATATTACAACCTGTAACTGAGAATCTTATTGAGCAGTATTTCATTTTGTGGGATTAAAGTACTTCCTCTTAATTCAAAGACGAGCACCGGGCTGGACAATACGTTATTGTGCTTTGCTCGACTGTTGAGTTCTGAGTTCTCCCCCTACATTACCCCTCCTGAGGAGTCTTTGTTTGCTCGCCCTCGCTACAATGAGAGTTAAGAGCAGAAAGAGCTTACTTAGCCCCCATTCTCAGAGCCACAGTAAGATGGACTCCAGGTTACCAGTGACAAATGGCTTTAACCAACAGAGTTGGGACTCCAGGGCCTCTATTTACTCTGTGGCCCCCCCGATAGAGGTCTGTCAACCACGGTGTGTCCGAGTGCTCTCGATGATGGGCGACTGTTAGGTAGAGATATGAGGGATATTATTTTTCACAGAAAATCTCCCTCAAAATACGGCCACAGTTTGGCTTATCTGTTATTTAGAAGGGCAAACCTGCAGTGCAGTAACTAGAGTATCCTTCAGCGCCCGAGTCCTCTCATGAATCAAACATGTATACTATACGATTGGAACAATACTGGAATATGTCTTTTCACAATGGCCCATCATGAGACAGCAAAGAAGGATCTCAAGGCAACGATGCTCTAGATACAAGGTCACTGTAGACACGTCAGCAGCACCTCATGTGCCATCTCCTCAATCTCTGGTCAGATGAGCAGTGTGCAGAGGGCGACCCTGGTGTTTACATCTGTATTGTCTGCATTGATCCTTTCCACAATTAGTGAGCTAGAAACTGTAGTCCATGGCTCCATGTAGTGAGGTGTGAGATGTTGAGTGTACACTCAATTTGTTCATCAGAAAAGCAGCCAACCTTGGCTCCATGCTGTGACTCATGACATGTTTTGTGTGCAGTGAAGGTAGTCACCAACCATGATGCTATCACCAGCAGGTACAGAACAGCAAGCGCACAGCTTTTGCATATCGCACTGACGCTGGCACTGACAGCAGCAGAGAAATCATTGATATCCTCAAAGATTTCACTGTGTCTCCTGCCACCTCCAGCAACAACACCCCCACACCAGACCTTTCAACTAAGTCTTGAAATTCTTCTGTAACAAAATCACCCCCTTTTACAGCAACTATGACCCTCAATCGGACCCCGTCACTGCTGCAACTCAACTTCTCATCACTACTGAAGAACGAACCCTGACCTTGTGGCCAACCATCACCACCGTCTAAATCACTGCCAGCATAAAGACCATCCACTCGGGGCCCCATCTGACCCTTATCCCCACCACTCCTTCCCCAAAAGACTCCTACCTACCAGCAAAGCACTAACACCCATCTTCAATGCCTCCATCGACTCAGCAACATTCCCAGACACTGGGAAACAGGCCACTGTAATGCCTCTGCTCAAGATACCATCCGCTGACCCAGCCACACTCTTCAACTACAGGCCCATCTCCCTCCTACCATAACTGGCAAAGGTCTTAGAGAAACTAATCAATAATGCTTCACTGACCAGCTCAGCAACCACCAGCTCTTCGACGCCAGGCAGTCTGGATTCAGGCGCAACCACAGTACCAGACAACATTCATGTGATACTTGACAGGGGGCATGGTAGACCTCATTCTCCTGGACTTCTCTGCAGCATTTGACGTGGTCTCACACACCGTCCTCATCAGGTGCCTGCATGAGGTTGGTGTCCAAGGAGCTGCTCTCTGCTGGATCTGCTCATTTTGATGGCTAGAACACAAGCTCTCAGTCTGGCACCTTACTCCTTGGAAGCCCTCAAACTCATCTGCAGAGTGCCTCAAGGTTCATCGCTCAGCCCCACCCTTTTCAACGCAGACATGATCTGTGCACACATCAACATCCTCTCCATCACCGACAATACGCAACTCATACTCTCATACGCTCCCTCTCGAACAAGACCCACAACCTAAGAAACAAGTTCACCGCCTGCATGACCAAAGTCACTAACTGGATGAAAGCCAACTGTCTCCAGCTCAACACGGACAAGACAGAAGTAGTGATCTTTCACAATAACACTTTACCTTGGGACTCCAACTGGTGGCTTGTCAAACTTGGACCCACACCTACACTCAGCACTCATGCCAGGAACCTTGGAATAATCATCATGAGCTCAAAAGTCTGTGCCATCACTGCATCCTGCTTCCAGACCCTGAAGATACAGAGGAAGAACTTCAAATGGCTCCCAAGCGACACCAGAAAAAATGTCACTCATGCCCTAGTCACTAGCAAGTTGGACTACGGGAACAGCCTCTAGGCCAAGATCACCCTGCATCTCACTATAGGACTAGAAATCATCTAGAACTCGACAAACAGACTCCCTCTCATCCCCCCCGCATAGAACTCACATCACACCCCACTTCAGGGAACTCCACTGGCTCCTGACACACAAACACGCTCAATTCAAACTCCTCACTCTACACAACTCAGGCCCCACCTACCTGAACAGTCACATCTCCTTCCACCAACCATCCAAACACCTCTGTTTTGCAGGACTCTGACTCGCACACATCCCACACATACACAGAACCAGATCAGGTGGACGGGCGTCTCTTACATCGCTCCTAAAGTGTGGAACGGCCTCTCAATCCACATCAGAGCCCTCCTCTCTTCTTCAATTGAGAAGCTAAGCACTTAGCTTTGCAATTAACCAACCAACCCTAGGCAAGGCTAGGCACACACCTGCTCAGCGCCAGGACACTCTCGCGGGTGATAGCACGCTTTAAAAATATACATAACGTAACTTGACTCCATGCCGTGAGTCGCGCCATGCCGTGTGCACTGAAAGTGTTCAACAGCTAGCAGCCAACCATGGCTTCAGCTCATCCACTCTTTATTACCGCCCGTATAATCTACCTTTACATGTAGTAAATATAATTTAAACAAAGAAAAGAATCTGTGTAAACTGCATTATGCTGGAACAGCCCCATTTTCCTGCTGAGTGACATTCATGACTTTACTTGCTCACTGAATTGACTGTATCAAAATGCTGCACGCCGCGCGTGGTGTAAGTAACTCAGACTTTCAAAAGGGGATCTTGGTGCTACCTGGGTTCTCTGTGCCCCTATCACCAATTACATTTTGTTCTTGGCAGATTGGTTAAGAGACACCCGGTTGTTCTCAAATCTGCACAACATTAATAGGAGTTGGGAGGAAATGATCACACCACACCACTTGCTTTGAGTGCAAAAGGCCGCTTTATTTACAACTGACAAGCAGAGTTCTTAGCCCTTCGGCTACGCCGCACAAGCAACGCTGTCAACTGAGCTAACAAAAGGTTCGAAGCCAACCTGCCTCCCCTAAGTAACTCCCACCCCAACAGCTCACCCCTCAAACACTCTGAACCGCACACAACCTTTGAAATGCCAAGAGTCCTTGCACAGGAACCCACATAAACCACGTTAGAAATGGGGGTCTCTAGTTAGCAATGGTTTGCACCTTCCTTCTAGTCAGGGTAAGGGAGTTAGGGGCATATTAACAACGGCCAGCGATAATTATCGCTGGCCGTGCTTAGCGTGAGGAATCCTATCGCCGGCTATCGCTGGAAATTATCGCCATGCTAGCGCTGTATTAACAACGCTTAGCGCAAAGGCGATAATTTTCCAGTGATAGCGTGGTTTCCATGGAACATCGCTGGTTTTCCAGCGATGTCCCATGGAAAACGGCGATATACTTGGTGATAGGGCCTGTGGTCTTAGCCACACAATCCACCCCCCATGTTAGGTATGCCTTAGTCAGGAATTTAGCAGACGTTAAATTCCTGCGTTAAGGCATACTTAACGCAATTTAAAATATCGCTAACCCACGTTGCTAATATGGCGATACCTGGGTTAGCGATATTTCCCCCTGTTGTTTTCACAGGCACGCCCCCTTTGCATCTCATTAGCGATGCGATGGGAGGCGTGTAGAAAATGGACGCTAAGTCAGGAATCACGCGCTAGCGTGTCCTTGTTAATTCGGCGATAAAATTATCGCCGCTTTTCGTCCGAAAACAGACGCTAAAGCGGCGATAATTCATTAACGTCGCCTTGTTAATATGCCCCCCACACTCCTAAAATAACCCCTGCTCACCCCCTTGGAGGTTGGCACGAGCACTTAGGCTTCTCTCAGAGGCAGTGTGTGAAGCATTTGCACATAACATACAGTAATACAGTGAAAACACTACAAAAGGACAGCACACCAGTTTTCGAAAAATAACCAATATTTTATCTGCGCAAACAAGACCAAAAACAATAAATATCCACCATACAGTGCTCAGAA
Organism: Calotriton arnoldi; assembly: GCA_963921515.1. Classification (NCBI taxonomy): domain Eukaryota; kingdom Metazoa; phylum Chordata; class Amphibia; order Caudata; family Salamandridae; genus Calotriton; species Calotriton arnoldi. The sequence continues at coordinate 212,887 of CAWUFW010012041.1, forward strand.
ATCTCAATAATCAAAAACAGTCTTAAAGTACACTTCCTTGAAGTCTATAGCTCCATCCAGGGCTACCACGGTGTAGTGAACAACAAATCCAAACAGTTCTGGCTGTCCGCGGCGTCGCGGGCCAGCTACGGTGTCTGGAAGATCCACAAAGCAGTACCTTTAGAAATGTAGGGTTTTGGCAAGCGCTCGTTGAGGCCCAAATAGCCGGCATCCGCAGGCGTCGGTTCCGGAGGTCGGTGCAGGAGTCGTCGGGCCCTTGAAGTCACACGCATTGCAAATCGAACTCCTCGTGGTTGAAGTCGAGAGTGTCGGCATCAGCAGGCGTTGGGGCTGCGGTGCGAAGTGCAGCAGTGTGGCGTGTGGTGCCCTCAGGTCGCGGTGCAGGCAGCAACTCAGTGATGGTCATCCAGCGGCGTCGGTGAGACTAGGGCTGCGGTGCAAAGTGATGTGGTGCTCGTCGTGGTGCTAGCAGGTCACGGTGGAAGCAGCGGCGTCGTCATTGTGGAAGCGCTGTTGTTGGCTGACGAACTGGAGTCGATGGCGCCGGCAGGGAGTCCCTGCAGCCGCACCCGGAAAAGTCATGGCGAAACGTGCACTGATTAGAACAGGTTCCCTTGTTAAAACCCCTGGAGGCCCCCATCCCCATGGGGGCTGGTTGAAGACTCTGGGACTCTGAAAGTGCTGGTGATCCCAAGGGTATCCTGCTGTGAGGGGCTGTTGTTCATGACAATAGTGTTTTTCGTGCTACTTTTTATTGCAACATACGTCCTTGCGGCAACAAATAGAGCAAGGATGTTTTTGTGCTAAAAGACAGATTTTGATTCAACATAATTGAGAATAATTTTCCCCAAATGTTGCATAATTACTTGTAAGCAAATTTCACAGACCCCTAACACACACCACATTCCAGGAAACTTGTAATGAGGACCTCAATGGTACTCATTTTATCAGTCTTAGAATGTTAAAAATCTGAATTGGCTCTAACAAAATTGGAACCTGTGACTTTCAAAACATCTGCTGATTTCTCCAGTATGAACAATAACCTACTGAGCTATGTGTAGTCAATGCCTGCTGGCCAAGAACATTGGCAGTAGGACAGCTGAGTGGGTTATGTCACCAATACGTAGAGTTCTGTGTGTGTTCATCTGGTCTGTTTAGAACATCGATGCAACAGGACAGGGCGTTCATGCCAACTGTTTGCAGTCTGGGAGTCACAGGTCTGAAATCCTAAAAGAGAGCCTAGTGGGCAAATGCTTCGGCTGCAGAGATTCAGATGAAACCTGCGAGTCACAAGTTTACATGCTATCGGGCTGCAGAGGACAAGCTCTGTGTGTGGCGTGATAAAGACGTGCAATGCCAAGCTCCATGTGTGGTGTGATTCATTTACATGCTACTGGCTGGGGAGGACGAGTTCTGTGTGTATCATGATTCATTTACGTGCTACCAGGATGCGGAGGATAAGCTCCGTGTGAGGTGTGATTCATTTACATGCTACCGGGCTGGGGAGGATGAGCTCCGTGTGAGGTGTGATTCATTTACATGCTACCGGGCTGGGGAGGATAAGCTCCGTGTGAGGTGTGATTCATTTACATGCTACCGGGCTGGGGAGGATGAGCTCCGTGTGAGGTGTGATTCATTTACATGCTACCGGGCTGGGGAGGATAAGCTCCGTGTGAGGTGTGATTCATTTACATGCTACGGGCTGGGGAGGATAAGCTCCGTGTGAGGTGTGATTCATTTACATGCTACGGGCTGGGGAGGATGAGCTCCGTGTGAGGTGTGATTCATTTACATGCTACCTGGCTGTGGAGGACGAGCTCTGTGTGTGGCGTGATTCATTTACATGCTACCGGGCTGTGGAGGACGAGGTCTGTGTGTGGCGTGATTCATTTACATGCTACCGGGCTGTGGAGGACGAGCTCTGTGTGTGGCGTGATTCATTTACATGCTACCGGGCTGTGGAGGACGAGCTCTGTGTGTGGCGTGATTCATTTACATGCTACCGGGCTGTGGAGGACGAGCTCTGTGTGTGGCGTGATTCATTTACATGCTACCGGGCTGTGGAGGACGAGCTCTGTGTGTGGCGTGATTCATTTACATGCTACCGGACTGTGGAGGACGCTACACTCTGTTCAGTTCTTAGTCACTTATGAATTGCAGCAAAAGGTGTCAGTGGTGTATTGCCATTTAAGAGTCGGGGTGCTGTCATCCGTGTTACGCTAGTAAAGTCAGGGATGGTGAAAAATCCAAGTGTTACCCAAAGAATGAGTGCAGCAGGTGGCTACGCCCACTCAGCATGATTTTGGTGGGGGGTCCTCTATTCCCAGTGGTGCATTTGGGAGCACAATGACCCGAATATATGAATTAAGCGCTGTGAGTACCAGGACTGTCCTGTGCATAAAGCACATTTTCCTTAGAAATGGCCACTAACTTAGCATCAGACATTCACCTGAACTGCTAGCCCTCTTTGGCACACAACCGTTAGCGCGTGAGAACCAGATTTCTGTGCATCGCACAATTATAGTATCTTGGTTTGTTTTGATGCTATTAAATTCTCTGTTACAATCACATTTTAGAATTACAAAAAAATGTACCTCAATTTTACTTTCTTTGCTTCTGATATATTTTGAAATATTTTAGCCTATTTACAAGTATTTAAAGGTTGTTTGTTAGAAGATCTTTGAGATCAAGCAGCCGTTCCTTTCATGCCTCCTGCACCCTAGCAGGGTTCTCATTTGGGTCACATTCAATATAACATAATGTGTATTTGCGAAGCGCGCGTTCACCCAAGGGTATCTTGGCGCTGAATAACAGATGTTTATTGTATGGACCTCAGAAGGATGAAAGGCTGAGGGGACCCATCAGGATTTGAGCCACGAGGTTAGCCACAGGTTCCTGAAGTGGATGCTTTTGCCCACTGAGCCAGCAGACCCAACACTGAACGTTCCCTCACTTTGCAACTGAGGAAAGGAAAAGCAAACACCAGTCTGCAAGTGAACCCAGCATCAGTCTGCAAGTGAACCCAGCATCAGTCTGCAAGTGAACCCAGCATCAGTCTGCAAGTGAACCCAGCATCAGTCTGCAAGTGATCAGTTGCAGGAAGGCATTGCCTAATACTTGACTTCTGCTTTGAACTAATAGAAAACGGAAAGTGAAAAACACAATGTAAAGGCTTTTTTTATCGCCTTTCGAACTCCAGCAGGGTTTTCTTGGGGTGCTGCAGCACCTCCCAAACCCCAACTTCCAGCCCCCTGTGTATCACCGGACCCGGAGACCGCGCACATCTACTGAACCAAAAAGACTTCACTCCCCCCAAAAAAAGACTCAAGTGTTGCTTCTCCTTGGGTCCTGGTGTACAGAGGTGGGGACAGGGCAGCTGTTGAGCACGGCAGGTACAGGCAGCAGGAGACAGGTCCTGGGCTCCAAGGCCACGTGCTCCCCACACCACCATTGAACCTCACAAAAAGTGCGTCTGGTCAATAAAGGGAAGAAGAGCCCTGCACATAAATATGTGGCAGTGTGTGTGGAGTAGTGCGTTATCCAGCTGTCAGGAGAGAACTTCTTAAAGGACGAGAACCCTCACTCACTCGAGGGTGACATGCTTCATCATTGGGTTCCTTCCTCACACCAAGGCCGCAAGGTCCTTGGTGGGGGCTGCCACTCCCCTAAGAGAGAGGAGGGGCTGAGGTGTTTTATGAAACTGAGAGCAATAGTAAAGACTGAGTGAAGGGCAGAATGCAGAGAGAATAGTGGGTAAAACTGTCTACAGATGGCCAAATAACCTTTATTCCATAGTTCTCCAGGACAGGATTAAAAAGTAGAGGGCTAGGAGTTATCAACAAATATACCCCTACAGAGTGTCGACATGTTTCTGCCCATGGCAAAGCCCAACAGGGGTTATGGGGCATTCTTCAGGACCTACACAAATAGTCACTCTGCTCAAAACAAAAATAGATAATAAATTCAAAATATACTGGCCACCAAATGATTGGACTTTTAGATATGTCGATGGCCGGTATATGTTGTGGCTCCACTGTCTGCCTATGATGAAAAGAAGAGAATCCACAAGGGTGACACCACTATTGCACATCTTAAGGGGTCAGTGCGGTGGTCGGCGGGTGCCTCTGATAGACAGATGGTGGACCCACAACATATACGGGCCATCAACGTATCTAGCATTCTGCCCTTCACTCACTCTTTACTATTGCTCTCAGTTTCATAAAACACCTCAGCCCCTCCTCTCTCTTAGGGGAGTGGCAGCCCCCACCAAGGACCTTGCGGCCTTGGTGTGAGGAAGGAACCCAATGATGAAGCATGTCACCCTCGAGTGAGTGAGGGTTCTCGTCCTTTAAGAAGTTCTCTCCTGACAGCTGGATAACGCACTGCTCCACACACACTGCCACATATTTATGTGCAGGGCTCTTCTTCCCTTTAGAGACCAGACGCACTTTTTGTGAGGTTCAGTTCAGACAGGGGGTAGAACGTCACTGGTTGGGCCCCTCCGCTAGATTCCTTTTGTGTTTATGACCCCACACCACCACACCACCACACCACCACCACCACCACCACCACCACCACCACCACCACCACCACACCACCACACCACCACCACCACCACCACCACCACACCACCACCACCACCACCACCACCACCACCACCACCACCACCACCACACCACCACCACCACCACCACCTCATCATCACCATTCCTTTCATAACACTTTATTCTATTTTTACAAGGAAAACCATGAAAGTCAAACAAACACACATTAACTAATCTCCATCTGATACATAGTAAAGCATCGTGGGTCCATAAATACAGGGTTAAAACAAAAACAAACACTACATCAAGAACAAGAGAGTCCAAGTTGCGAAAAAGACCTCGTTGGGGCACCGTAAAATACAGAATTAATTGTGGGAACTATATCAGGTGCAATAAAAACGTCCATCACAACCTCAAAAGATACAAAATTGTGGCCGTGAACCATATTAAAACCAAATCCCTATTATCGCAGTGTCAGGTAGTTGGCCGTGAGGGTTAATCACAGCTGGACCTAAGCCTAATGGCAGCCCTTAAAAAGCTAAGAACATGCAAAACTGAAAGGCTAGAAAGCAGTTATAAAAAAAATAAAAGCAGGTCTAGCCAGACTAAAACTGTTTTTTTTAAGAAGAGGAGTGATAAAAGACTTTCTAGGGACCTCATAAAAACTACAGAACATTAAAAAGTGCATCATATCCTGTGGAGACTTTCCGTCGCAGCCGCAGGGTGTGAGGCTCGGCCCTCTATAAACTCCATGGGGATGGGCCAGGAGGAAATGAATAACATCCAATCAATAAATAACAGTCATGGATACTTTTAATCCATACAAGACAAGGTTGGATTGAGGGCCCAGTGTTCAACAACAGGTAGCTATGTACACTAGACTTCCTCAGCTCCACTTCTTCTCGCCTACATACGCTTCTCAAAAAAGCTCTTCTTCACCCAGGTCATATCCCTACTACTTATTTCCTCTGGGTTCTCTAATAAATCTGGCCTTCCCAGGCTGGAGAGGCGTTCTCAAATGTACTCAACCAGCAAATACGGTTCACCTGATCGAGGGAAAGACAATCCCTTAACATTTCCTTACTAAGGGCATTTTCCTTCTTGTTCCAGATTTTTTTCACCTATAGCGATAGGGGGCGAAATGCCAATACATCTGAGAGGAAGACCATTCCTAGTTCTTCATGCACTACAAAGGATGGGATACTCTGCACCACACCACCTTTTAAAGTGTTTTTTGTGTTGGTGATTTCTACGGTGTCACATGCGGGCAATGCTCGCCTCTGGGTTTCTTGCGGTGAGGCAATGCCATATAACATTTCCGCTCTCTTTCCGTACAGGGAGATGTACAATAAAGGAAGCAGTGCTGTGGGGACCTACACCAACATCCTGTCCGACCAGATTTACCACATGTGGCAGGGGGCGTGACGTGTGAGACGGGCAGCTGCCACCTGAGGGCCTCACCCAGCACCGCCCCATCCACCTCCTGTTTGAGAGATGTCCACATGTTTCTGAGCCCCTTTGTCTAACAACGAATAAACAGACTTCTTTTATCAAACGTGTGTGTGTATTCATGGAGGTTCAGGGCCAGTGGGGGGCCTGGCACTGAGGAACCAGGGGAACTCCAGACTCATGCTGAAAACAACACTGAGGAGAACTTCACTCACACAGCAACACTGAGGGACTTCACTGCACTAGCAGCAACACTGAGGGAATTCACTGCCAGTCACAACAACACCGGGGAACTTCATTGCCACTCACAGCAACACGGAGTGACTTCAATGGCACTCGCACCAACACTGAGAGCCTTCACTGACACTCAGAGCACCAATGAGGGACTTCAATGACACCCATAGCAACACTGAGTGACTTCACTGACACAGCAACACTGAGTGACTTCAATGACTCTCACAGCACCACTGAGGGACTTCACTGACACTCACAGCAACACTGAGCGCCTTCACTGACACTCAGAGAACCAATGAGGGACTTCAATGACACTCACAGCAGCACTGAGTGACTTCACTGACACAGCAACACTGAGTGACTTCAATGACTCTCACAGCACCACTGAGGGACTTCACTGCCACTTACAGCATAACTGGGTGCACACCACACCTACTCTAATTGCAGCAACGATGGGAGCCTTGACTAACACTTTACTTACATCATCATTGGAGTAGAAGAGACCTCACTAAAACTTTACGTACAGCATCACTGGAGGGGGAGGGGCCTCACTAACACTTTACTTACATCATCACCGGAGTGGGAGGGACCTCACTGACACTTTAGGTACAGCATCACTGGAGGGGGAGGGACCTCACTGACACTTTACGTACAGCATCACTGGAGGGGGAGGGACCTCATTGAAACTTTACTTACAGCATCACTGGAGGGGGAGGGGCCTCACTGACACTTTACGTACAGCATCACTGGAGGGGGAGGGACCTCACTGACACTTTAGGTACAGCATCACTGGAGGGGGAGGGACCTCACTGACACTTTACGTACAGCATCACTGGAGGGGGAGGGACCTCACTGACACTTTAGGTACAGCATCACTGGAGGGGGAGGGACCGCACTGACACTTTACGTACAGCATCACTGGAGGGGGAGGGACCTCACTGACACCTTACGAACAGCATCACTGGAGTAGAAGAGACCTCACTGACACTTTACGTACAGCATAACTGGAGTGGGAGGGACCTTTATTCGATTTAAAAAGTAAATCATACAAAAAGCACATTGTACAAATTTCTTCATAAGAACATGCTTAAAAAAGCATTTAAAAAAAGCAAAATTGGTAAAAAAAAATAATCACTGTGGAAAGGTAAGAAAAGTAGCAGCACTTCCGTTGAATCAATAATGGAGGGGGAGGGACCTCACTAACACTTTACTTACATCATCACCGGAGTGGGAGGGACCTCACTGACACTTTACGTACAGCATCACTGGAGGGGGAGGGGCCTCACTGACACTTTACTTACATCATCACTGGAGGGAGAGGGACCTCACTGACACTTTACGTACAGCATCACTGGAGGGGGAGGGGCCTCACTGACACTTTACTTACATCATCACTGGAGGGGGAGGGACCTCACTGACACTTTACTTACATCATCACTGGAGGGGGAGGGACCTCACTGAAACTTTACGTAGAGCATCACTGGAGGGGGAGGGGCCTCACTGACACTTTACTTACATCATTACTGGAGGGGGAGGGACCTCACTGACACTTTACTTACATCATCACTGGAGGGGGAGGGACCTCACAGAAACTTTACGTACAGCATCACTGGAGGGGGAGGGACCTCACTGACACTTTACGTACAGCCTCCCTGGACGGGGAGGGACCTCACTGACACTTTACTTACATCATCACTGGAGGGGGAGGGACCTCACTGAAACTTTACGTACAGCATCACTGGAGGGGGAGGGACCTCACTGAAATTTACGTACAGCTTCGCTGGAGGGGGAGGCACCTCACTGATACTTTACTTACATCATCACTGAAGGGGGAGGGACCTCACTGCAACTTTACATACAGCATCACCGGAGTGGGAGGGACCTCACTGACACTTTGCGTACAGCATCACTGGAGGGGGAGGGACCTCACTGACACTTTACTTACATCCTCACTGGAGGGGGAGGGACCTCACTGAAACTTTACGTACAGCATCATTGGAGTAGAAGAGACCTCACTGACACTTTACGTACAGCATCACTGGAGGGGGAAGGACCTCACTGAAACTTTACTTACAGCATCACTGAAGGGGAAGGGACCTCACTGACACTTTACGTACAGCATCACTGGGCGGGGGGACACCTCATTGACACTTTACGTCCAGCATCACTGGAGAAGGCGGGACCGCCCTGAAACTTTACTTACAGCATCACTGGGGGGGAGGGACCTCAGTGACACTTTAGGTACAGCATCACTGGGGGGGAGGGACCTCACTGACACTTTAGGTACAGCATCACTGGGCGGGGGGACAACTCACTGACACTTTACGTACAGCATCACTGGAGAAGGCGGGACCGCCCTGAAACTTTACTTACAGCATCACTGGGGGGGAGGGACCTCAGTGACACTTTAGGTACAGCATCACTGGGGGGGGAGGGACCTCACTGACACTTTAGGTACAGCATCACTGGAGGGGGAGGGGCCTCACTGACACTTTATGTACAGCATCACTGGAGGGGGAGGGACCTCACTGACACTTTAGGTACAGCATCACTGGAGGGGGAGGGACCTCACTGACACTTTACATACAGCATCACTGGAGGGGGAGGGACCTCACTGACACTTTACGTACAGCATCACTGGAGGGGGAGGGGCCTCACTGACACAGTAACACTGGGAGTGTTGGACATGGCCCTTCTTACAGGATTTCCATAAAACGTTTAGCTGTATTTTCCTCCTAGTTTTTTCTGATTCTCTTTTCATGGCGTTAGGACTCAGGGCGCTTTCCCACTGTAATGCAGTATGAAAATGTGCACACCCTTCCTACACATGCTAGGAAGTGGCGCTTACCTGATATTTTTACAGATGTTTCAAACATGCCATTGCAGGCCTGTGTGTGCAGTTGCGCTTAAGCTCAGGTTGGCCTTTCTAAACCTCTGGCTACTCCTGAGGGTACCTTTCTTTACCATTGGAGCAGCCCGTAGGGTAAGACATGAGGGGTGAAGCAACTGTTACGTGAAAGGCAGGGCAGGTACACATGTGAATACCCTGCACAGGTAGTGAAGAAAACCCATGTGTATTTTTACTACTTATCAGGTATGCTCTTCCCATAGATTAACATGGGAAATGGTGGAAATGACTTCAGGCTGCAATAGTGGTTTGTAGTGGAGCAGCCTCATGATGTTTCCTATCATTGGATTTACAATGACAAACCCTCTCCTGTGGTAAAGAGGGATTCGTCATTATAGCTTAGAAATGCCACTCTAGAAAGTGGGCATTTCTCTGTTCTAAATTTCTTTGTGTGCCTTTTAGTTTGACTCCAGTCTACATGGACGCTGGGGAAGCACATCTGTGCATTCCCCTGCGACAGCTATAAACATTGGCTGCAACTGGAACAACAGACCTCTGCCATTTGAGGGCCTGGCTGGATAGATTGGAGGGAGATGTTGTGACACTTGGCCTCTGAAGCCAGATCATGGCCCCCTAAAGATTAAGATCTACATTCCACGGCCTCATGGCAGAGAGGACTTAAATTTAGGAGAGACATCTGTAGTTCAAAAGGAAGCCCTCTGAACCACCCCCAACTTCAAAGGCACACTACAGTGTATCTACTGGTGCCACACTTCAGAAAAGGGTGAGATACGCTTGTGTGGATGCGGGCTCAGAGATCCTAGACTTCATGGTGCACACAGCCAGAGGAATCTGTTGTGCACAAGGAGGATTACAGCCATTGGAAGGGACCGTGCACCCTTCCTGAATAGTGGCTGGCCTGGGGGGACTACCTGCTGCTGTGTGGCACCCTGAAGGGTACTCTCCAAGGGCTTGTTGGCTTACCCCCTGTTCTCTTGTGGAGGTGTCGGACATCAAAGACCTCCTGCAAGGGACTCACACGGTCTACTTGTGACACCTGGAGAGCGTTGCCGTCTTAAGGGCCCACATCGTCCACTGGATCCCAACTGGTGGCGCGGCATGAGCCTGGAATTAATTAGTGTACCTGGAAACTGGATTGCCTTGTGTGGAGTCCCAAAACTATTGCCTGCATCTAAGGAGTGTGGTCCCTGCATCATGGGGGCCTCAAAACGCATGAGCGTCTTGTTGGTGGAGAACGGTTTCACCGGTTGCGGGACCCAGCGTGGCCTGCTTCGTTGATCGCGCTGCATGACACGCCGACTGCATGCTCATTGCGTGCAGTGTCTGATTCATTCAATCAATCAATCAGGGTTCTTGTAGAGCGCCGCTAATCACTAGTAAGGGTCTCAAGGCGCTGGTGGGGGGGGCGTCCTGCAGTTCAGTCACAGAGCCAGGTCTTGAGGAACTTCCTGAATGAAGGCAGTGACAGTGATTGCCTGATATACAGAGGCAGGGAGTTCCAGGTCTTTGCAGTGAGGTAAGAGAAGGATCTTCCTCCAGCCGAGGTCTTGCGGATCTGTGGGATAGTGGCCAGGGCCAGTTGAGCGGTTCGGAGATGTCTGTTGGGTGTGTAGAAGGAGAGGCGTGGTTGAGATATTCGGGTCCGGTGTTATGGAGAGCTTTGTAGGTGTGCGTGAGGAGCTTGAAGGTGATTCTTTTGTTGATCGGGAGCCAGTGGAGGTCTGTTAGGTGACCGTAGAAAAGGCTGCGGTGGGGAATGTCCAGGATATATCTGGTGCTGCAATTGTTTTGGGAGATTTTGGGTGGTGCCGGCATAGAGTATGTTGCCGTAGTCGAGCTTGCTGCTGATGAGCGCCTGTGTGACTGTTCTCCTGGACTCGGTGGGGATCCTCTTAAAGATATTCTGAAGCAGGTGGAGCGTTTGGAAGCAGGAGGACGATACGGCATTGATTTGGTGGTTCATTGAGAGCGAGGAGTCGAGGGTGATGCCAAGGTTGTGTGCGTGGTCGGTGGGCGTGGGGGGGTCAGAGCGCTGCTGGCCACCAGAAGTCGTCCCATGCAGAGGGAGTGGAAACCAGGATGAGGACCTCGGTTTTGTCAGAGTTGAGTTTGAGGCAGCTTTCTTTCATCCAGCTGGCTGCTGCCTTCATCCCGTTGTGGAAGTTGCTCTTAGCGGCTGTAGGGTTGTTTTTGAGTGTGAAAATCAGCTGGGTGTCATTGGCGTAGGAGACCTTGTTTCTGACGATAGCTGCGAGTGGGGCCATGTAGATGTTGAAGAGGGTGGGGCTCAGAGAGTATCCCTGGGGACCCCGCAGCTGATCACCGTAGGTTCTGAGAACGGTGGGAGCCTGACTCTCTGGGTTCGGCCAGTGAGGAAGGAGCGGATCCACTCTAAAGCTTTGCCGTGGATACCAGCGTCATGCAGTCTTGTGCAGAGGGTGTGGTGGGAGACGTGTCAAAGGTGGCAGAGAGGTCCAGGAGGATGAGCGCTGTAGTTTTGCCTCAGTCAAGGAGAGTGTGGATGTCGTCAGTTGCGGTGAGGAGTGCCGTCTCGGTGCTGTGAATGCTCCTGAAGCCAGATTGGAAGGGGTCCAGGGTGTGGTTAATTTTGATGAATTTTGTGAGTTGGGCATTGATGGCCTTCTCAATGACTATTGCTGGGAAGGGGAGCAGACAGATGGGTCTGTAGTTCTTGAGGACCATCGGGTCAGCAGAGGATTTCTTCAGCAGGGGGTTGATCTCTGCATGCTTCCAGTCTTCAGGGAAGGTGGAGGACTCAATGGAGCAGTTGATGGTGTGGCAGAGTTTGGGGGCAATGGTAGCGCCGACTCGGTTGAAAATGTGATGGGGCAGGGGTTTGAGGGGGCTCCTGAGTGGATGGTTTTCATGATCCTTAGGGTGTCGTCAGCGGTGACGGTGGTCCAGTTGAGCAGGGTCGGCTGAGATCAGCAGCATTCGGGTGCAGTGGTTGCGGCTGAGGAGGGTGAGTCAGTCCTGGATTCAGAAGTTGTCATAGATATCTATGACCTTGCAGTGAAAGCAGGTGGCAAGGTTGTCGCAGAGGTCGCGATTCACAGGTTGCGCCCCTTTGAGAGAGGGCGTACCCATAGTGGTGTCTCATTCTATCTCGTGTGGCGCTGATAAACTTGTGCCTGGGTGTGTGACCAGACTTTATGGTGCGACCCGTATCAACATGCACTAGTCATTGTGCCTCATGTCCAGGGAGGAACGAAATTTGCAACTCTTCATTGTGTGTGACTTTTAGTGTCTGGTGTGATCTGTATCAATGCGCACCAGACATGGTGCGTTATTTCAAAGGAGGTATGGAATTTGCAACTCTTCGTTGTGTTTGACGGGAACAGTCTGGTGCGACACGGATCAATGCGCACCAGACGTGACTCATTTCCAGGGAGTTGCGAGGAGCAAATTCATGTTCCATTCTACCTGTATTGCCTGGGTGCTACTTTGATCGACGTATGTCTGACAGGGTGCCTCCTTCTCCCGAGAGGTTCCCCTGCGTCACCCCCCATTCATCAATAGTTACTTTTGTGCCCTCAGTGTCGCAGATCAACTGTCCTCTCCTCACCCGACCACGACGACTTCGTGTTGCCAGGTAGTATTGCCAGGATCAGGCCTGGGTGTTGAGAGTAATTGACTGAGCTAGGGAACGCTTCGGAGAGAGAGTGGAAGCGCGTAAAGCGACTGCGGACCCCCGTGCTTCGCAGGACTGGGCTGATGCCAGAAGGCCAATTGTTGATAAGCGCTTTTCTCCTCCTGTGAAAAGCGTCTCCAATCTGCACTCAATTAAATCAAGTTTCAAAAATTCAAAATGTAATCCAAAAGGTATTCAAAATATTCATTTATTTTCTTATTTCATGATTTATATCAATGTACCGTTGTATTCAAGTTTACAACTTTGTTAAATCCAAATTAGAAATTGCGCCCAATGCATTTCGGGCTGCGCCCTTCATCAGGGACTCATACCTAAAAGGATAGCAGAAACTAAATTCAATAAAAGATTCATCCAATCTTAATCCGAAAAAATCTGTGCACATCTGGTATGGTAGGCGTGAACAAGCCTCTATAATTATACCAACTAGAGTGCTGATTAATGTTTCCTCTTCTTTTACACGTAGTGGCGATTCTAGTTGTGTGAAACAGAATGATAAAGACAAATGGTGAACATAGTACTGAAAAAATGTCCTCTCTGAGTAAACCTGAACAGTGAAGGTGACCCGTTTTGCCTCATGCATATCCTTGCCAAGTTTTAGAACAATGGTTTTCGGCAAGTCAAACATCTAACTCATGCTTGTTTGAGTGCTTTAACTAAAAATCAACAAGCGTGTTGAAGCCAGGTACTATGATAGCACGCTTCCCTCTCTGGTGAACCCCGTAGTGATGTTATATGGTGGTCAAGTTGCTTCGTTCGGAGCAACAATTTTCGGCACGTCAAGTGAGTCAGTAAAGCATCTAGCGCATGCATGTGTTTAATTGTTTAACTAAAAATCAACAAGCGTATAGAAGTGTGGCACTACGATAGCGCGCCTACCTCTCTGGTGAACCCCGTAGTGATGTTATATAGTGGTTAAGTTGCCAAGTTCGGAGCAACAATTTTCGGCAAGTCAAGTGAGTCAGTAAAGCATCTAGCGTATGCATGTGTTTAATTGTTTAACTAAAAATCAACAAGAGTATAGAAGCGGGGCACTACGATAGCGCGCCTCCCTCTCTGGTGAACCCTGTAGTTAAGTGATGTTGCGGTCCTGTCACTGGCGGCAGTCCATCTACAATAATAATGTTGGGATTTAAAATCGGTACACATGATGGTACCCAGCGTCTTCATAAATTCAGATATTCGAGTACGCTTCCATGTCTCGCGTTTCAACCCTCGCTACCCCGGAAGATCTTATACGGCAGGAAATACGTAAGGTTAAAAAAATGGTGCATTTGGATGAAAAGTAATACGACCGTGTTTTGCCGTGGCGTGAAATTGCCCAAAGGGCTCACCTACATGAAATAATTAATTTAGAAAAAGTAATTTTCAAAAAAGAAATGGTACTTAATTTGTCAAATATAAATCAGATATAAATAAGGATTGTTCGTGTGCAAGATCGGGCACACGATCGTAGCTCGACACATCCGTGTTGTGTTGTCAATAAAGTTATTCAACACCTCTCTATCTGTTATTACACGTCAAAAAGTGTCTGGAATTTCTAACAAAACATACATAACTGTTCAAAATATAATGTACAAATTCAATCAGGGTGTGATTGTAACTAAAATAAATATATGAACGTTTTTTTCCCAATAAACAAATGTGAACAAGGTTAACTCCTTTGTCCCAATGTGTCCTTGGTCTATCAACATATACCTATGGTATCACACAATTAAAATTATGAACATTTGGTTAAGTAGAATGATGTCCTCAAAAATTATACTATGAAGATGTACAGAATTACAACAATTGCATTATTGATGGTGTGGCTTGTCCTATAGAAAGCAACTGTAATCCATACGTTCATTTAGTCCCTTCGGGCTAACTGAAAGTAAGCGATTTATCCAATAGATTTCTCTCTGATGGAGAAATGTTGTGTTATTCCTGCCAGCCTTTATTGGAATTTGTTCTAATATCAAAAATCTTAATTGGCTAATGTTATGGTGATTGGCATTGAAATGTACTGCTACCGTGGATTTCGTGTTCATTGTTCTTATGTTGCTTTTGTGTTCCGTAAGGCGTGTTTTGATTTTTCTTTCTGTTTTTCCCACGTACACAAGTCCACATGGGCATTTTAGCATATAGATAACATTACTCCTATCACAAGTAGTCGTAAGGTTTAATTTAATTGTGGTACCTCGTGTTTGATGTAAAATTATATTGCCTTTTATTATTGAGTTGCAATTGCCACAATTCATGCATGGTAAAGTTCCTCGATAGTTCGGTTTGTCTTGGTCATACTTTTTATCCAAAAGTTGTTTTAAATTTTTGGTAAGCAAGTAAGCAATTCTAGGTTGACTTTCGAACAGGCCTTTAAAGTCGTTTTCTGTGCTTAATATTGGCCAATATTTTAAAATGGTATTCTTTTTATTTTTTGACTTTTAGTAGAAAATTTAGAAGCAAACACCATTCTATTTTCTATGTTCTTAGGTTTACTTATCAGTATACTTTCTCGTGTTTTTGCGTCCACTTATTCCATTGCTGTTTGGAATATTTGTTCTGGGTAACCCCTTTTTGGAATCTTTTTATCATGGTGGTTTGAATCTGTTTGTACAGTTGTTCTTTAGATGCAATTCGTTTCAATCTTAGCAATTGAGATTATGGTAAGTGTTTTTTAAGTAATTTTTGATGAAAACTAGCATAGTGAAGTAAGTCGTTTTGATCGGTCGGTTTGGTGAAAACACTAGTAATTAATTTGTTGTTTTCTATGGGGATTTGAACATCCAAGAACGTGACTCTGTCCATGCTCATAGTTGAAGTGAATTCAATGCGGATATCCACTGTGTTCAATCTTTCAATTGCAGCCGATAATTTCTTTTCTGTTTTTTTCCACAGTAAAAAAATATCATCTATGTTCCTCCGGTACATAATCAGATTTTCAACCCAGTCTTGCTGATTAAGAATATTGTCCAATTCATATCTATACATGAACAAATTTGCATATGCTGAAGCTGCACAATTTCCCATGGATGTTCCTGATTGTTGAATATAAAATTCATTTTGCCATTTAAAATAACTGTGGTACAGTGAAAAGTGTAAAAGTTCTATAAGAAAGATTTTTAAACCCACTTCCTTCTCTGATTTTACAAGAAAAGATTCCACTGCTAGTAATCCTAAATTGTGAGGAATTGATCTATATTAGGATTTTACATCAATTGTGCATAAAATCACCTTTTCATTTTCATTGAATTCAACTTGTTCAATAAGATTCAAAAAGTCGGTAGCATCTTTTAAATATGTGGACATTTTTTGAACTAGCGGTTAAAGATGTCTATCCAAGTATTTGCCTATCGGCTCATGTATAGAATTCACTGTAGAGACAATGGGTCTGAATGGGGGTTTCTGTAGATTCTATGGATTTTTGGAACCATATATATAGGGAATGCTTAGATGTTCTATGAGCAAAAATTTCTTCTCATCTTCTGTGTTGGTTCCAGATCTTCTATTTTTTATCGGGAACCTTATCCAGATCAAAAACGCCACAAACGGGGTCAGCACGCCTCCGATAAAAAATAAAAGATACATTTCTTCTGGGACAAACGACATACTGTGAAAGGATTGACGGGTCTTATTTTCGAGCACCTGGATTTGAAGCGCGTATACCTATAATTGATACACAAAGAGTTGAAAGACCAACTCCTTTTACGTATTTATAGAGGCATAGATCTGTTCTTTCCATCAAGGATATTTTTGAGGAATTTCGAGTATACAGCTGATAGAATACTTGATATTCGTGCTACGAGTCGACAGCTGGTGAGTGGGGAGACACCGAGGGGTGCAAAGGCAGCAGGGAAGACTGATGCTGCTGGGACAGAGTGTGTGAAACAAGCGGCGAATTTTGGAAAGCCAGTTTTGCGCTACCTGCAGTCTAAAAAGGCAACAGAACTGTTAGAGGCAGAAAGTGATGCAGATCCAACAACTAGCAGCAAACTAGTGGAGAGGTGTGGTGCAGCGGCCAGGGCAGCTGACTTCGGAGCACAGGGCTCACGGTTCGATCCCCGGCTCCGGTGGCAGCTCAGCTCAGCACCATGTGACTCTGGGCAATAGCTCACTTAATTTCCACGACGGCCCCCAGCGCCTTGAGACCCGTAAGGGTGAGTAGTTCGCGCTTTACAAATACGGATTTATAATCACTAATTCAATTAATCAGGAACAAACTAATAATGATAGTACCAATGGGGGTAGTAACCCAGATGCGGTGCAGGCTGTCGCTGAGGACTTAGAGCGGGTAGTGCCTATGGAAATGGAAGGTGACTTAGCAGGGGCTGAGAAATTGGACGGTGCTGACACATGGGGAAAACTGGGGGGGGCGGAGAAAAATAATTTAGTGCACTCAAGCGCTATAGATGAATTAGTAACAGGAACTGGGCACACAGCGGTACAGAAAGCAATTTCACAGCTAAATATTGGATCAAATGAGTATGAGCATGCTACAGAAACTGACCAGTATAACCAGTATAATCATGAAATAGATAAAACATCTGACGAGGTGAACGGCTGTACCACGCTTATGGCAGAGCATGCAGTACTGGAATATTCTGTCTTAGTTATGGAATCTGAAGAGACAGTTGTAATTCAAGGAGAGGGGGAACAAGAGAATCAGGACATTGAAGATGACGATGCAGGGCAGCAACCCTATACAGATATAAGGGTAGAGCAAGTGACCTCTCCGGCATTATTATTATTAAAAGAAAAGAAAAAGAGCCTAAAAGCTAAAAATTTGAAAGAAGCAAGTAGGAGTCAAAGTACATCTAGAGCTGTGTCTGCCAGTAAGAAAAAGACACCAATTAAGGGATTGCCTGCCAATAGCCCAATGCGGAAATAAGCCTGGGCGTAGTTCGCGAAGTAGCGCTACGCGAAGCTACGCAAAGTGCAGTTCGCACTACGCGAGCTACGCGTAGCACTACGCGAACTGCGTAGTGCACTGTTCGCAATGATTGCACAGTGCCGGATGCTTGTCAGCACTGTGCAATCATTGAAAACGGCATCTTGCACAGTGCGAGCTGTCTTTTACTGCCGCTCAAGTAGATTTTTACTCGAGCAGCAGCTTTCTCAACGCGGACTGGTAGTTTCTCATCGCGAGCGGTCGCGAGCATACGCGACCACTCGCAATGAGAAACCTGACCTCCCCGCGTTGAGAATCTCGCCGGGAGGTTTATTTTCCACGCTCGCGATCGGCAACTTGATGTTGCTGATCGCGAACGAGGAAAAAGTCTCGCCAGGATGTCATTTTGCTTGCTCGCGGTCGCCAACTTGACGTTGAGGACCGCGAGCAAGCAAAAAATGACCGCTGCACTACGCTACACGTGTTTGCACTGTGCTACGTGCAATTCGCGTTGTGCGAAGTAGCGCAAAGTTCGCAAACTACGTGAGCGTAGCGTAGTGCTTTGCCCAGGGTTAGAAATGGGTACAATCAAAAGGAGGAATTAAAACTGTGATGTCGAGGCTATCAGATGTAGGGCTGACGGATAAAGCTGCAAGTGTCGTTAGTGCTATCAAGTCTGGTCCGATAGCACAAGGGGAAAGCTGTTCAGAAACGGATCTGGATTCAGAACCTTGCATAACACTCGAGAGAGAGGGTGGCTCAGGTCAAAATGAACCACTCATGGTATCTAGCTCTTTTCAACGGCCCCAATTATTAAAGCCGGGGAGGATTCGCAAAGGGATATGCTGAAGAAAATGACACTCCAATACTTTCCCTGATATTACAAGCTTTAAAAGACCAGAGGAAGAGACGAGAGAGTTTTTTACCCAGATTAGGGCAGATAATTTTAGCATCCAATCGTCCTTGAAGGAAGTAACAGGGAAAGTATGTGAAATGACCAACGAGATAATGGAATTACAGCAGAGAGTGGTCACTACGGAGGAGGTTACTGCCAAAGTGGTAAACTTGACACAGCAACATGATGATCAGCTAATAAACCTGGAAATCAAACTTGAAGAGTTGGAAAATAGGCAAAGGAGGCAGAATCTAAAAGTATTTGGTATTCCTGAAGGGCAAGAGGGCTCAGACTCAAGAACATTTATTGTGCAAATGATGCAGAAGGCCTTTCTGGATCTGGTGGACTGGGATTGGGACTGCCAGATCCAGAGGGCTCACAGACTTCCATTGGTGCAACGCCGGAAGGATGATCGTTATCCAAGGCCGTTTTTGATATATTTCGGGAACTATTTGCTAAGACAGGCAGTTTCTTTGAAAGCGGGCCCTCGAACACCGATAGTTGTAGGGTCCTATTCGATCTTTTTCCGCTCCGACTTCTGTAAGGCAACTATGGATAGACGGTGGCGCTTGAGACAGTTAATTGATCCCCTAAAAGCTACAGGGGCTCAAGTCTATTTACAGGAACCAGCACATTTGAAGATTATCAGGAGCGGTCAATCGCTCTTTTTTACGTCTGAACCTGAGGTCAAGGAAGTATTATCAAAATGGCAGAAAGAGAAAGAAGGGACTGTTTAAGATTGAATCTGGATTAATGTTAAGATTTTAAGATTTTGTTGTTGGTTTTTATTTGGCTATGTCCTCTCTGGTCAAATGAATTCAGGGGCCCGAGACTTCTTAGCGGCCACTGTGGAAGCAGGTTTCAATCTAGCTGCCACACCATCGGCAGCTGTGAGAAGGGGATGATTCCTCCTTTAGGTTGCGGGTGGGGGGGTGGGGGTTTGGGTGGGTTGGTGGTGGTGTGTGTCAAGCAACAGAAAAAGTCAACACAATTGAAGGGAAAGGGGAAAAAAGTAAATATATTTGTAAGAGGGAAAGTAAGCAACAAGATAATCAGAAGCCAATGGAGATGGATTATAGTAGAGGCAGGGAAGAATTTATATTGGGATGGCAATGATAAGGTGTTTAGCCTGGAATGTCGCTGGTCTCAACAGTAAGATTAAGAGGCAGCTGGTAGCAGAGGAATTAAAAATGTATAACCCCCAGATTGTTATGTTGTCAGAAACACACCTGTCTTATAAAGATAGAGGCTTTTCGAGACATTTAGGGTATGAGGTGATAGTCTGCTCGGCACAAACGGTGTCTATTCGGGGTGTAGCTATTTTAAGGAGCAAACGATTTCGAGTGGAAGTTTGTAGGACACTCTCGGATAATGGGGGTAGATGGGCTATAGCTCAAGTGAAATTAGCTGGCAAAAATACGTTTTTGCTCACTATATGGCCCCAATGTAGACGATCCCACTGCAATAGAAGCAGCTACTTTGGAATTACTAAATTGGGAGGGGAGCGGTTGGTGATGGGGGATTTTAATTGTGTAATGGATTATGGAGTGGATACTACACGGAGGGGGCATTTCAAAGGATGCGAAAGACACGGGCAGCTATATGGGAGTTGGGGCGGTTGCAGGTAATTAAAGATGTTTGGAGGACTCTCTATCCCAATATAGCAGGTTACACGTACTATTCTGCCCCTCACAAGTTATATTCAAGAATTGACATGGCCTGGGCATCAGATAATATTTTATGGTCAAGCAGTATGGAAATTTGCCCGAGGGTTACGTCAGATCATAATCCTGTTATTCTTACATTTAGGATCTCCCTGAAAATAAAAACACCCGCTCTTTCTCCTTTCCCAGATATCTGCTTACAGATGAAGAATTTGTAACTCAGACTAGGGCACATCTTAAGGAGTTTTTTGGAATAAATACAGGGACAGCCTCGCCTATAGTAGTGTGGGACACATATAAAGCAACAATTAGAGGTTTTGCCCAGCAATTCATCTTGAGACAGAACAAAGAACAGAAGATGAAAATGGAAATTACTATATTGGCTATACGGAAAATAGAAAATGAGCATATTGACGCAGTTACTAGAGGCCTTCAAAATGCAGATGAGTTGGGGTATAGTTTAGTGGATCATCGATCAGCACTGAAAAAACATTCAGGGAAAGGAGTATAGCGAAACTTAATAAATACCACTTGGCGCAATACGAGTCAGGGGAAAAGATAGGTAAGATCTTAGCATTTAAAGTAGCAGATGATAGGGCCAAGACAATTATAAAAAAGGTTAAGGGGATTGATAACAAATTATATGAACAACCAAAACAGATATTGGAACAATTTGTGGCTTATTATCAGATGCTATATACTCCAGAGTATCAGTCTAATCAAGATGAAATATCTAATTATATACAGAATAATCCCCCCCTACGGGTGGAGAATGAAACAGCTAATTGTTTAACTAGTGATATAACAATAGAAGAAATAAAATTAGCAATTACTTCTCTACCATCAGGAAAAGCAGCGGGAGATGACACCATTCCTTTGGAATTTTATAAGAGGTTTATGGAGGAGTTAGTGATACCATTTAGTCAGGTTATAAGATGTATTGGTAAAGAGGGTAAGGCTCCTGACTCATGGAAACTTACGCAAATTATTTTCTTTTTAAAAAAAGGTAAATCGGCAGAGGAGTGTGGGTCGTATCGGCCGATCTCGCTCATCAATACTGATGCAAAAATATTTGCAAAGATTCTTGCGAATCGACTATCTCCTGTGTTACCTAGCCTGGTGTCACCTTACCAACATGGCTTTATTCAAGGGAGAGATACGACTGCCCATGTGAATATGGCTGTCTCTGCTTTTGACGCAGCCAAAACACAATCGACCCCACTCGGTATGATATTGCTAGACGCTGAAAAAGCATTTGACCGAGTGGGGTGGGATTTTTTATGGGCTATACTCGCTGCCTTTGGTATCAAAGGGCAATATCTTATCTGGATAAAAGCTCTATATGATAAACCTAGTGCTAAGATAATGTATGCAGGGCTGCAATCAACTGTTTTTCCGATTCTCCGGGGCACCCGGCAAGGGTGCCCCCTATCGCCACTTTTATTTGCCCTTTATATTGAGTCTTTTGTTTCAATCCTTCAAAATCAGCAGTTAATTAGTCCATATATCCTTGGGGATAGCTCCCTTAAAGTTATAGCTTACGCTGATGACATAGCGGTGTTTTCAACGGACCCAGGAGGGGCTATGCAACTGATTACAGATGAAGCGTGAAAGTTTGGCCTGATATCTGGGTACAAACTGAATATTAATAAAACTCAGATCTTATTGAATTATAAATCTGCGCTTCCGATACAGGGGGTGTGTTCGACTGCTACATATTTGGGAATCAAGATGGCGGCACAGATCGAAAGAATAATTCCTTTAAATTATGAGATCTTACTGAAAGAGACGGCTAAATTACTTAAGAGATGGCACAGGTTACCTATTGGAATTATAGGGCGCATAAACATTGTAAAAATGAAGATTTTACCAAAATTTTTGTATATGTTTAGATCTATCCCACTGCGATTGACTAAGTCCTTTTTAAACGATTGGATGGGATTCTTGGCAGTTTCATTTGGTGCTATAAAAAAGTAAGAAAATCCCTGGAATTGCTAAAACTCCCCTTTAATCATGGAGGTTTAGATTTTCCGGATTTTAAAATTTATTTTTGGTCTGCTTTTTTGGTCGTCTTCGTAGTTTTATCCATAGTTATCCATCATAAATTTTTGTTGGCAGGAGAGAGCAATCAGTTTCTGTTTAGAATTAACGACCCGAATTATTATAAAAGGGTTAAATTTAAGACGATTAGGGATTGTATATTGGTATGGCGTGCTCTCTCTCTCAAATATGGCTTGACACTGATGAATGATACATTTCCTCTCTGGGGCAATCCAGGACTGCCTAGCATCTTTCATGATACAACGGGGAAAGGCTGGGCCAACTATGGGGTAACATGTTTAGGGACTTATTTGATCATGGTGGTTTTATGGAGTTCGGAAAAATGCAGATAGTGTATAAACTGACAGATAATATGCAGTTTAAATATATGCAGCTACGCGATTATTTTGTTAATCATCTTAAATTGACGAGTTCATTTCATTCAGATATAATGGATTGTTTATATGATTTAAGTGACAAATTTCTGATAAGTAGAGCATATAAAAGCCTATGTGGCCCCAGATTGGAGGATAGTCCCAGAATAGCTGCTCGCTGGACTAGAATTACCGGTTTCAGCTAAGAATATTTCGGATGCACTTAGTAAAATTTCTGGGGTAGTTTATTCCTCCAATTTGTGAATGCAACAGTTTCGAACAATCTGCTTATTATATTATACGCCGGATAGAATAGCAACATGGTCATCTAATACCCAAGTAAACGATAGGGCAAAATGCCCCAGGTGTGAATTATATGCGGCAGATATACAACATATGTTTGTCACATGCCCTGAACTTTCGTTATTTTGGCAGAAGGTGGAATATATTCTGTTGCAAAAATTGGGGATCAAAATACCATTAACGGTCATGGAAATATTGATGGGTGGTAGGGAGCTGAGAGCCGATAATGAAAATCTGCTAACCATTTTGCTTGTTTGTGCTAGACTTACAATCGCACGGGTTTGGATATCGTCAAAAGCTCCCACAGTAATGGATTGGTGGTTATTAGTCAGGCAAATACACAATATGGAGGAAGCACTAGCTAGATCAAGGGGCGTTCAATCCATGCGCGAATTTAAGTTGATTTGGGGATCATTGTTTTAAAATGTGCTTATAAATGATTGCTTACTTAATTTTTTTTATTGCTATTTGGTACAAGGGAAATTAATGTAGTTATATAATTGACTTTTTTTGGCCCTCTATCTTTTCTCTTTAGTCTAATGTAAAAGATTTGATTATTAAAAAAAAAAAAAAAAGACATTCGTGATTGAAACTGAGATGGGAGATTAACCTATCCCCATACTTGACTAAGATTTTACTTGATCGCAGTAGAAATTGGGTGCTTTTACCAATACAGAGCTACATTTTCGTTTGGGAGATATTTATTCCTTTCCTGAGGAAGGTGGTGTTTTAAGCAACAATATCCACCGAAACGCGTCGACGCAAATTTGGAGAGGCGTACTATAGATTGTGTTGACATTTGGTTTGATTTCTACAAAGACGTTACATATATGAAATATATATCAAACCAATGATCTGGGTCTAATGTATTAGCCTCTATTATTGATTAGAAACTATCTTTCTAGTTGTTTCTCCCTTCTATCTTTGTCATATATGTTTTTACTTTGTTTTATTTGATTTTAATAAATTTTGTATGTATATGATAATGTGAAACAAATAAAATTTTATGATATAATTTTTAAATGAATTGAAATAAATATTTTTATAAATATAGACACTTGGCTTTTGATGGTTGTGTTATGGTGATAAATATGTTGTAAGAGTGCAAGGTTGTGGATGTACTGAATCGCCCAAAGGGGATTTTATTTTCGACTACGGTCTTTTGGTGCCCTACTCCTTTGGTGGTTAAGGTGCCCCTCTCCCTTATTTTGTGATGTTTTGTAGAAATTCCAGACTCTTTTTGACGTGTCATAACAGATGAAGAGGTGTTGAATAACTTTATTGACAACACAGCACGGATATGTCAAGCTACGATCATGTGCCCGATCTCGCACACAAACAATCCTTATTTATATCTGATTTATATTTGACAAATTAAGTGCCACTTCTTTTTTGAAAATTACTTTTTCTAAATTAATTATTTCATGTAGGTGAGCCTTTGGGCACTTTCACGCTGTGGCAAAACACGGTTGTTTTACTTTTCATCCAAATGCACCATTTTTTTTAACCTTACGTATTTCCTGCCGTATGAGATATTCCGGGGTAGCAAGGGTTTAAACGAGAGACATGGAAGCGTACTTGAATATCTGAATTTATGAAGACGCCGGTTACGTGAACCACGGGTAAGCACACATTCAGAGAGGGTACATTATAGATAACCATCGTGTGCACCGATTTGAAATCCCAACATTATTATTGTAGATGGACTGCCGCCAGTGACAGGACCGCAACATCACTTAACTACAGGGTTCACCAGAGAGGTAGGCGCGCTACCGTAGCGCCCTGCTTCTATACGCTTGTTGATTTTTAGTTTAACAATTAAAAACATGCATACGTTAGATGCATTACTGACTCACTTGACTTGCCAAAAATTGTAGCTCCCAACTTGACAACTTGACCACTATATAACATCACTACAGGGTTCACCAGAGAGGGAAGCGTGCTATCATAGTACCCGGCTTCAACACGCTTGTTGATTTTTAGTTTAGGCACTAAGACAAGCATGAGTGTGATGTTTGACTTGCTGAAAACCATTGCTCTAAAACTTGGCAAGGATATGCATGAGGCAAAACGGGTCACCTTCACTGTTCAGGTTTACTCACAGAGCACGTTTTTTTAGTACTATGTTCACCATTTGTCTTTATCACTCGGTTTCACACAACTAGAATCGCCACTACGTGTAAAAGAAGAGGAAACAGAAATCACCACTCTAGTTGGTATAATTATAGAGGCTTGTTCACGCCTACCATACCAAATGTGCACAGATTTTTTCAAATTAAGATTGGATGAATCTTTTATTGAATTTAGTTTCTTCTATCCTTGTAGGAATGATCTCCTGATGAAGGGCTCAGCCCGAAATCCATTGGGCACAATTTCTAAACTGGATTTAACAAAGTTGTGAATGTGAATACAACGGTACAATGATATAAATCATGAAATAAGAAAATAAATGAATACTTTGAATACCTTTTGGATTACATTTTGAATTTTGAAACTTTATTGAATTGAGTGCAGATTGGAGATGCTTTTCACAGGAGGAAGAAAGCCCTTATCAACATTTGTTCTCTTAAATCTCTAACTCCGGAGATTATACTGACCTGCACCTATTATTGAATCAATTGATTACACTTGATCACCAAAGAGTGCGTGAATCTTCCCATGTTTGTAGGTAGTTCATTATTAAGGCCAATTGTGGAACCCTTTGATTGAACGACTATTGCCTTCAGCCCACTTCTGGTCCGCATACTGTGGGTGAACTTCTCGAGTGGTGCCCAAACCCCCATTTGTCGACTGCCGCCTAATTAGCCCTGCTACCTACTCCCACCTTCTTCCCTGGGACACTGACTAAGTGTGACTCTGCCCTGAATCGGTCTAGTATCAGGGAGAGGATTTTTTATTTCCAACCTGTGGATGTAGGGTAGTCAGGGTTAGCTGAAAGGTGGAGGAGGGCTTAGGCCATGGGGTCCGCATTGTATTATCCATTGACCTGCCGGACATCAGTTGCAACTCATTACGGTGCTGTGTGCTGTGTTTGTGAGTGAGATCCATACAGAACTGCCTGATATCCATTGCACCGCATAGGGGTGTTGAGTGAGTGTGTGGGAGTGACGGCAATAGGACCGCCTGTTATTAATTACACTGCAAGGCGGTGTGGCTTTACATGTTGATTTTATGCCAAGGCAGGAGGCTAGCATTATGCATTCATATTTTATTCACTCCTTCTGAGCAGCAACCATTAAAAGCTTCCAGAAATAGAACTTAAAACATCACAATCAAAAATAGAATGTTCAGTCCCAATATAGGGCCCGATTCACAAAAGTAATCTAAGACAAAATCCTACCTTTACGACTTTCGGTAATCACAAAGCGCATTTAGGAGTAGTAAAGTTAATATTTTGTCTCAGTTTAACTGAGACAAAGTTTTGGTCTTAAGTTTAAGTTTTGGTCTTAAGTTTAACTTAAGACCGAAACTTAAGTTTAACTGAGACAAAATCCTAACTTTACTACTCCGAGTCCTAAATGCCCTTTGTGAATACCGAAAGTCGTAAAGTTAGGATTTTGTCTCAGATTACTTTCGTGAATCGGGCCCATAATCTCTACGTCCTCCATCTTCTTCCTCTTTTGTTTGCTGCTTCTGACCAGATAAGTATATATGAGTGCTTTATGGTGGTGTGAGTTAGTTATTTATGTTTCAATGGCTACCTGATTTATGGTTTTTTTGGGTATTTTGGCGTCTTTTTGTACATTTATATGCATGATTTTATAGTTTTGTTTGAGATATTTTAAATACATGTATTTTAATTCTACAAGGATAAACTAGGTTTATAGATTGGGATTTTAATATTTAAAAGAAGCAATAGTTAAAGTAGAAAGGAAGTGATGGAGCAAGGACTCGAACGCGAGACTTGCTCGGAAGCAATCCTCTCGTTTAAACTCATTAACGAATTACTAACAACGTGTTTTGTGATTAATAATATGCATTTCCATCATACGTGGGAAAAGAATGAAGCTTGCCTATGTGTTTACTAGCCACAATAACATGGACGTAGGACTAGAATGCATTTAACACGGGATCTTTACTGCGCATGCGTCTACTGCATCTACGTAGTATGACGTGCTGACGCTTGGAGGGAAATTCTGGCGCTTGCGCAAAGAGCTATAAAATGGCCGCTTGAAAGCTCACATGCATGGCACCTGCTTGCTGAAATTAGAAAATAAGTTTTATACTAATGCAAATGCAGAAAGAGAAATAAAAAAATGGTATGGGTTAGAGTAGAGGTTGGTGGTATACAGTGAAATCATTTATTTTTGAGAATAACATTTCTCCTTTTGACTTTATTATTAGTGCGTATTTGGGCCTGATAAACTTGTCCGAGTCGAGCAGACTGACATTGTGCAACGCATGCGCCCTGGTGTGGAGGCTTGAAAGGATGACTAAGGACTTGACACGCGTCCAAGGTCGGCGGAGATGTGCCCTGGGAACATGAGGGTGAAGAGTTCATATGAAGGAACCGTATTCAGAAAAATGATACATTTTGTATTAATAAAGTTTAAAAATGTATGGGAAAGGAAGGGCGGAATAAAAGTTTGAGGGGAGGAGTTTGGAAACAATGGTTTAAAAGAATAAGTGAAGTATAAGCATGGTGTGATGATCATCCCCCCTCGCCTGTCCAATCCGAAGTTAGTATTCTGTAAAATTGAAACATTAATGGGTGGTACATGCCTATGGAAGGGTATAATTGAAGTAGTTTAGTTAGTTAGTAAGGAGATTACAGGAGATTTTTGGGAGCTAAGCTTGTTGGGAGCGGAAGCAGCAGAAACAATTCGGAGCTTGGGATGCTGTCGGTGCTGGGGTTGGTACTGATGCTCTGAAATGCTGATGAAGAAATCGAATGCAGAACCATCTACTTAATTTGGGTGGGTTAGAAAGAAGATCGCGGAAGAACCACGAGGAAGAAGAGAGTGTCAGAGAGGGGTGCGACGCAGTCGTCGGTATTTAGAGAGGTGAAGTATCCTGTCCTGATTCCTGTCTTGAAGTCTTTGTCTCCTGATCTGTCCTGGGGACCCTTACCAGCCCTTTGGCCAGGGGGTTGGTCTTCACACCATACTTTGGTAACTATGAAGTTCATCGTTTGATAAAATGCTCTTTTCGCTCTATCCTCTTCTTTCTGACTATTGTTGTTGCGTGGAATCTGAATTTCTGTTATTTTCCAATGAATTTTGATTGAATTTGGCACTCTTATGAATGAGGGTGTTTGTACTGAAACGCTTTGAGATGTTCATAACCCATTAATTTAGATAAAGATTTTAAAGCTTACCGAGTCTGTCATTATTTTATTTTTTTGTATAATAAGTTATGTTAATTATTACCATCAACTAGTTTTACCTAACTGGTCCATTGACCAGAGGAAAGAACTGTTTGATCAGTGAAAGGTTTAGTTAAAGAGCCAATAACTGGATCTTGAGGTCTGAGAATCATATAAAACTAAAAGTTTCGGCGGTCTACTTAGTGTTAGCAGGAAGCTAATTGTATGGGCCCAGGTGAGTATATGGTAGTGGAGTATCTGTTGCTAGTGAACCGCTGGATCAGAAGCGATGCATTTATTTGAATGAAGGGATAACATATTTTGAAATAAGGAAACAGTTTACTGAAATCATTGGGAGAGTTATGTTATGAGGTTTTATAGAGAGCACAGCTGCCCCGGCAAAGAGGCGTCCCGGCGCTGATAGCAAACGGAAAGGGAGGCAGGTGACAGAAGGAGGCCTAAATTGAAGGGAAAAGGTGGGTCTTAATATTATGAAAAGCTAAGTAATTATCGATGCTGCGAATGTGAATAGGAAGTGAGTTCCAGAGTTTGGCTGCCAGTATGCGGAAAGAGCGCCCCCCAGCTTGTGCCCTCCTTACCCGGGGAACAACCGCCAGGTGATGACCTATCGAGCGAAGTTGGCGAGTGGGGGTATAGGGTGAAAGCAAAATTGGCCAAGATGCCTGGAGAGCAAAAATTCAAAATCTTAAACGCAATGCAGAGAGACTTAAACTCCACTCGTCTGGCCACTGGCAGCCAGTGAAGCCGATGGATAGTGCTAGAGGCGGAACAGGTTCTGGGCAGACCAAGGAGAGTTCTGGCATCTGCGTTTTGTACCCTCTGCAGTCTCAACATCTCAGACTTATTTGCCCCCAGGTAGAGCGAGAGTGAGTGGTTCGAACGCGTTCAACCTTTGCGTTTCCGTGACTCAGCATTATTATTTTTGACAATCAAACGGCAGGCCGGAATTCACGCGCTGATGTAGCTGCACGTGAGGTGTAAGCTTTGGCTCGTGCCGTTCTTTGGCACGCACTACGTACCGGCTTTTATCATCGTCTAGTGCGATGGGGCCATTTTTGAAGAGGGCGAAGGAAGGAAACAAACATTTAGGTTTATTTCTATTGTGGGTAGGCATGCAAAGCTGTTCCCTAGGTAACAGAGCGTTTTTTCTTCATAAGCTCGTTGCCGGCTTTGGTTTTTCAGTTGAGCACATTCTATGAATAGGATTTCTCATTTGGATTTTTGGTCATAAGATAATTTCTCATTTAGGAAGGATAAAGAGATAATATAAACAGAGCTCTCGCTAACTAGTTTTACATATTAGTTAGATAGGATTATATGAAAAAAATGGATATTGATTAGAGTGAAAGAGAGAACAGGGAGGAGAGATTAAGAAAAATGGTGAGTGAGGAAGTTCAGGCAGCTGTTCAAGGAACCTTGAAACAGATTTTGGGAAAAAGAGAAGGACGAATTTATGATGAAGAGGAATATTTTTCAATGTAAGAGGATGGCACTGTTAATAGAGGTCCAGGTGGGAAATGTCTAAAAAAGAAGGGACATCTGGATGACAGATACAAGCCTAAAAGGGGCCAAAGCACCTTGCAAGGAGCAGGTGTCCAAGGCGGCACACAGAGGGGTCAGTTGAACACTTTAAATGGGGGATATCAACAGAGATGAGGGTGAGGTACAGAGAGAGATCCATTGAGAATCTGGACGAATATATACTGGATTTAGAGTATAAGGATGATGTAGAAGATGAAGAGAGTGATGTGGGTGCCAGACCTCTGACCTCCTGGCCAGAGACCTGCTCTCTACCCCAGCAGCTCCACTGTTGTGCCGCTGCCGCTGAACCCCGCTCACCTTAGCTGGTAGGTGTTCGAGGCCCACCTCCCCCCGCAGGCTCCTCCTGCCTGCGCCTCATCGCTGGGGTCCAGTGGGAGAGCCTTGCTCTTCTGCTGGTCCACTGCTGTCTGTCCTGTGTTGTGCCCATCTTTCTGTCTCTTGTCTGTCTTTTGTTTTTGTGCCTGTAAATTGTCTCTTCTTATTTTATTTTGCCTGTTTTATACTATTTTTATACTGTTGTACTGTTCCCTTCATTGTGCCCTCCATGCCCGTTTTCGCCACCCTTTCCCGCCGCTACTGCCCCCACTGTCCCTCCCCCCCTGTCCGGTTCCCACTCCCACCTCCCAGCTGCGCTTTCCTCCCCCTTCCCTATTTAATGGCGGCCGCTGCAAGGGTGTGCGAGCAAGACCTCTGACCTCCTGGCAAGAGACCTGCTCTCTTCCCCAGCAGCTCCACTGTTGTGCCCCTGCCGCTGAACCCCGCTCACCTTAGCTGGTAGGTGTTCGAGGCCCTCCTCCCCCCGCAGGCTCCTCCTGCCTGCGCCTCATCCCTGGGGGTCCAGTGGGAGAGTCTTGCTCTTCTGCTGGCCCACTGCTGTCTGTCCTGTGTTGTGCCCGTCTTTCTGTCTGTTGTCTGTCTTTTGTTTTTGTGCCTGTAAATTGTCTCTTCTTATTTTGTTTTATGTTGCCTGTTTTATACTATTTTTATACTGTTGTACTGTTCCCTTCATTGTGCCCTCTGTGCCCATTTTCGCAGCCCTTTCCCGCCGCTGCTGCCACCGCGGCCCCTCCCCCCATGTCCAGTTCCTGCTCCCGACTCCCAGCTGTGCTTCCCTCCCCACTTCCCTATTTAATGGCAGCCGCTGAGCGGCGCGCAGCGGATGCGCACCGCTGGCACGCCAAAGATGCACCAAAGGCAAGCCCGTCTGCGCCTGTGTGTGACCCGACCGCGACCAGCGCCAGGGACCCTGGTTCTCTGGCCACCCACCGCTACGACTCAGCTGCCCTCCTCGCAATCAACCCCAGAAGGAACAGCAACTGCCAGCTGTCCACGACGAACACCACCCACGTCCAGTTCTCCTGCCTGCTCTGCCGCCAAACTTTCACCACCGTCCGCACCCCCAGGGACGCTGCCCCCACACCAGACGCCATCAACACCAAAGCCCTGAGGTGCATCCTCCTCAACATACGCTCCCTGCACAGACACGCTGTAGAGATCTGGGACCTACTCGACACCCTCTTGCCAGACATCGCCTTCTTCACAGAAACTTGGACCAACTCCACCTCCGCCCCCGACATCGCCACCACCATTCCCGATGGATACAAGATCCAGAGGAAGGACCGCCTCAACTGCCCAGGAGGAGGACTCGCCATCGCACACAAGAGCTCCCTCTGACTCATGACCTCCAGCTCAAGCGACAGCCCGCCCACCGCCGTACACCTCCACTTCCAGATCCAGACCAGCCCCAAAACAACTCTAAGAGGCACCCTCACCTACAGACCTCCCGGACCTCAAACTGCATTCACCACTACCATCGCCGACCTCATTGCGGCACACACCATCGCCTCCATGAACTACATGCTCATCAGAGACCTCAACTTCCACCTCGACAACCTCAGCGACCCCAACTCCACCACCTTCCTGGACAACCTCACCAACCTCGGACTGAGACAACTCATCACCACCCCCACCCACAAGGTAGGATACACCCTCAACCCCATCTTCCCAGGAGGGAACAACATCCACTTCAGCCACACCACGCAACCCCCTTGAACGGACCACCACTGCGCACACTTCCACGTCAACAAACCCGCCGCGCCCAAACCTGCACCCAGCCTTCCATGAAGGAACTGGAGCAAGGTCACCGAGGAGCAGCTCAACTCCACCCTCAACCGCGATGCCCCCTCCACCTCGACCGACACCAACATCGCAGCCAAAGAACTTCACAGATGGATCACCAACTGCGCAGACGAGCTCATACCCCTACGTAACCCCAACCGATAGCGCCCCAGAAAGGCCACCTGGTTCACCACCGACCTCCAAGAATACAGACACACCTGCAGACGTCTTGAGAAGAACTAGAGAAACAGCAAATCCTTGGAAGACCGCATCACCTACAAAAACGCCATGACAGAATACCACCAACGCATCAGATCCACCAAAAAGACCTTAATCCAAAACAAGATCCTCGCCAACTCCAGCAACTCTAAGGAACTCTTCAGCAGCATCCAGGAATTCACCAAACCCCCCCAGCGAAACCACGGACATCACCCCCTCCCAGGATCTCTGCAACAAGCTTGGCTCCTATTTCCATCTGAAAATCAAGGGCCTCTACAACAACTTCAACAACCAGACATCTGACTCCAAAACCACTCCCTCCTCCAGCAACGACAGCCAGCCCACCATCTCCTCCTCGACCCCAATCACCACCGAAGACACCGCATCAACCATGAAAGGCATCCACTCAGGAGCCTCCACTGACCCCTGCCCCGCACATCTTCCACAGAGCCGCCGTCGCACCGGTACTACGACGCACCATCAACGCCACCTTTGAAACCGGCATCTTTCCCGACGAATGGAAATGCACAGAAGTCAGACCCCTACTCAAGAAGCCCTCAGCAGATCCCACAAACCTCAAGAACTACTGACCCATCTCCCTCCTCCCCTTCACGGCCAAAATCACAGAGAAGACCGTCAACGTCCAACTAACGAAATTAATCGAAGAAAACTCCATCCTCGACCCCTCCCAATCCGGATTCTGCAGCAACCACAGAACTGAGACTGCTCTACTCACTGCCACAGATGACATCCGCACCCTCCTCGACCAAGGACACACTGCAGCCCTGATCCTACTCGACCTCTCTGCAGCCTTCGACACCATCTCCCACCACACACTCACCGCCAGACTCCATGATGCCAGCATACAGGGAAGCACCCTCAACTGGCTCCGCTCCTTCCTCACCGGCAGAACCCAAAGAATCAGACTTCCACCCTTCCTCTCCGAGCCCACGGAAATCAACTGCGGAGTACCCCAAGGATCATCGCTCAGCCCCAAGCTCTTCAACATCTACATGGCCCCCCTCACCGCCATCGTCAGACAGCACGGACTCAGCATAGTATCTTACACTGGTGACACCCAGCTCATCCTCTCCCTCACCAAGTACCCTATCACTACCAGACTCAACTTCCAGGAGGGAATGAAGGACATCGCATCCTGGGTGAGCAGCAGCTGCCTGAAGCTCAACTCGGAGAACACAGAGGTCCTCGTCCTCTGACCCTCCCCCTCTGCATGGAACAACACCTGGTGGCCCACCGCCCTCGGCAGCCCTCCCACCCCTACGGACCACGCCCGAAACCTCAGCATCGTACTCGACTCCTCCCTCTCCATGACCCAACAGGTCAACGCCGTCCCCTTCACCTGCTTCAACACCCTCCACATCCTCTGAAAGACCTTCAAATTGATCCCCCCGAATCAAGGAAGACCGTCACCCATGCACTCATAACCAGCAGACTGGACTACGGAAATGCCCTCTACGCCCGGATCAACAAGTCTCTGCTCCGCAAACTCCAGACCATACAGAACACCGCAGCCAGATTCGTCCTCGGCATCCCTCGACACGAACACATCACCCAACACCTGCGTAACCTCCACTGGCTCCCCTTCGAGAAGAGAGTAACTTTCAAGATACTCACACATGCCTACAAATGCCTCAACAACACCGGACCCCAATATCTCAATGATAGAATCTCCTTCCACATACCCAAGCGGAACCTCAGATCCGCCAACTTTGCCCTCGCCAAACACCCGCGCATTCGCAGAGCAAGAATGAGTGGAAGAGCCTTCTCCTACATCGCAGCCAAGACTTGGAATGAGCTCCCGGTCGACATAAGACTTGCCCCCACCCTGCACATCTTCAGGAAGACCCTCAAGACCTGGCTCTTCGACTGACCGGAGCTGCACCCCCCCAGCGCCTTGAGATCCTCACAGGTGAGTAGCACACTTAAAACTCCCTGATTGATTGATTGAGATCTAGATGAAAGGATACTTTTACAATAGTAGATCCTTTTGGATGAATATTGTTTGATCCACAGGAGATAAGACAATCGAGGGAAAAGCCTGGTGGCCTATGGAGCATGTTTCCCAGTACATTAAGTCAAGATTGCGTAAAGCTTTAGAGAAGGATGAATGCAATATTATGCAGGCTGAGTGTTCCAGACCCGTCATTGAGGAAAAGGTGACTCAGACACCTAATTTAGATCCTGACCTAATGACATACATGTTTAAAATGAGAAAGGATCCCAGGAAGGGATTGGAGAGATCTCTTAAGATATGCTAGGATAAGCTGCTAGATATCTTAGGACCATTGGAGAGAATATTTGATTCTATTGAGGAGGCTTTTTTGAGAGGCACAGACGTGGACTTGATGTTTCTGAGAGGTTGGTGCCAGACGGCAATTTGTTTTATGGGCAATGCCAACGGAACTTTATTGGTGGAAAGGCGTAAGATCTTACTTATGAGGATAAATCCAAAGTTAAGTGAGTTGGCGAGGAGAGAATCTACTGATGACGCAAAGGGCTTATTGTTTGGGGAAGGTTTAGTTAAATCTTTATCAAAGTGTGTGAAGACCTTTACGAGCTTGGATAAAGCACAGTATTCAATGCGCAGAGTTTTTGGAAATAATAGTTTTTATGGAAGGGCTGGTAGGAGAGGGCACCCTACCGACTGGGCAGGTTTCAGAGCCAAATATCATAATTCAACGTATCAAGCATATAGAGGAAACCCAGGAGGTGGTCAGTTCTACCCTCAGAGGGGCAGAAACCAGGGAAGACGTGGTGTCCATGGAAGAGGACATGCCCCTACTCACGGTCAAGGACAAGGTGAGTACGAAGACTGTTTCTGGTTCTATCCCATCAGGTGTGGGAGGAAGGTTGAAGTTTTTTCAAAATCAATGGGAGTCTGTAACGTCAGATGCATGGGTTTTGCAGGCCATAGAGGATTATTGAGTAGAGTTCGAGACAGACCCAGAGCCAAACGAATTGGTGTTTCCAAAGGATTTGGAGGAGGTAGTTCAGGAAGAGGCGAGTCAAATGTCAGAGAAGAATGCAACACTGAAAGTGAAGGAGGAAGAAAAGAGATTTTTGAGTCCCTTATTTATGGTGGAAAGAAAGACAAAGGACGAAGACCAGTAATAAACGTATGGAATTTGAATCAATATGTGAAGTATCAACATTTCAAAATGGAAGAGATTCATTTATTGAGAGATTTACTTCAGGATCTCGATTGAATGGTGAAGATGAATCTAAAGGATACTTATTTCACGATTCCTAAGGCAGAGGAGAGTCAAAGCTACTTACAGTGCAGGTGAAAGAGGCAGCTGTATCAGTTTCAGAGTCTCCCGTTCGAATTGTCCGCAGTACCTTGCTGTTTCACAAAGGTAATTCGACCAGTGGTAGGTTATTTAAGAGATAGGGGGATAAGAATGATTATCTATTTAGACAATATATTAATAATGAAACAGGATATGAAACAATTATAGAAGGAGCTGGAAATGGTGATAGATTTGTTGCAGAGCCTGGGCTTTGTGATAAATGTAGACAAGTCTATAATGTTGCCATCACAAACATTGGAATTTCTGGGTTTTGTGGTGGACACAAAGGAAAGTTGTTTATGTTTGCCAGAAAATAAGGTGAGGAAGGTCAAGCACGAGGTGAAGTCTATGTCAAAGAAGGATTTGGTGAAGTCGAGAGAGTTGGCTCGAGTGATATGCCTTTTGTCTTCTTCTATTCAGGTGGTTTTTCCAGGGCGGCTACATTACAGGTCCCTTCAGCGATTGAAAATTCAGAGCTTAGCAAGGAGTTTATGGTACAGAGATATGATTTGTTTGAACAAGTAAGCAAAAGAAGAGTTGATATGGTGGAAGGAAAATTTGGAAGCCTGCAACGGGAAGGCAATTTTTGGAACAAAACCGGACTTTGTGTTGGAGAGCGATGCAAGCAGTCTTGGTTGGGGAGCTTCTTGTTTGAGTCAGGAGACAGGTGGAGATGGTCAATGACGGAGAGAGAGGAACATATAAATTGTCTGGAGATGTAGACTGGTTTGTTGGCTTTACGGAGCTTCAGGAGAGAATTGAAGGAAAGTTCAGTACTTTTGAAAATGGACAATGTGACAGTGGTTACTTGTATAAACACGTTGGGAGGAAGCAGACCGAAGAGATTGTCGAGGTTAGCAAAGGAGATGCGGGAATTTTGTATGGAACAAAAGATTGATCTGAAAGCAGAGTACTTGCCAGGGAAGAAGAATGTAGTAGATTACAGTGATTGGAAGTTGAAAGAGGAGATTTTCAGCGAAATAATGAGTGTTTGGTCCTTTAGAGGTGGATTTGTTTGCCTCCAGACTGACTTTTCAACTACCAAAATATGTGAATTGGAGACCAGATCCTGAAGCAGTAGCGATAGATGCATTTTTACAGGATTGGAGAAGAATAAGAGGTTACACTGTTCCACCTTTCTCAAAGATTCAGAGGGTATTGGTTCAGGGGAGGAGACAGATGTCAGCTGGTACTAGTACCTCCTTTTTGGAAGTCACAACCTTGGGTGCCAACTGTGATGGAGTTAGTGGTGGAAGAGCCATATTTGATATTGGCTGTCAAGGGACTGTTGTTGGGCATAGAGCGAGAGGAGCATCCTCTGTTGGAGTCGGGTTTGGAGGATATCAGGCATTCAGGAGGAACCTCAAGGCTTTTGAAGTTGGCTTCAAGCTTAATCGATGAGTCATGGGCACCAGGAACTAGGAGAAGGAGGCCATTCTTTGCTTCAAGGAGTTCAAGTGGGGAAGAGTCCTTTGTTATGCAGAGTGATGAAGGGAGTTCGTTTAAAGAGGCCACCTGTTGCAAAGTATGAGACTTTGTGGGGCGTGGATTTGGTTTTGCAGTTATTTCAAAATTGGGCAAGTCATAAATACTTGGAGGTGAGAGAGTAATCCTGGAAGTTGGCTACTTTACTTTGCCTTATTTCTTTCCGAAGGGTTTCAGATGTTAAGGCTTTGGAAGTGTCTCATAGGTTTTTTCAGCCAGATGGTGTGGTTTTTGAGGTTCGTAAGCGAACTAAGACAATGCCTGTGTAGTAACGACAGGACTCCGGAACATAAAAGTCCAGTAACTTAGTACAGCGCTGATCCCACAGACAGGAAATAAGTGCGAAGACGCACAGCACCACAGATTCTCGATGCGTGTCACAGCGCGAGCCAAGGATGAACGCGAGCTGTGACATCACAGAGTGTCCACGCGCAAACAACAGCATGGACAAGATACTACATATCTCTTTTCCTTATAAAGAAAAAACAGAAACGAAAGGGGGGAGAAATGAGCAAGATAACGAAAAGGTACGAGCAAAAGGGAAATATATACATGGACAATGAAGTACAACATAATAGGCCAGGAAGAGACACACTCCAAAGGGAGCTCGCCGAAAGAAGAGCAAGGGAGCTACCTGAATCTAGCAGACAGTCTAACATCCCTTCCACTTCTCCTGGGAGGAACGTGGGGAATGTTGTCTAGACCAGTCTTTATAAGATTTCTGTTTGCCGCATCAAGGATATCAGTACCTGTACAATGTGGATATTTGTCCTGCAAACAAAGATCAACTTTTACAATTTTGTCCATATTCCACCAGTTGCATCCATCAATGTGAACAGCACTGCCACAGATTTTGTCAATGCGGGCAGGCTCACTGAACTTGCATTAACCTTCCTTTACAAAGACAGACTTTTTTATCTTTACAAAATCACCCACAGCAAAACACTTTGTAGAAGCATTTTTCCTTTTGTCAAAATAACATTTTTGTTTGGCTTGAGTAGATTGGACCTTGTTTCTGACTATTACATCTAATTCCTGTGCAGAAATGCTTTGCTCAAACCATTTGGACATCTATGTTGGTCTAAATTCAGAACATGGTTTACTGCCTTTTATCAATTCAAATGGTGAAACTCCTGTAGAGGAGTGTGGTGTGGTTCTGTAAAACCACAGCATGGTCCTAACTGCTACTGGTATAACTTTATTGTGTGAAATTTCCCATCGTATGCAATCACCAATCACCCTGTTTAAGCGCTCAAACAAACCGTTGGTTTGTGGGTGATAGAGAGAGCTCTTGAGATGATTTATTGAAGATTCCTTTAAAAATGCGTCAACTTCATAAGATGCAAATTGTACACCATTGTCAGAGACTATGGTTTTGGGACACCCCTCCCGCATAAAAATATCTTAAAAACATTCTACAATTTCCTTCGAGTCAGCCTTGGCAACAAATTTGACCTCAGGCCACTTTGAGTAGGAGTCGACTAAGACTATGGCAAAACGTGACTGGTGAGGTAAAACATGGAAAGGTCCCAAAACATCAATACCCAGTTTTTCCCATAGGTTGTTGGGCAAAGGAATGGGAATCAAAGGGGGATTAAGGGAGAGGTGTGGCGCCGCGGCCAGGGCGACTGACGCTGGACGCTGGGGATCATGGTTCGATCCCTGGCTCCGGCGGCAGGGGTCTGCCCAGCACCATGCGACTCTGGGCAATAGCTCGCTTAATCTTCCCAACGGCCCCCAGCGCCGAGATACCCCTCCGGGGGTGATTCGTGTGCTATACAAGTACTGGATTTACATTTTACATTAGAAATCCGCAACGCCTTGTCACTACTGGAACAAATGGCGTCAATGTCACGGTCCATCTGGGACCACCAAAAATACTCAAGCACTCTACGTTTAGTGAGCGTAGCTCCCAAATGTCCTTCATCTGCTTTGGACAAAAGAATATTTCTGAGGTTATTGGGAGGGATAATTTTCTCTTGTCTGATAACAAGGTCATCTTCAACTGATAATTCGTCACTCACTTTTACAAAAGGTTGGATGTCACTACTCACATTATTTTCTCTGGGCCACCCTGCAACAATATATTTTCTAACACATTTCAGGGTTTCATCATTTTGCATGGCTTTTTTCCAAACACATTCATCAATAGCACAAATATGCTGTAATTCCACAGTGGCAACTAAGCAATCTTCAAAATCATCATCACTACAATGTTTGTCTTCTCCTTCAATTTCTTTACATTTCATAGGAAAACGTGAGAGAGCATCTGCACGGACATTTTTGCCACCAGGAATGTGTTCAACATTGAATTGAAATTGAAGAAGTTTTGAGGATAATCTTGCAATGCGTGGTGTGTTGTTTCTGTTGGATGTGTTACCCAGGGTAGAAACCAAAGGTTTATGGTCGGTTTGTAACGTGAATCTCCGACCCCACAAGTAACATTAAAACTTTTCAATGGCCCACCAACATGCCAACAATTATTTTTCAATAACCGAATAATGTGTTTTAACACATTATTCGGTTATTGAAAAATAATTGTCTCTGAGTACTCTGGATCCAAAACCAATGGTGTGTTCCACATTTCCTTTGTTTTGTGTTAATACAGCACCTAAACCATAACAACTAGCATCGACTGTTAACGTGCAGGGTGCAGTCGGATCATATGGTTATAACGCTTTTACTACACTGAGGGGCATATTCTCAAGGAGAAATCGCCGAGTTATCGGCACTTTATCGCAGCCAAAGTCATGCTAATTTTATCGCCCCATTCACAAGCTGGCGCTAACAGCCCATAACACCAGTTTACCTGCAAAAGCAGTCGCAAAAAACATCGCCACAGATGACCCCGGCAACTAACGCTAATGATATGCAGAGTAGGCGGTCCCGTGCAAAAACCCGCGACAACACCACTCCACAACATTCTCAACGACCAGCCAGATCGGCGATAAGATCACAAAACATGCGATAAGGCACGTTAGCAGCAGGAAATTAACACCTGCTCTTACCTGGTGTAAAGTCGGACGACAACCGGCACCAGACAAGGGAGCACAGCCCATAGCCACACATGAAGAACAACAGATGCCCTGGAGCAACCGATCATGCAGCCCGGAGCCCCAATAGGCCAACAACACCCACCGCCACCACCCTCAGGACCCCCCACACCCCCCCCGGGCCCCATCCCGGGCACCCCCCACACCCACCCCCCTTTGGACAAAGATATTGCACATCAACTCCACAAAATCATGAACCAAACAAATCGCCTGAAGTCGCACAATCACAACACCTAACATACATGTGTGGTCAGAAAAAGGGAAATCATACATTCATATCATAATATCCAAATAATAAGTTTATTACAGAATAAACCAAAAACAACAATTCTGAAGAGGCATGGCGGGTCTTCTCAGGACATTCTGTAAGTCATAGCCTGCAAGACACAAATCTGGATAAGAAGGTGTGCCATGCGCCCATCAAAGTACAGAGAGAGAGAGTGAAAGAGAGAGAGGGAGAGAGGGAGAGAGAAAGAGAGAGGGAGAGAGAAAGAGAGAGAGAGGGAGAGAGGGAGAGAGAAAGAGAGAGAGAGAGAGAGAGAGGGAGAGAGGGAGAGAGGGAGAGAGAAAGAGAGGGTGAGAGAAAGAGAGAGGGAGAGAGAAAGAGAGAGAGAGAGAGGGAGAGAGGGAGAGAGAAAGAGAGGGTGAGAGAGTGCCGACACTGCGGACCTAGGCCTCACTGCTCACCTGCTGCCACCGGTGTGTCTCCAACCACGTGCCGGTATACACTGCAGTCCCCCAGGTCCCTTATCTGAAACAGTGTCCAGAGACTTGAATGGCAAAGTCCATACAGTTGCACAAGCCATCATCGCTTGCCCGCCCCTGCACACACAGGCTGCTGCACCCCAGCCCCTCCCGCCGCCCAGTGGTGATTGCCCGCCGCTGCGCAACCAGGCCTCACTGCTGACCTTCCGCCACCGGCGTGTCTCCAAGAGGGCCCACCACGTTCTGGTGGGATCTCCAAGCCCGGGGCCCGCGACCATGGCACCCTCCACATCATGCAGCCCCGCACCCCGGACCACCAGGTCACACACCTGACTCT
Source organism: Calotriton arnoldi (assembly GCA_963921515.1). Taxonomy (NCBI): domain Eukaryota; kingdom Metazoa; phylum Chordata; class Amphibia; order Caudata; family Salamandridae; genus Calotriton; species Calotriton arnoldi. Next base: position 253,892 of record CAWUFW010012041.1, read on the forward strand.
GGGTCTTGATTTCGCAATGGCAGAGACCACATCAGTGCACACAGCATCATCGCAGGCTGCACACCCGCTCAGCGCTTGAGGTGCCACTAACTCTGTGAACCGCGAGGAAACGCCACATGGCGGGAGGCCCGCACTGCCCGCTGGCTCAGGCCTACACTGCGGTCCAGCAGGGCTCACACTGATCCTTGCCAGTCCGGACCGCCAGGAAGGCGCATCATCGCAGGCTGCACATCCGCAAAGCACTTTAGGTGCCCCTATCTCACTGCACCGCAAGACACCGTCCCGTGGCGGTGTGCCTGCCGCAGTGTATCCGGTGCCACCAAGTCTGTGCACCGCTAGCCATGGACGCTTAATGATTGAGTTCCATGGTGCGGACGCCATCATGTCACCCCTGGCACTGGGCAATGTGAGGTGGCAGGGCCCTAGGCCCTCATGCGTACATGAGAACTACACGGAGACACCCAGTTAGAGAGTGGAAATGGCTTCCAGCACGTGCGCCAGGCCCTTTTTATTGGCAGGGTCACATGTCCTGTGACGCCTGTGCTGGATGGGTGTGGTGTGGGTGTACACCAGCCATGAGGGAGTGGCTGTGGCATGCTGACAACTAGACCTGTGAGCTGCAGATCCCTAGAGTGAAGACCTGGGACATGTGGCGTTGTCGCCCCCCCTGTGTGCGTAAGCGGAGTGGGCTGTCCTGGCGTACGCCAGTCCAGCGTAAGGGTGTGAACAATGACCCTGGAGCTCTGGGCGTGGTTCCGTCCTGGGCTGGACAAGGAAGTGACTAATGGATGTGTCTCTGTTGTAGTGTCGGTGCCACCCGGACCGCAATTGGAAATCTGTCACCCTGTGACAAAAGTCCCACAACATGAGCAACATGGACGTAAGGGGGAATCACCCTACATTCATCCATACTTACACACTTGAAAGATCATAGACATGACACATCTGTGTAAATATGAATGTTTATTGCACATTCAGTGGAGTGTTGCAGCTGGAGCAGTACAGGGCCATGCCAACCCCACTTTACATTGTTGGCCTGTGGAGGGCCAGCCAGAGACCTTCAGGGAATGACAGGTACATCAGGAGAGGAGGAGTTCAGTCCGCAGTCTGATAGCTGTGTCATTGGTGACCAAACAGAATATGGCAGTCCATGTCGAGGTCCAAGGTGAGTGTCGCAGAGTGCATCGGGGGACAGTGGAAGGTGATGATGCAGAGGGCAGAACCAAGCAGAAACAGGCCACATGGTGGAGATGAATGCTACTGCGTCCTTCTGACCACGAAGGCAGATTCATCCGCATCTTCGTCCTCTGCTGTTGCATGTGCCTCACATGTGGGTGGTGGTGTTCTGTCTCCAGCACTGTGTGGCAGTGACACCTCAGGGGCTGGAGGTGGAATGTCTGCCGCACTGTGTGGCACTGACACATCAGGGGCTGGAGATGTGGATGGGGTGGTAGCAGCAGCATGCATCAGCGCCAGTCCTTGTGGCAGCAATGCCATGAGGAGGGTCTTTAGGGCATTGAGGAACCCAGCTACCTCTCGCTGGTGTGCAGCCGTGGCAGCCGCTCTTTCCGCCTGCGTCCGCTCCATGTTCTCCCTGATCCTCCGCATGTGTCACAACTCCCGGGCGAGATCGCTGGAGGCACTCTGACTAGACAGTCGTTCTTGTCGCAGAGTCAGGACTCTAGCGATGGCAGCCATGGTCCGTTGGAGAGCATGGAGCGGACTGTGGGTGTCCGTTAGGGACTGTGAGTGGTCCCTGATGGGACTCAGATACCCACGTATGGCGTCTAGTTTGGCTGCCATGCGGTCGAACCCCACCTGCACCTGTTCAGCCAGCTTCTCCTAGCACCCCAACACACGGCGTCGGAAGGCCATGTGTTCGTCGTGAGGGTCCTGGGAGGCAGCCGTGGTGGTGGGTGCTGCCTGCTGTGTGTTCTGTGCAGGGGGTAGGTTCTCCTCGTGGCAGCTGGGCTGCCATGCTCCTGGAAGTGGACTGCGGAGGGTGTCCACGAGCTGTTGGAGGGCGTCGGAGTCGAAGGTGTGGTGGTCCTCTTCGTCATCAGAGAAGAGAGGTTCGGACTGCTCCACAGGAGGTGTTGGATTTCCCCCTGCAATGTGAAGGGGAGATGCAGTTTAACATTGTGTTCACATGTATGTTGACGCATTGTACATGTTTACATTCAGATTGCATGACAATGTACATTGTGACTGTTTGGGGGAAGCTGCCTATTTGATGCGGGACAGTGGACATTCTGACTACATCACGGATGTGTGTTTGTACTTGTACATTGTCAACTCACATTTCCCTGCAATGCCAAATGTGATTGGCCAGTTTCTACGCACATGCGGCACCAGTTGTGTCCTCTGTTCTGTTGTGGATGTGTTGCGGTTTGTACCACATCGTTGTCAGTGTTGATGTGCTCTGCATGTAATGTGTGTGTGCCGCATTTTGGGGGAGTCGCCCCTGCAGCTCTGATTTAGCTGCCCCTTATCCCTTACATGCGATGTGCCTTGGGCTTCAGTGCTTATGCGGTTCTGAGATGTTGTATACCTGTGTGCATTGGTCTCTTGGTGGGAGTTGGGGGTCTGGGGCATGGTTTGTCCGCAGATGTGCTATGCTTAATTGTGCATGTGTGCCATTGTGCCCATCTCCCCCGTCCCCCCAGTCCCTGGTCTTTACTCACCCTGTTGCTGTTGTGTCCGGTCATGTTGAGCAGTGTCCGGTCCCCCGACTCCTGCCACCGTCTCCCCACTGATGACTGTGGACACCATTTCCTCCATCTCGTCCAGCTCCTCCTGTGGCGCTGGACTCCCACCTCCAGTCTGCATTGCTGCCTTCCGGTTGTTTGCGAGTTTCAGCTTGGTTTTGCGCTTCACATCATTCCAGCGCCTCTTGACCTCGTCCATTGTCCTCCTCAGCACTCCGACTGCATTCACCTTGTCCACGATGGTCTGCCATATTCCATTTTTAGTTGCCAGTGACACAGTGGCGGTGACGAACAGTGGTTGATGGTGTTCTATCACCTCCGTTATCAGGATCCTGTTTTCCTGCAGACTAAACCGCTTCTTCCTACTCTTCTTGTCTTTGCCCTTCCCTGACCCCGAGGTCACAGGCTGGTCCTCCGGGGGGCTTGTGGGGTTCTGGTTGTCCTCTGTACTTGCTCCGGATGCCTCCATTGTGCTTCGCTGTTGTTTGGCTTTTGTTTGTATGTTTTTTTCTACTTTTATAGTGCATTTTCCCGCTTGACGCGTGGGAATTGCAGGCCTGTGGCTGGTTTTCGCAGATTTTTGTATTGCGATTGGCGTCATCGCTACTATTTTCGCGTTGGGGTTTTGCGTTTTTGCGGCGTCGCGTTAATTTTAACGCGTTCATTTGACGCGTTTCCCGTGTGACAATCGCATGGTGCCGCCGCGTTGGGAATACCTCGTTAACACGGCGTTATTTTCCCGCGATGGACTGCGATGTGAAGTGTTGCGTTAAGCTGAATTTGCGGTAGTTATCACACGTTCTTGAGAATATGCCCCTGAGTTGTTCTTTTAACCATTCAAAAGCATTTTTACAATCATCATCCCATACAAAGACTGTATTTTTTTTAACAGATTAGAAATGGGACGAACCTTTGTTGCATAATCCGGGATAAAACGTGAATAAAATTCACTTAAACCCAAAAATGATTTAACGCCTGTTTTGTAAGAAGTTTGTGGCGCGTGTGATATGGCTTGTACTAAACCTGATCTCGGTGTAACTCCAAAACTCGAAATAGCGTGACCCAGATACTCTACAGAGTTTTTGCAAAACTCACACTTCACATTTGAGTACAACACCTTGATTTTGAAAAATCGAAAAAACTTTATTTAAAATTTTATCATGAGTCTTCCTATCTGGAGCATGTATGAGAACATCATCCTGAAAAATAGCCACATTTTTTAGACCCTTGAGTAAGTTAACCATAAGGCGCTGAAAAACAGACGCCGCTGATGCCAGCCCAAACGGAATGCGGCAAAATTGGAAAATAACAGAAGGGGAGATGAATGCTGTGAGATGGCGTGATTCAGGGTCCAACTCCACTTGGTGGTGTGCGGACGCCAGTTCAAGTTTGGTAAAGAATTTCGCACCTGCAACCATAGCCAACATTTCTGTAATGTTGGGGAGTGGGTGAGAATCCACCCATATTTCTCTGTTAAGGCAGCGCAAGTCAATGCAGATTCTAAGCTCGTTATTTTTCTTGTGTGCTACGACTAATATAGAAAGCCAATCAGACGATTCGATGGGTTCAATTACCCCTCTATTGCACAGTACTGCGAGTTCTTTTTCTAGATCTTCTCTGATACTGAAAGGAACACTCCTTAATTTGTGTTTAATGGGAACTGCTGCCTCCTTTACTTTGATCTTATGCTTAAACCTTTAATTTTTCCCAAGTCTCCCGAAAACACTTTAGGGTAATTGTTCAACAAATCTTCCACCTGAGAAGAATCACGTATGGCCAACACTTGTTCTCTAGCTCCAGGACATAACATCATATCAAACAGACCTTGGTGAAACCACCCAAGTATGTTCAGTCCTTTGATAGCTTCATAGATTTTGCCTTGAATACGTCTGCCCTTAAATTCCATGACATCTTCAAAATATCCAAGCAAATCAATTTTACGCCCTTCATATGATACTGGTGCACGATCAGGAGGCATCAACTGTCTTTCGCCCCAGTTTGTGGCAAAAAGAGATTGAGTGATCATAGTGATACGTGCACCAGCAATCTACTAAAAGTCGTAATTCTTTTTCTCCTACAAGAATATTAACATAAGGATCCACGCAATCCGCTGGATCACCTGTTCTGACTTGCTTTTCACTAACAACCAACACCATGTCCCTCATTTCTGACATCATAACTTCAGCTTCACTGTCACTAGTGTCCTTAACGTATCCAACCTTGACATCATCTTTCTTCTGACCTTGGCAGACTTTAGCAAAATGACCAACTTTACCACATGACCTACATACGACATTCTTTGCAGAACATGGTCAGCTATTTTTGCTGTGCGTAGTGTTACAGCACCTGAAACAAATATCAGTACGTTTGAAAAAACTCTTTTGAAATACATCTCTTTTCTTCTTAAAATTACTGAGATGTACAGGTGTCACTACCTCCACTGTGTTGTTTTCTAATTCTTTTACGGACTGTTGGGCCGTTTCAATACTTTTTGCAATCCTAATTGTCAGAGTACTGAATCTCCACGGAAGCAGAACGGTGCTAGTTTCCCAGAGCCCTCCTACCAGTGAAACCCGCCGACTGTTCCTGGCCAGGTTCACCAGCAAGGGGGAAAGGGGAATGGGATTGAGAAGAGACAGCTCCGGACTGGTGGTGGCCCTCCCTCTCTTTCTTGCCTGGATCCTCACTTGGGTAAATCTTCTTTACGGAACCCGTAGCAATCCCAGGAAGAGGAGAGTACCTAATGCACAGAAGAGGGATAGAACACATAAATCCAAGCTACTCTAGACATTCCTTAACTCCTTATCAATTACTATGTTAACACGCCTACCAGTGTCTTTCGGAGTTTTAGCTTCTCTTCTGTGTGTTACTGAACATTATTTAGATGTTTGAAATATTAATCAGGAACTGTACCAAAAACACATAGCCTTATTGGATATTCTGCAAGGAAAGTCTTATATTCTTTCATTAAATCTTGAAGGCTTTTCCAAGATGTATCTGAGCAGATATAATGTTTCCAAGAAGTCGTTCTATAAATGTGGCAGCGCGCAAAAAGGAACAGGGGAAGGATAAGCAGGGAGGAAAGGAAAAGGAATGAACACCAAAGGGAGGTAAGGGAGGTACAGAGTTAGAGTTACAAATCCTTGGAAAATGTTCAAAAACCTTACTGACTTTCTCGAGGGGAAGACCTCAGAAGGAACTCCTACAAACTTCACAGACGGAGTTTCTTGACGGGACGTCTTCTACACCGCTGAGCAGAGATCCAGATGATTCTCCTTCTTAACTTCCGAAAAGAGAGACACAGCTCTCTACCTGCTACGGATGTGAAGACTGGAGACTAATACTCTTGAAGAAGACTCTGCTCCCAATCACCTGAGGGAGCGCTGACAGATAACCGCTGCTCAAAAAGAGAGACACCGCTCTCTAAATGGAAAGCGGAATCACTAGGAACTCAAACGAGAGAATCTCTCTCGTACCGGAAATAGTTCAGAAGTTCAAAATTTGTCCGCCTCACACTCAGCAGTAACTGAGGAAGGACAGCCAACAAACACTCTGTAGTCAATAATTCAAAATTGAAGTGCGCAGAGAAGCGCGCGTGGTCGTGTTTTGACTCGTAAATTCTCGCGAGAGCGCTCAGAATGCAAGGTGCTGCACAGACTTGGAAAAGGCAGCAGCCATCTTGTAATATTAAATCTAACGTAGCTCTGCAGGTTCTTCCAACGATTAATCATTGGAGGTTTCACTATAACCCTACCACTTCGTTTCTGACCCTTCCTCAACTTATTCTGAATAAGGGAAATGGCATAAATCTGATTCCTGACACTAATGGATTCATCCAATGAAGGATTCCCCAAAGACAATAGTTTTGGCGAATGGTCCTGTCTGTGCAGTGACTGATAAATTGATCACGCACCAATTGTTCACTAAAATTTTCAAATTCACATTCAGCTATTAATTTCCTCAATGCCCTTATGTACGTGTCAACATCCTCTTCACTCTTTTGCATACGTTTGGAAAATTTGTGACGCAAAACCACTAGACTAGGCTGGACATCATACCTACTTGCAAGTTTCTTTATGGTTTCTTGATATTCATCTAAATCTTCTCCCTCAGCACCCACTGGGTCTGGAAGAAGTTTTAGAGTTGCTCTACCTTCCAACCCCAACGAGTGCAACAAAAGAAACTTCTTTCTTTCAGTCCTAAATCTATGGGCACCTATTGCCCCAAGATGCGTTTCAAATGCATCAAGCTATTGACGCCAAGCAATTGGTGGTTCAGCTGGTGAATCCAAAAAAGGTGGTGGTGGATTCACTGCTTGCATTGCATATAAGATATAACTGAATTAAAGTGAGAAGGATACACTTTTTGTTTCAAATACAAAATAAACGTTAATACAAAAATAAAATTCCACCCCGCCATAAAAGAATGAAAAAAAAATAGTCTTTAAAGGTGTGCGCGTCACCACGCTGACACGTTGCAGAAACTGTCTTGTGATGTACATATGGTGTAAAGTGCCAAGGCAAAAACAATATGACACGAGAAAATGTCAAGTTACAGCTCAAAAATAAATATTCTTACAGTAAATGCTGACAATGAGCCTTGGGTGTCAAATGTTGAACAATCTTGTGGCGCCTCGAAAATGTGTTACTTCAGAAACCTCTTGTTGTTCGTGAAGATGAGGATCCGATTCTTGGCAAAAACGGTATTCTCACAATAATACCAACCGCAAAATTGCCCGACGTCTTTGCCTCCCACTTCAAATTCGAATTCCTCCGTATGCTCACTAGTTGATAGAAATGAAAAGACGAGATGGCTCCTCCTCGCACTGACGCGATGTGGGCGGCACATCCTCATGACGACGCCTGAATGCAGCTAAGATCAGCTGCGCCGTGCTGACTCCTCCTCTTCCTCTGCTTCACGAAGGGACGCGGCAGGAGAGATCCGGAAAGAACACAGCGCAAACTTGTAGCTGACCACGATGAAATCTGGCTTCAGCGCCCTCACAAATAATCCAGACTTCAAACTCTCACTGGCATGGGTAGCTTCAGCAGAGAGACCGTGGGAGGTAAGTATGAACTCCCTTTGCGTACTTTGTAGAATTTCCACACGAAGGTTCTGTGTGGGATCTGGATCGTCGCCACAAATAGCTGTAGTAATGACAGGACTCCGGAACATATAAGTCCAGTAACTTTTATTGTAGTAGTACAGCGCTGATCCCACAGACAGGAAATAAGTGCGAAGACGCACAGCACCACAGATTTTCCCAACTGCAAAACCTCAGCCGTCTTTTCTTGATGCGTGTCACAGTGCGAGCCAAGGATGAACGCGAGCAGTGACATCACAGATTGTCCACGCGCAAACGACAGCATGGACAAGATACTACAGCCTGGTTCTATCTTCTATCCAAGATTTGATAATTCACCTAAACTTTGTGTGGTGCGTTGTATGAAGGAGTAAGAGACAAAAATGTTGGAAGAGAGGTGCAGGGGTTGATGAGTCGTTAATTTCTTATGTGAAACCTTTTAAAGCGGTAAGTAATGCAACAATTGAAAGATGGGTGAAAGCGGCTATGAGTGAAGCAGGTGTGGATATGTCTACGTTTACAGCTCATTCCGCCAGAGGAGCTATGGCAAGTAAGGTCAGATAGAGGACATTCTTGAAGCAGCTTATTGCCCATCTGCTGAAACATTTAGGAAGTTTTAATTTAAGGCAATGGATCATGTTTCAAAATGTGTTTTGAAAAGCTTTGAACATGCATAATGCTAGCCTCCTGTCTTGACTTAAAATGAGGATTCTTATAGGTTAACTGAATAAAGGATCAAGATTTTATTAAAGACAAAGAGGCTAGCATCATCCCACACACCCTTCCCTTTTGGGATGAGAGTGGGAAAATAGTAAGTTCTTGTTTCAATTTGTCTTTTGAAAACATTTTTGGTTGTTTAGTTGTTTATGTTTATTGGAAAACCTATGGGTTGGGTTCATGTTATGATTTTTCATTCTACAGATAATTGGAAAAAGAATGAATTTTGGCTACTAAGATTTTCAGAAAGAAGATTAAACAAAAGAGGAAGAAGATGGAGGACGCAGATTATATTGGGACTGAACATTCTGTTTTTGATTGTGATGTTTTAAGTTCTATTTCTGGAAGCTTTTAATGGTTGCTGCTCAGAAGGAGTGAATAAAAGATTAATGCATAATGCTAGCTTCCTTACCTTTAATAAAATCTTGATTCTTTATTCAGTTAACCTATAAGAATCGTCATTCCTTGCCAAAAGCATACTACGTTTGCCATTGGTTTTTACCCATGCAGCCATGGCCCACAGTGCTGCTTAAAAGTGTTGTAATTGGGGAGGTCGCGCGCACCACGACTCAAGATGGCCACCTGACGTCGGGGCTCCGCGGCTCACCGGACCGCAATTTACTTTTACAAGCGGTTCCAGCGCCCCCTTGACACCAACGATGTTGAATTCCTGAATCGGAATTCCTGCGCATCCGGAGGCAATGTTTTTCTGCCCTGAATTCCTGCCAGATAAAGGGAAATTATGCAGGTGATTTCTCAAGCCAGGTAACGGCCGCCATTTTGTTTGTCGCCCTGCCGTTTTTGCCTCAGCTTTACCTCACAAGATGCTTCGGAGAGTCACTTCTCATCGCTCCTGGCATACTTTCTGCATTTCTTTCATCATCCTACTACTTTAATGTTGGAAGTATTCTTTACGTTTGACAGTCTAAGGTGGAACTTCCTGCATATTTCCTGTGTGATGCCTGCACATCTCAGAGCTCTTCATGTTGACTCTATGTAGGAACAGTCACTTACACCTGTCTGAGGAATTACTTTTTGTGAGTGAGGCATCGGGCTTTTACAATTGACTTTATTTAGACCCCAGTCGGACTCATTTGGTGTTCTTTCCTACCTACTTCTCTTCATATTTTCTCACACGAAGGTCTTCATCGCTCTCAGCTGGAGTCTCCTGTTGGTGCCCTGTATCTTCTCACATAACCCACTATTTCAACGCTATTGTGGGCTGTTGTGCCACTGCTTATCTGAACTTTCCTGTGGTCATTATTTCATGGGTAGGAGCAAACGTGTGCCACGCCACACCCAAAATTTGAAGTGGAATACTCCAACTGCCCCTGGATTTGGCTGCACTGTTTTTAACAGATTCTCCTACTTATCTGAGGCTTCGTCACACAGTGAGCATTCCTCCACTGCAGAGCCACCCACAATGATGGCATCCAAAACACCGCTACCTTCGACCACCGGCAAAAGGCTCAAGCAGGATCCTCCTTCTCCCCCTAAGTCTACCTCGCCGGTTTCTTTGGACATTGTTCTGGAGGAAATTCGTGCTATCCGACCTTTCGTGGAGGAAACTAATGCCCGTCTTCAATCAATGGACTCTAAATGGGCTTCTATGGATTCCCGTGTGGCTGTGGTGGAACAACAGCTCGTCCTTGTACAGGATGCACCTTCAAAAATTTCTTCTCTGGAAAAGGAAGTCTTGCAACTTCGAAGAGCCACTGAGGATTTGGAAAATAGAAATCGTCGTAATAATTTACGCATTTATGGTCTTCCTGAGGGTCTTGAAGGTGATGACCCTGTCGCATTCTTCACTTATTTTTTGCCTCAGCTCCTAGGTCTTCCGTCTACGACCAAACTGAACCTACAACGCGCACATAGACTAGGTCCTCGCCTTTCCTCCTCATCTGCACCAACTAAACCTCGCGGAATAATTATTTTATTCCTACAGTTCACTGACCTTATCCTTGTTCTGAATGCCGCTAAATCTAAAAAGAATCTCTCCTGGCAGGGCACCAAAATCTTTATCTCTCAGGATCTCTCTTCGGCTACAGCCAAACGACGCAAAGAGTTTTTGGATCTTCGTCCACCTCTCCGTTCCTTGGGCGCTAGGTATGGCCTATTCCACCCCTGCATCTTCAAGGTCACTTTTCTTAACAAGACTTCCACCTTTGAGGACCCTGCTGACCTCAGAAGATTTATTCAGACTCATTCTCACACTTCAATGGAGACAACTCCTTCTCCCTCTGGATGTTGACTGTTATGCTCCTTCTTTTGTATTATTGCATTCAAGTTATCGTTATAGTTTATATTATTTTGCCTATATTGACCTTCTGGTTCTGTTTTGCGTAACTCTTACTCCCTTTTGCAGGTTCACTGATGTTTAACTTGTTCCTCTTCATGTTCCCGCTCCTGCCCTTGTCTATTATTTGCTGTCCTGGTGTGTTGCGTTGCCCCCCCTGTTGGGTGTGCTGTTTCTGTTGTCTGTCGCCGTCTCATCCTTCCTTGTTCCCCGTAAGGTACGTATTACAGTCGTCTTTGACATGTACTGTCTCTTCTTGTTTCTATCCTTTCTCTCCTTCCTTCGTTCCTCCATCTCCTTCCTTTCCCTTGTATCCCTCCCCTTCTTTCTCTTATTTGACTTGCTTTCTTCTTCCTGTATATTTCTTTCCTTATATGATTTCTTATTTTTGTTTCTCTATCTTCTTCCCTATCCTTCCCTTTATCTCTTACTTCTCGTCCTTACCGATGCATATTTTGTTCTTTATATATTTTCAATGGTTTCATATTCAGAGTTATTTCCTGGAATGTGAAAGGTTTTATTAACCCAATTAAAAGACAGAGAATATTATCCCATCTTGCCTCTTATAACCCTGATTTGGTTCTTTTACAAGAAACCCACTTTACAGAAACTGAGGCGTTAAAATTAAAAAAAAGTTGGGTGGGTTCAGTTTTATTCTCTCCTACTTCTAATTAAAAAAACGGTGTTGTAATTTTATGCCACAAAAAATTGAATTGTAAAGTTATATCGCAAGAAATTGATACAGAAGGAAGATGGTTGTTAGCTAAGTTGTTAATTAATAATATTTCTTTAACTGTTTTTAATGTTTATGGCCCTATCCATCCTGATTGTTCCTTTTGGCCTTTGATTACTCAGAAATGTATTCAGTTTAGAGATGATCTCTTTATATTAGGAGGTGATTGCAATCAAGTTATTGACCTCTTTCTCGACCGTCAATCTCAGGTACGCTTCACTCCTCACAAGACTCATAAGCATTTTCTTGACACTATCTCCCAAACACGGCTTGTTGATTCTTGGAGACTCTCCCACCCCGACACTCTCGACTTTTCTTTCTTCTCCCCTCCTCACAACTCCCTCTCCCGTCTAGATTACATTTTTCTCTCTCAATCTTTGTCTCAAAATCTGCTGTCCTCCTCTATTGAACCTATTGTCATTTCTGATCATGCCCCAATTGTTACTGACTTTGATTTACTCCCTCCACATCCCAGATCCTCTCGCTGGCGTTTTAATAATTCTCTTCTTCTGGACCCTCTTTTCTCTTCTGCCTTTATCACTTTTGTCAATGAATTTTTTGACCTAAACAGTGATTCCACTTCCTCCCCTCATACATTATGGGACTCTTTTAAAGCTACCGCGAGAGGTTTCATCATAGATTTTGTGTCGAAAAAAAAGAAACGCTTTCTTCAACAACATAAAGCTACACTGGCACATATTAATGCCTTGGAGCATAAATTCTATACCTCATCAGCGGACTCGGTCTTACCGGCTCTGATACGTGCCAAATTAGCATTCAATAAAACTACGACTGATAATGCATCTTCCATTCTTCTCCGTAGTAGTGCTCGCTACTATGGAGGTCGAAAAAAGTAGGAAAACTTTTAGCGAATTATCTCAAAGCCCGTAAAGACCGTACTTTGATTGATTCCATATATTCCTCAGATGGCTCACTTGTTCATAAAGATCAGGACATTCTCAATGAATTTAAACTTTTCTATAATGATCTTTACACTCCAGAATCTCCTCCTTCCAGCTCTCTTATCCAATCTTATCTTGATAGACTCCCAACCCCGTCTAATTCTCACCTTAATCTTTCTAATCTTGAAACAGATTTATCCCTTAATGAATTATCCACTGCTTTAAACACTTTAAAGAAAGGGAAAACTCCCGGCCCGGATGGTTTTTCAGTTGAATTTTATTTGCATTTTTCTAACTTATTACTTCCTAAACTCTTGAATCTTTTCCATTCCTTCTATCTTGCCGGTAAGGCAGAGGGTACTTTTCAGGAAGCCACAATTTGCCTTATTCACAAAGAAGGCCGGGATCCTATGTATTGTAAAAATGATCGCCCGATTTCCCTGGTCAATGTAGATTATAAGCTATTTGCCAAAACGCTTGCTTTACGTCTAGACCCTCTTATGCCTCATCTGGTGGGTAAGGAGCAATGTGGCTTTGTCAAGGGTAGATTGACTTCCGACAATTCTCTACTCTTTCTTAATGTTTTAAATAAAATTCCCTCCCTTTCCACATCCTTAGCAGCCATTTCTGTCGTTGCTGAAAAGGCATTTGATAGGGATCACTGGTCCTTTTTATTTGCATCTCTGAAATGGCATGGCTTTGGTCCCAAATTAATTTCACTTATTTCTTTATTATACTCTGCTCCCAAAGCCTCTGTACTAGTCAATGGTTGCGTTTCATCCTATTTCCCTCTTCACCGCGGAGTCCGTCAAGGATGCCCTCTTTCTCCCCTTCTCTTTATCTTAGCCCTTGAACCCTTCCTATCCTCAATACGCAAAAATGACTCTATATCTGGTTTTTCTTATGGTGATCAACATTTAAAACTTTCAGCTTATGCAGATGACATCCTACTTTTTATTTCTGCTCCCGAAATCTCCATCCCTCCTTTATTACACGAATTCACCTCCTTCTCTCTTGTCTCTGGTTATAAAATTAATTCAGATAAAACAGAGATTCTTCCTCTCACTAAATGTTGTCTTCCTCATTCCTTTTGTTCCACTGGTTTTACATGGAATAGCTCTAAAATCAAATATTTAGGTATGTGGTTCTCCAATTCCATCGCCTCTTCTGTTAAATTGAATATGACTACGGCCCTGTCTCGGATTGATAAGCTACTTTCCTCATGGAACCCTCTCTTTCTTTCATGGTGGGGTCGGTTAGACTCAATTAAGATGATGATTACCCCTATTTTGATTTATGCTCTTTCCATGCTTCCCGTCCATATTCCTGTTTGTTATTTTAAGAGAATTGACTCTTGCCTCTCTAAATTTCTTTGGAAGAACAAAAAAGCCAGGATCTCCTTATCTTCTCTTCAATCCAATGGAGGTGTGAATTTCCCTGATTTTCGCCTATATCATAAATCATTCTCCCTTCGTCAGGCCTCGAGATGGCTCCTTCCCGAACCCTCCCCCTTCACTCCCCTTTGGCTTTCCATTGAACAAGCTTTATTATTACCCTTCACTTTAAAGGAGGTTCTAGCCTTTTCTGCCAAGACCCTTGTACTTCTCTCCCCTTGTTCAAATACACTTGTGCCCTATTGAAGCCTCTGACCCAACCAAAATCTATTTCAAGAAAATCCTTTTAGATTCTCCAATTTGGCATAATTCTCTTATCACTATCAATAACAGACCCATCTTTTGGAAATCCTGGAGATTAAAGGGTATAATTTGGGTCAAGAACCTCTTTGATGGTTCGTCCCCGTGCTCTTTTCCCCAATTTCAAGCTCTATTTCATTGTCCCCGCTCCTTCCTACAAAAATTCATTATTCTAATGTCGGTCATTCTTGACATTTTCTATTCTCTTCCCTCTTCCTCTCTTCCCTCTGTCCAAAATTCTCTTCTCAAAATCCTTCTCTCTTTACCCAAAGCTTCCCCCATCTATAAATATTTCTTAGCTCTCAATCCAGAACGTACTAAAACTAAATTGGAACTTTCATGGGAATCTGACCTGGGATGTGAATGGACCATCATCTTCTGGGACAAACTTTGGTCCCGTTCTCTAAAAAGTTCTCGATCTGCTTCTCTCACCCAATCTATGTTTTTCCTCTACCATAGACTTTATCTTACCCCTTCCTCTATTGCTAGATTTTCTCATTCTTCTAATACAAACTGTTGGACCTGTGGCTCTTCTAATGCTGACCTTTTACATCTTCTCTTTCTTTGCCCTTCGGTTTCTAACTTTTGGGGGAAAGTGTGGTCCTATATTTCTCGTCTTTTTACTATTTCCATTCCTTATTCTATCCCTCTTCTTTTCTCTGGAAGTCTATCCGACTCCCTAGATCTTCCCTCCCACAATCATGGTCTCTTAGACCTCATGCTTGCTCTAGCTTTCCAGCACATCACTCTCAACTGGAAAACCCTCACAAAACTTTCTATTCAACACTGGTGGAATAGTCTTTGCCATTTTCATCGACTTGATATTGCTTTCGCCTCCTCCTGCAAGCCAATGGTTAATAGGGATCTCTTTTGGTTGCCTCTTACTACTTATTTAGACGTTAGCAGGTAACTCTCGTTTAAATTCCGAGAATTTTAAACCTCCTTGAATGTTTATTTTCTCTGTTCTTTGCTCTTTACCTTTCTTGGCTTATTGTATTTAATAATTACACTAGGCTTATTACTCACATTCCTATGTCAATATGCATTATCTCATTCTATTATTTGTAAGAGTTTCCCCTCCCCCTACTCCCTCCTTTCCCCTGCCTTCCCCTTCCCTCCCCCTTAGTCCTTGTAAAATTTAAACAGCTTTCTCTTTTTTTTTTTACTCGCCATTTTTTTCGTTATATTTCTATTTTAATATGCCTTACTCTGTATTGCTGGTCTTCTATATTTCTTGTTATTTTTCAAATAAAGCTTTTAAACACAAAAAGTGTTGTAATTATCTGTGTGTACACATTTCTGATATTGTTGTGATCTGGGGTGCACCCTATAGCTGTGTGGTACTGAATTGTAATAATTGCCAGGGTGAGGCTAGTTCTGACAACGTTTCGTCTCGCATAAGGGTGTTGTGGGGTAAAGTGGAATCTTTCCCAAGTGTGCATACTACTGACGTCATTTTAACACGGTTGGGCCTAGTACTGCTAGTAATATCTCCAAATGTGATTTATGTCAGAAATACATGATGTTCACATTGTGTTAATTATTGTGTGTGTTGAACACAAACGTTATTTACATCCACCTCATGTGAAGTCTACTTGGTGACGCTCAGTGTATTTATCGTGAGTGAGTGCTGTGCCAATGCTTTACACATTACCTCTGTGGTAAGCCTGACTGCTTAGTGCCAAGCTACCCAAGGATGAGCTCAGCTTATACTGTGTGCATAATCATCTAAGCCCTGATGGGAGTGGTAGGTTCTGCTTGGTTTGGGCACCGCATCAGCAAGCAAGAAAGTAACAGTTCCAACAGGGAGCCTACACTGACACTTCATTTACAGCATCACTGGAGAAGGCGGGACCTCACTGACACTTTACGTACAGCATCATTGGAGTTGGTGGGACCTCACTGACACTTCACATACAGCCTCACTGGCGTGGGAGGGGGGCTCACTGACACTCACAGTAACCCTGGGAGCCTTCACTTCATGTACAGCCTCACTGGCGTGGGAGGGGGGCTCACTGACACTCACAGTAACCCTGGGAGCCTTCACTTCATGTACAGCCTCACTGGGGTGGGAGGGGGGCTCACTGACACTCACAGTAACCCTGGGAGCCTTCACTTCATGTACAGCCTCACTGGGGTGGGAGGGGGGCTCACTGACACTCACAGTAACCCTGGGAGCCTTCACTTCATGTACAGCCTCACTGGCGTGGGAGGGGGGCTCACTGACACTCACAGTAACCCTGGGAGCCTTCACTTCATGTACAGCCTCACTGGCGTAGGAGGGGGCTCACTGACACTCACAGGAGCACGCAGAGCATTCAATGACACTTTACTTACAGCATCACTGGAGAAGGAGTGAACTCTCTGAAACTCACTCTAACACTGAAATTTGCCATCTTCAGCAATGATCGAATGTCCGCTATATCCTTAGGGTCTGGTATTTTAGTTAGAGCTTTAATTTTGTCTGGGTCTAGTCTCATGCCTTGACTTGAGAAGATGTGGCTTTAGAATTGCAGTTGTGTTTTGTAAAATTCACATTTCACTGGATTCAGGGTTAGATGTGCTCTTTGAAGGGCTCTGCATACTTGTTCTAGATCTTGTCTGTGATCTTCAGAGGTGGTTCCGGGCACTATGATATTGTCACGGTAGTTTAGTGCATGCACAATTGTACAGATGACCTGTTGAATGGCTTCTTGAATATTTCCACCACGGACGAAATTCCAAAACTGAGGGCCTCATTTTTGAGGTTTTGGCGGAGGGCAGCACTGCAAGGAATCATACTGCGCGGCCCTACGTCAAAACAAAAGGGCAGGAATGCACCATATCTATGTGATACAGTGCATTCCTGTTCGTTTCCCCTGCGCTGGCACACAATGGGCTGCCATTCGCCAATGCAGGAACCCTTGCACTGTGGGGCAAGGGTGTCTGCGTTGCGGGGCTGATTGATTTTGTGTAGGAAGGGACACCTTCCTGCACAAAATCAAGCAATTCAGCCGATTTTCTCTTTCTATGTGTACTACAGAAAGGGTCAAGACTGATTTGCATATGGCTGGATCTAAACTGGAATGGCATGGGGAGCAAAAAAACGAGGGATTTAGGCCCAGATCTCTGTACTGGGGTGAATGTACGATATTGTTCTGCATTCTGTCCATCAATTGTTGTTTTTGCATTTTACACCCCGAGTGGGATGGCTATGCCCAGACGTGGGTCCCGTGCTCTCCATGCCACTGGAGTCAAGCTATCCCTGCTGATGAGGGGTGAAACCCTGAAACCGGTCCTAGGATGCTTGTTTCCAGTCCAGGGAGGACCTGGCTTGGCAGTTCGGGCTGGACTGTTCCCATTAGGCACAGGGTCAAGACTGATTTGCATATGGCTGGGTCCAAACTGGAATGGCATGGGGAGCAAAGAAACGATGTATTTAAGCCCGAATCTCTGTACTGAGGTGAATGTATGACATTGTTCAGCATTCTGTCCATCAATTGTTCTTTTTGCTGCATACATAGAAAAATGAAAAAACGAGGAGAAATGAAAACATTTTTCCTCGTTGCACCTCCCTAATGCCACCCATTGATTCTGACACATTCCCAGGTTTCTCGTAAATCTGGGACTGTGTCGTGTTCCATGGGTGTTGCGTGGGAACACCCACAGCAACGCCCTTGGAACGCCCCTTTCACGTAGTGTTCTGCGTGAAAGGGGCACATATTTACAAGGCCATGAAAAGCCACTTAAAGTGACTTTACGTGGCCTTGTAAATATGCCGGGCACATTACACCACCGGAATGTCAAAAAAGTGACGTTCCGGTGCCGCAAGGGGCTTCATAAATGAGGCCCTGAGTCATTTGCATGGAACAAACCCCAACAAATGGTGAACATTGTGATGTCTCTGAAATCTTCATGTAGCTCTTACTGGCGATATTCTTTGCTTAAATCTAATTTGGAGAATACTCGCACTCCGTTGACGAGTGCGATTGTGTCTGACAGGTGGGGTCCGAGGTGTCTTTCCGGTTGAATGGCCATGTTTGGTTGCCTCATGTCCATGCATAGGCGCACCTGACCCACCGTATTGTGCTTGAGCACTACCACCAGCAGATATAGCCATGGTGTCAGTCCCTGTGTTCTTTCGATGATGTCAGGAGCTCTTAAATGTCTTCTTCTATGGCCTTCTGTGTTGTTTGAATGCTTCATTTATGTGTAATCACATTGTAAAGTCCTTCCTTTTCCCTAGTCCTGTGAATAATTACTACCGATGAGACATCTTCCACCATGTATAGGACGACAATCCATTTGAGTTTTTTCTGCAGTGGATAGAGTGCGAAGGCAGACTGCCAGCATTGGTCCATCCATGACATGTATTTCCGCTTCCACTGTCGGTCCTTGCATGCCAGTGTTGCTGTAAATTTACCAGTGCATGGGAGAGGTTTCTTGGCAATTCAGTGGATTGCACTGGGATTGGTTGCAGTTTGGGCTTGGACTTCCTTCGTAAATTTCACTACGCAGATTTACTTTAGCGATGCTCCGCTGTTGAGTACAAACAGGTTTTCACGGTTGTCATGAGCGACCATGAGCAGATATTGATCGCTTTCAATGGAGGATGAGGGTGTAGAGCTGTCCACCAGGGATACAGATGTTGATGTTCTCAGGTTGGTCATCGTCTGTGATGCTGCACAAGATGTCAACGAGCTCCTGCCGTTATCTCTTGCAGCATGTGCATGATGACTTCCCCCATGTTCGCTTGGCTTCGAGTGCCTTCCTTGGTCTGAACCTTCACACATCTTTTCACAATAATTGTCCTTTCCACATTTGTGTATTCATGTCCCATTGCAGGACATGTGCCCTGGTGTGGGTATGGCTGTTCTCAGCTGTAGCATTCCTGTTCTTCTCCTTGCTGTGTTGTCCGTCCTTCTTTCGGTGGCTTTTGTGGGGCTTCTTATGTGTGTGGTTCTTCCTTTCCCGCCTTCTGACTTTGATTGATTTGCTTGAGATTTGGCCCCTTTGTTATTGATGAGGTAGTCCCTCAATGTCTTCCAGCGTGTAGCTCAACGTCAAAGCGACTCTGGTTCACAGCCCTCTATGGGTGGCTTCTTCATCTGTGAACTTGCTGAATTCACCATGCTTGACGAGATGACAGGAACTCTTGATGAGCTCCCCCAGGGCTCTCCTTTGTCTTGGGATCTTAGGCTGAAGGCGTATTGCTCATAGTCTGTGTTTCTTTTTGGCAGGTATTTTGCATCCAGGGCTTCTGGTAACTGCTTGCTCCGATGGCAGCTTCCAGATGATTTCAGGACTTCGTTCCCTTTGATATTCACCAGTGTGCATAATGACTTCTGTTGGTCCCTTTCGCCTGATGCTTTAATGTCGTCATCATCCAGTCACTCCAGCCATTTTGGCCCCATGGTGTTTCCTGGTACCTGGTCTGGAGTTCTCAAATATGATGTTGATCCCTACCCAGGTTTCGTCTCCAAGGGTATCCTGCTATTTGCTGTAACGTCTAGTTGGCTAGTTTTGCTTTATTCTCTCTTTGTTCTACTATTTTGGATGCTTTTTGTGATGACAGACTTCTAAATGATGAGTCCATTAATAATTTGTGACGTACCAGGCTTTAAAATGTCCATGTCTATTATTTAAATTGTTGCATTTGACTTGAAAATGGTGGCTTCAGTGGTTTCCAATGGAGCGCCTGACTTCAAAATGGTGGCTTCAGTGGTTTCCAATGGAGTGCCTGACTTCAAGATGGTGGCTTCAGTGATTTCCTGGTGGTAAGTTAGAAGGTCTTTCTGCTGGAGGTATCTGACCTTAACATGGGCTCCAATTCTGTGCTGCTTTTGGCGTTTACTATTTTTTTTTTTATGTATGGGAGTAGCGCACATATGTTGCGCTTTAGGTGCGTTTCTTTTTATTTAGAATGTGCATCGATGGTTCCACCACCCTGAGAAAACAAGTCGTTTGTTGTGGAGCGATGTCGCTCACAGTTTCCTTGCTGTGCTTGGGGACTGCTTAAGCTCCCATCTTTTCTTTTGTTTTTTGCCGTGTTGTGGCTTTTGCTCTGTGGCTGCCATGGTCAGAAAACAGGCCTGGCCACCAGACTAAAAGTGGTCAGTATGACCAAATAAGATAGCTAAAAAAGTGATCCACATTTGCAAAAAAGGGCACTTTGAGCTCGTAAAGACACGCTGTATAGATGTTTTGTGAGCTGTGGGAGATTGCATGCATCTGCGCGTGCTGCAGGCAATGTTTGTGGTAATATCAGGAAAATCAACAGTATTCATCGGCCCACTGGACCATAAACCATCCCACAAACAGCCCAAACCAACGACCCACACACTGACCTGTCGGACCAGCCATTTGGGCTTTGCGAGATTGCCCTATAGGCCAGTCCATAACGGGAGGCCGCCAATCACTGCTGCTAATGATGCAAGTGTCCAGATCACACTATCCTTTGACACTTTTCCTGCTGTGTATGTGTGCTGCACAATGCCGCACACAAGTAAAGTAGGAAAAGCAAGGAGAAAGCATGTCTCCTTGTTATGCCTGCCTTGAGGAGGCGTAAGATTGTGAGTACATCCCTGTCCACGACGGTTTGCAGATGCGGATTTTGCAGCAATTCCATTGGTGGTTGCCTGGGAACGTTCGCCAAGTAACACAAAGCAGTGCATAGCGCATCCTTGCTTCACTTTAAAGAACTGTCCAACGCAAACCCTGAGTAGAGTTGGATAGTATATCCCAGCACAACACTTGCTGTTGGGTTTTTGTTAGACAATTATCGCAAACCCCGCGCACAGCTCCAGTTAATCTGGGCCTAGATAACAAAAGAATCTCTGCAACAGCAGTAACCCGCTGAGCTATCCACATAACAATTATATGTGGGCAAGCCACTGAAAGCTCGAGGCAGGCTTGCACCAGAGGCCTGGCTCTGGCTCGGCTTGGGGTCCTGCTGGAACCTCGAGCCCAAAACAAGCAAGAGGTGATGTGGCCTAGAGGCAAGAGCTGCCAGGTACACTGGAACCAGGTTCATCCCCAGCCCTCGGCTCAGTATCCTGTGACCGGCAGATCTCACTGTACTGAACAGGAGGGTGCAAGGAGCCGGAGTCTGCCGTGAAGCTCTCTTATGTCCGTGGCAAGGTTTGTGCCTCGTAAAACCGCTAAAAATAAAAAGAGGGTTCTGTCCTTCAGTCACCTCCAGGAATTAAGGACCGAATAGTAACTTTTGGCATCAAAAAGAAATAGCCATCGACAGCCGAATTGCTGAGTGGGAAAATCGAAAATCTGGGATCAATCCCAGCTTCCATGTTTCACCAAACAGTGTGATCCGAGGCAAATCCTTTTTTTCACCACGCCTCCATTTTGTTGATTATTATATGTAAGTTCAGGATGTCCTCTGACAGAAGCGTCTGCTGTTGAATTAATAGCCTATAATGTTGCTCCATGTATAACAAGCAAGTCCAAATGTAGGTTAAACGTGACGAATGACCTGGTCTTAGTTCACTCATTGCAGTGTCACCAGGGCCAGGGCAGGAATGGTTCTCCGGACATGTTTAAAAGCTCCCCACTTTTAATAAATACCTCAAAATAAAGGTATGCTCTGAAAAACGAAGGTGAAACGCTTCCCTGTGTTAGAGAAATACACAATTCTGAACTTTGAAGACACCACATCATTGTCTAACATGATATTTGCTGCAGGACTTATGTGCCAAATATCTTCCAGGCTCGGCTTGTGCACCGGCTCTTAGAGCTACAGAGGACACTTGGCTCGGCTTGTGCACCGGCTCTTAGAGCTACAGAGGACACTTGGCTCGGCTTGTGCACCGGCTCTTAGAGCCAGAGACGACACTTGGCTCGGCTTGTGCACCGGCTCTTAGAGCCAGAGCCGAGTCTTGGCTCGGCTTGTGCACCGGCTCTTAGAGCTACAGAGGACACTTGGCTCGGCTTGTGCACCGGCTCTTAGAGCCAGAGACGAGTCTTGGCTCGGCTTGTGCACCGGCTCTTAGAGCTACAGAGGACACTTGGCTCGGCTTGTGCACCGGCTCTTAGAGCCAGAGACGACACTTGGCTCGGCTTGTGCACCGGCTCTTAGAGCCAGAGCCGAGTCTTGGCTCGGCTTGTGCACCGGCTCTTAGAGCCAGAGCCGAGTCTTGGCTCGGCTTCAGCTCACCTGCCCCTGATAATTTGTTGGATCGCCACCTCTAATAAAAGTACAATTCTCTGATCTGGGTGTTACAGGTTGTGCTTTGCAGGGTCCGAGGGGTATGAGTGCATGGTGAGGGGTGTGTCTGTGTGATTGCAGGGTCGAATGTGAGTGCAGGGTCGGGGTATGAGTGCAGGGTAAGGGGTGAATGATTGCAGGGTCTGAGGGGTGAGTGCATGGTGAGGGGTGTGCCTCTGTGTGAATGCTGGGTCGGAGGTGTGAGAGCAGGGTGAGGGGTGTGTCTGTGTGATTGCAGGGTCGAGTGTGAGTGCAGGGTCGGGGTATGAGTGCAGGGTAAGGGGTGAATGATTGCAGGGTCTGAGGGGTGAGTGCATGGTGAGGGGTGTGCCTCTGTGTGAATGCTGGGTCGGAGGTGTGAGAGCAGGGTGAGGGGTGTGTCTGTGTGATTGCAGGGTCGAGTGTGAGTGCAGGGTCGGGGTATGAGTGCAGGGTAAGGGGTGAATGATTGCAGGGTCTGAGGGGTGAGTGCATGGTGAGGGGTGTGCCTCTGTGTGAATGCTGGGTCGGAGGTGTGAGAGCAGGGTGAGGGGTGTGTCTGTGTGATTGCAGGGTCTGAGGGGTATAAGTGCATGGTGAGGGGTGTGCCTCTGTGTGAATGCTGGGTAGGAGGAGTGAGAGCAGGGTGAGGGGTGTGTGTGTCTGTGTGATTGCAGGGTCGGGTGTGAGTGCAGGGTCGGGGTATGAGTGCAGGGTAAGGGGTGAATGATTGCAGGGTCTGAGGGGTATGAGTGCATGGTGAGGGGTGTGCCTCTGTGTGAATGCTGGGTCGGAGGAGTGAGAGCAGGGTGAGGGGTGTGTGTGTCTGTGTGATTGCAGGGTCGGGTGTGAGTGCAGGGTCGGGGTATGAGTGCAGGGTAAGGGGTGAATGATTGCAGGGTCTGAGGGGTATGAGTGCATGGTGAGGGGTGTGCCTCTGTGTGAATGCTGGGTCGGAGGTGTGAGAGCAGGGTGAGGGGTGTGTCTGTGTGATTGCAGGGTCGAATGTGAGTGCAGGGTCGGGGTATGAGTGCAGGGTAAGGGGTGAATGATTGCAGGGTCTGAGGGGTATGAGTGCCTGGTGAGGGGTGTTCCTCTGTGTGAATGCTGGGTCGGAGGAGTGAGAGCAGGGTGAGGGGTGTGTCTGTGTGATTGCAGGGTCGGGTGTGAGTGCAGGGTCGGGGTATGAGTGCAGGGTAAGGGGTGAATGATTGCAGGGTCTGAGGGGTATGAGTGCATGGTGAGGGTTGTGCCTCTGTGTGAATGCTGGGTCGGAGGTGTGAGAGCAGGGTGAGGGGTGTGTCTGTGTGATTGCAGGGTCGAATGTGAGTGCAGGGTCGGGGTATGAGTGCAGGGTAAGGGGTGAATGATTGCAGGGTCTGAGGGGTATGAGTGCATGGTGAGGGGTGTTCCTCTGTGTGAATGCTGGGTCGGAGGAGTGAGAGCAGGGTGAGGGGTGTGTCTGTGTGATTGCAGGGTCGGGTGTGAGTGCAGGGTCGGGGTATGAGTGCAGGGTAAGGGGTGAATGATTGCAGGGTCTGAGGGGTATGAGTGCATGGTGAGGGGTGTGTCTGTGTGATTGCAGGGTCGGGTGTGAGAACAGGGTGAGGGGTGTGTCTGTGTGATTGCATGGTCGGGTGTGAGTGCAGGGTCGGGGTATGAGTGCAGGCTAAGGGGTGAATGATTGCAGGGTCTGAGGGGTATGAGTGCATGTGAGGGGTGTGCCTCTGTGTGAATGCTGGGTCGGAGGTGTGAGAGCAGGGTGAGGGGTGTGTCTGTGTAATTGCAGGGTCGGGTGTGAGTGCAGGGTCGGGGTAGGAGTGCAGGGTAAGGGGTGAATTATTGCAGGGTCTGAGGGGTATGAGCGCATGGTGAGGGGTGTGTCTCTGTGTCAATGCAGGGTCGGAGGTGTGAGAGCAGGGTGAGGGGTGTGTCTGTGTGATTGCAGGGTCGGGTGTGAGTGCAGGGTGAGGTGTGTGCCTGCGTGAATGCAGGGTCTGGGTATGAGTGCAGGGTTTGGGGTGTGCCTGTGTGAGTGCAGGGTCGGGGGGGTGAGAGCAGGGTGAGGTGTGTGCCTGCGTGAATGCAGGGTCGGGGATCTGAGTGCAGGTTGAGGTGTGTGCCTGCATGGTTGCAGGGTCTAAGGGGTATGAGTGCATGGTTAGGGGTGTGCCTGTGTGAGTACAGGGTCGGGGTGTGAGTGCAGAGTGAGGAGTGTACCTGTGTGACTACAGGGTCGGGGTTGTGAGTGCAGAGTGAGGAGTGTGCCTGTACCTGTGTGAGCGCAGGGTCGGGGTGTGAATGCAGAGTGAGGGGTGTGTCTGTGTGATTGCACCCTCCAAATGGTGTGAGCCCAGGGTGAGGGGTGTGACTGTGTGACTGCAGGATGAGGGTTGAGCCTACATGAGTGCAGGGTGAGGGGTGTGCCTGTGGGAATGCAGGGTCGGGTGTGTGAGTGCAGGGTGAGGGGTGCGTCTGTGTGATTGCAGGGTCGGGTGTGAGTGCAGGGTGAGGTGTGTGCCTGCGTGAGTGCAGGGTCGGGGGTATTAGTGCAGGGTAAGGGGTGTGCCTGCATGGTTGCAGGGTCTGAGTGGTATGAGTGCATGGTTAGGGGTGTGCCTGTGTAAGTGCAGGGTCAGGGGTGTGAATGCAGAGTGAGGAGTGTGTCTGTGTGACTACAGGGTCGGGGTTGTGAGTGCAGAGTGAGGAGTGAATGATTGCAGGGTCTGAGGGGTATGAGTGCATGGTGAGGGGTGTGCCTCTGTGTGAATGCTGGGTCGGAGGTGTGAGAGCAGGGTGAGGGGTGTGTCTGTGTGATTGCAGGGTCGAATGTGAGTGCAGGGTCGGGGTATGAGTGCAGGGTAAGGGGTGAATGATTGCAGGGTCTGAGGGGTATGAGTGCATGGTGAGGGGTGTTCCTCTGTGTGAATGCTGGGTCGGAGGAGTGAGAGCAGGGTGAGGGGTGTGTCTGTGTGATTGCAGGGTCGGGTGTGAGTGCAGGGTCGGGGTATGAGTGCAGGGTAAGGGGTGAATGATTGCAGGGTCTGAGGGGTATGAGTGCATGGTGAGGGGTGTGTCTGTGTGATTGCAGGGTCGGGTGTGAGAACAGGGTGAGGGGTGTGTCTGTGTGATTGCATGGTCGGGTGTGAGTGCAGGGTCGGGGTATGAGTGCAGGCTAAGGGGTGAATGATTGCAGGGTCTGAGGGGTATGAGTGCATGTGAGGGGTGTGCCTCTGTGTGAATGCTGGGTCGGAGGTGTGAGAGCAGGGTGAGGGGTGTGTCTGTGTAATTGCAGGGTCGGGTGTGAGTGCAGGGTCGGGGTAGGAGTGCAGGGTAAGGGGTGAATTATTGCAGGGTCTGGAGGGGTATGAGCGCATGGTGAGGGGTGTGTCTCTGTGTCAATGCAGGGTCGGAGGTGTGAGAGCAGGGTGAGGGGTGTGTCTGTGTGATTGCAGGGTCGGGTGTGAGTGCAGGGTGAGGTGTGTGCCTGCGTGAATGCAGGGTCTGGGTATGAGTGCAGGGTAAGGGGTGTGCCTGTGTGAGTGCAGGGTCGGGGGGTGAGAGCAGGGTGAGGTGTGTGCCTGCGTGAATGCAGGGTCGGGGATCTGAGTGCAGGTTGAGGTGTGTGCCTGCATGGTTGCAGGGTCTAAGGGGTATGAGTGCATGGTTAGGGGTGTGCCTGTGTGAGTACAGGGTCGGGGTGTGAGTGCAGAGTGAGGAGTGTACCTGTGTGACTACAGGGTCGGGGTTGTGAGTGCAGAGTGAGGAGTGTGCCTGTACCTGTGTGAGCGCAGGGTCGGGGTGTGAATGCAGAGTGAGGGGTGTGTCTGTGTGATTGCACCCTCCAAATGGTGTGAGCCCAGGGTGAGGGGTGTGACTGTGTGACTGCAGGATGAGGGTTGAGCCTACATGAGTGCAGGGTGAGGGGTGTGCCTGTGGGAATGCAGGGTCGGGTGTGTGAGTGCAGGGTGAGGGGTGCGTCTGTATGATTGCAGGGTCGGGTGTGAGTGCAGGGTGAGGTGTGTGCCTGCGTGAGTGCAGGGTCGGGGGTATGAGTGCAGGGTAAGGGGTGTGCCTGCATGGTTGCAGGGTCTGAGTGGTATGAGTGCATGGTTAGGGGTGTGCCTGTGTAAGTGCAGGGTCAGGGGTGTGAATGCAGAGTGAGGAGTGTGTCTGTGTGACTACAGGGTCGGGGTTGTGAGTGCAGAGTGAGGAGTGTGCCTGTGCCTGCGTGAGTGCAGGGTCAGGGGTATGAGTGCAGGATAAGGGGTGTGCCTGTGTGAGTGCAGGGTCGGGGGTGTGAGTGCAGTGTGAGGAGTGTGCCTGTGTGACTACAGGGTCGGGGTTGTGAGTGCGGAGTGAGGAGTGTGCCTGTGCCTGTGTGAGCGCAGGGTCGGGGTGTGAATGCAGAGTGAGGGGTGTGTCTGTGTGATTGCACCATCCAAATGGTGTGAGCACAGGGTGAGGGGTGTGCCTGTGTGAGTGCAGGATGAGGGTTGAGCCTACATGAGTGCAGGGTGAGGGGTGTGCCTGTGGGAATGCAGGGTCGGGGTATGAGTGCAGGGTAAGGGGTGCATGATTGCACGGTCTGTGGGGTATGAGTGCATGGTGAGGGGTGTGCCTGCATGGTTGCAGGGTCTGAGGGGTATGAGTGCATGGTTAGGGGTGTGCCTGTGTGAGTGCAGGGTCGGGTGTGTGAGTGCATGGTGAGGAGTGTGCCTGTGTAAGTGCAGGGTCAGCGGTGTTAGTGCAGGTTGAGGAGTGTGCCTGTGTGAGTGCAGGGTCGGGTTTGAAGGCAGGGTGAAGGGTGTGCCTGTGTGAGTGCAGGATGAGGGCTGTGCCTACATGACTGCAGGGTGAGGGATGAGCCTGTGTGAGTGAAGGGTCGGGGTGTGAATGCAGGGTGAAGGGTGTGCCTATGTGAGTGCAGGGTTGGGGGTGTGAGTGCAGAGTGAAGGGTGAAGGGTGTGCCTGTGTGATTGCACTGTCCGAAGGGTGGGAGTACAGGGTGAGGGGCATGCCTGTGCAAGTGCAGGGTCACGGGTGTGAGTACAGGGTAGAGGTGTGCCTGCATCAGTGCAGGGTTGAGTGTGGGTGCAGGGCGAGTGGTGTACCTGTGTGAGTGCAGGGTCAGGGTGTGAGCGCAGGAATAGGGGTGAACTTGTGTGAGTGCAGGGTCCGAGGTGTGAGTGCAGGGTGAGAGGTGAGCCTGTGTTATTGCAGGGTGGGGGGTGTGCCTGCATCAGTGCAGGGTCGGGTGTGGTTGGAGGTTGAGTGGTGTGCCTGTGTAAGTGCAGGGTTGGGTGTGAGTGCAGGGTAAGCAATGAGCCTGTGTGAGTGCAGGGTAGGTATCATGCCTGTGTGAGTGCAGGGTTGGGGAATGATTGCAAGTTTAGGGGTGAGCCTGCATGAGTGTACTTCCCCCATTGACTTATCTTGAGGCCCGAAACAGGTCTGTTGGCCTGTATGGGACTTGCACATGCACTGCTGCAGGATAAGGCTTCAGAAAGGTGAGGGGTGTACCTGCATAAGTGCAGGGTCGGGGTAAGTGCAGAATGAGAGACGAGACTGTTTGAGTACAGGGTGGGCACATGCCTGCGTGAGTGCAGTTTCAGGGGGATAGATGCAGGGTGAGGGGTGTGCCTGAGTGAGCGTAGGTTCGGGGAGGTGAGTGCACGGTGAGGGGTGTGTCTGCATGAGTGCAGGGTCAGGGGAGTGAATACAGGGTGAGTAGTGTGCCTGTGTGAGTGCAGAGTCAGGGAGTCAGTGCAGGGTGAATGGTGTGCCTGTGTGTGTGCAGGGTTGGGGGGTCTGAGTACAGGGGGAGAGGTGTGCCTGTCTGAGTGCAGGGTCAGGGGTGTGAGTGCAGGTTGAGGGGTGTGAGTGTTGGGTCAGGGGTGTGCCTGTGTGAATGTAGGGTGAGGTGTGTGCCTGTGTGAGTGCAGGGTTGAGGGGTGAGTACAGAGTTAGGGGTGTGCCTGCGTGAATGCAGGGTGACAGGTGTGCCTGTGTGAGTGCAGGGTGAAATGTATGCCTGCTTGAATGCAGTGTGTGCCTGTGTGGGTGCAGGGTGAGTGGTTTTCCTCCATGAGCGCTGGGTAAGTGGTGTGCCCGTGTGAATGTAGGGTTAGGGGTGTGCCAGTGTGAGTGCTGCATGAGGGGAGCAGGGGCCAGGGGTGAGTGCAGGGTGAGGGGTGTGCCTTCATGAGTGCAAGGTCATGGGGGTTGAGTGCAGGGTGAGGGATGTGCTTACTGAGTGCAGGGTCAGGGGTGTGAGTGTAGAGTCAGGGGTGTGCCTGTGTGAGTGTATGGTGAGGGGTGTACCAGTGTGATTGTAGGTAAGGGGTGTGCCTGCATGAGTACAGGGTGTGCCTGCATGAGTGCTGGGTGAGGTGTGCCTACGTGAGAGCAGGGTAAGGGGTGTTCCTGTGTGAGTGCAGGGTGAGGGGTGCAGGGTCAAGGGGTGAGTGCAGGGTTAGGGGTGTGCCTTCATGAGGTCAAGGTCGGGGTTGAGTGCCGGGTGAGCGGTGTGCCTGCATGAGTACAGGGTCAGAAGGGGTCTGAATGCAGGGTGAGGAGTGTGCCTGTGTGATTGCAGGGTCGAGTTTTTTAGTGCAGGGTGAGGGGTGTGCCTGTGTGATTGCTGTATTAAAGATGTGCCCGCATGAGTACACGGTCAGGACGGACCTAAGTGCAAGTTGAGGGGTATGCCTGCATGAGTGCAGGGCCGGGTGTGAGTGCAGAGTTAAAGGTGTTACTGCATGAGTGCACGGTTGGGGGTCTGAGTACAGGGTGAGCGGTGGGCCTCTGAGTGCAGGGTAGGCATCATGCCTATGTGAGTGCAGGGTCTAGGGTATGAGTGCAGGATTAGGGGTGAGCCTGTGTAAATGCAGGGTTGGGGGTCTGAGTGAAGGGTGATGGGTGTGCCTGTGTAAGTGCAGGGTAGGCATCATGCCTGTGTGAGTGCAGGGTTGGTGTGGGTGTGCAGGGTGAGTGAGCCTGTGTGAGTACAGGTGGGGATCATGCCTGTGTGAGTGCAGTGGAATAATGTGCCTAGCTGCAGGGTTTCCATGTGTATTGTGGGTGCTGAGAGGGGGGCTGGTGTGAAAGTGCAGGATGCGGAGGTATGCCTTTGTGAGGGAGATGTATGCCTCTATAAGTGCAGGGTGGTGGGCCTGTGTGAGTGTAGGGTGAGGGGTGTGCCTGTGTGAGTTCATTGTTAGGGTTGTGCCTGCATGAGTGCAGGGTTGGGGGTGTGAGTGCAGAGTGAGGTATGTGCCTGTGTGATTGCAGGGTTGGGTGTGTGTGCAGGGTGAGGTGTGAGCCTGCATGGTTGCAGGGTCTGAGGGGTATGAGTGCATGGTTAGGGGTGTGCCTGTGTGAGTGCAGGGTCAGGTGTGTGAGTGCAGGGTGAGGAGTGTGCCTGTGTAAGTGCAGGGTCAGGGGTGTTAGTGCAGGTTGAGGAGTGTGCCTGTGTGAGTGCAGGGTCGGGTTTGAATGAAGGGTGAAGGGTGTGCCTGTGTGAGTGCAGGATGAGGGCTGTGCCTACATGACTGCAGGGTGAGGGATGAGCCTGTGTGAGTGAAGGGTCGGGGTGTGAATGCAGGGTGAAGGGTGTGCCTATGTGAGTGCATGGTTGGGGGTGTGAGTGCAAAGTGAAGGGTGAAGGGTGTGCCTGTGTGATTGCACTGTCCGAGGGGTGGGAGTACAGGGTGAGGGGCGTGCCTGTGCAAGTGCAGGGTCACGGGTGTGAGTACAGGGTAGAGGTGTGCCTGCATCAGTGCAGGGTCGACTGTGGGTGCAGGGCGAGTGGTGTGCCTGTGTGAGTGCAGGATGAGGGTTGAGCCTACATGAGTGCAGGGTGAGGGGTGTGCCTGTGGGAATGCAGGGTCGGGGTATGAGTGCAGGGTAAGGGGTGCATGATTGCACGGTCTGTGGGGTATGAGTGCATGGTGAGGGGTGTGCCTGTGTGAATGCAGGGTCGGGTGTGTGAGTGCAGGGTGAGGGGTGTGCCTCTGTGTGAATACAGGGTCGGGTGTGAGAGCAGGGTGAGGGGGGTGTCTGTGTGAGTGCATTGTTAGGGTTGTGCCTGCATGAGTGCAGGGTTGGGTGTGAGTGCAGGGTGAGGTGTGTGCCTGCATGGTTGCAGGGTCTGAGGGGTATGAGTGCATGGTTAGGGGTGTGCCTGTGTGAGTGCAGGGTCGGGTGTGTGAGTGCATGGTGAGGAGTGTGCCTGTGTAAGTGCAGGGTCAGGGGTGTTAGTGCAGGTTGAGGAGTGTGCCTGTGTGAGTGCAGGGTCGGGATTGAATGCAGGGTGAAGGGTGTGCCTGTGTGAGTGCAGGATGAGGGCTGTGCCTACATGACTGCAGGGTGAGGGATGAGCCTGTGTGAGTGAAGGGTCGGGGTGTGAATGCAGGGTGAAGGGTGTGCCTATGTGAGTGCAGGGTTGGGGCTGTGAGTGCAGAGTGAAGGGTGTGCCTGTGTGATTGCACTGTCCGAAGGGTGGGAGTACAGTGGGAGGGGCGTGCCTGTGCAAGTGCAGGGTCACGGGTGTGAGTACAGGGTAGAGGTGTGCCTGCATCAGTGCAGGGTCGAGTGTGGGTGCAGGGTGGATGGTGTGCCTGTGTAAGTGCAGGGTCAGGGTGTGAGCGCAGGAATAGGGGTGAACTTGTGTGAGTGCAGGGTCCGAGGTGTGAGTGCAGGGTGAGAGGTGAGCCTGTGTTATTGCAGGGTGGGGGGTGTGCCTGCATCAGTGCAGGGTCGGGTGTGGATGCAGGTTGAGTGGTGTGCCTGTGTAAGTGCAGGGTTGGGTGTGAGTGCAGGGTAAGCAATGAGCCTGTGTGAGTGCAGGGTAGGTATCATGCCTGTGTGAGTGCAGGGTTGGGGAATGATTGCAAGTTTAGGGGTGAGCCTGCATGAGTGTACTTCCCCATTGACTTATCTTGAGGCCCGAATCAGGTCTGTTGGCCTGTATGGGACTTGCACATGCACTGCTGCAGGATAAGGCTTCAGAAAGGTGAGGGGTGTACCTGCATAATTGCAGGGTCGGGGTAAGTGCAGAATGAGAGACGAGCCTGTTTGAGTACAGGGTGGGCACATGCCTGCATGAGTGCAGTGTCAGGGGGATAGATGCAGGGTGAGGGGTGTGCCTGAGTGAGAGTAGGTTCGGGGGGGGTGAGTGCACGGTGAGGGTTGTGTCTGCATGAGTGCAGGGTCAGGGGAGTGAATGCAGGGTGAGTAGTGTGCCTGTGTGAGTGCAGAGTCAGGGAGTCAGTGCAGGGTGAATGGTGTGCCTGTGTGAGTGCAGGGTGTTGGGGTCTGAGTGCAGGGTGAGAGGTGTGCCTGTCTGAGTGCAGGGTCAGGGGTGTGAGTGCAGGTTGAGGGGTGTGAGTGCTGGGTCAGGGGTGTGCCTGTGTGAATGTAGGGTGAGGTGTGTGCCTGTGTGAGTGCAGGGTTGAGGGGTGAGTACAGAGTTAGGGGTGTGCCTGCGTGAATGCAGGGTGACAGGTGTGCCTGTGTGAGTGCAGGGTGAAATGTATGCCTGCTTGAATGCAGTGTGTGCCTGTGTGGGTGCAGGGTGAGTGGTTTTCCTCCATGAGCGCTGGGTAAGTGGTGTGCCCGTGTGAATGTAGGGTTAGGGGTGTGCCAGTGTGAGTGCTGCATGAGGGGTGCAGGGGCCAGGGGTGAGTGCAGGGTGAGGGGTGTGCCTTCATGAGTGCAAGGTCATGGGGGTTGAGTGCAGGGTGAGGGATGTGCTTACTGAGTGCAGGGTCAGGGGTGTGAGTGTAGAGTCAGGGGTGTGCCTGTGTGAGTGTAGGGTGAGGGGTGTACCAGTGTGATTGTAGGTATGGGGTGTGCCTGCATGAGTACAGGGTGTGCCTGCATGAGTGCTGGGTGAGGTGTAATCCTATGTGAGAGCAGGGTAAGGGGTGTTCCTGTGTGAGTGCAGGGTGAGGGGTGTGCCTGTGTAAGTGCAGGATGAGGGGTGCAGGATCAAGGGGTGAGTGCAGGGTAAGGGGTGTGCCTTCATGAGGGCAAGGTCGGGTTGAGTGCAGGGTGAGCGGTGTGCCTGCATGAGTACAGGGTCAGAAGGGGTCTGAATGCAGGGTGAGGAGTGTGCCTGTGTGATTGCAGGGTCGAGTTTTTTAGTGCAGGGTGAGGGGTGTGCCGGTGTGATTGCTGTATTAAAGATGTGCCCGCATGAGTACACGGTCAGGACGGACCTAAGTGCAAGTTGAGGGGTATGCCTGCATGAGTGGAGGGCCGGGTGTGAGTGCAGAGTTAAAGGTGTTACTGCATGACTGCACAGTTGGGGGTCTGAGTACAGGGTGAGAGGTGGGCCTCTGAGTGCAGGGTAGGCATCATGCCTATGTGAGTGCAGGGTCTAGGGTATGAGTGCAGGATTAGGGGTGAGCCTGTGTAAATGCAGGGTTGGGGGTCTGAGTGAAGGGTGATGGGTGTGCCTGTGTAAGTGCAGGGTAGGCATCATGCCTGTGTGAGTGCAGGGTTGGTGTGGGTGTGCAGGGTGAGTGAGCCTGTGTGAGTACAGGTGGGGATCATGCCTGTGTGAGTGCAGTGGAATAATGTGCCTAGCTGCAGGGTTTCCATGTGTATTGTGGGTGCTGAGAGGGGGGCTGGTGTGAAAGTGCAGGATGCGTATGTGTGCCTTTGTGAGGGAGATGTATGCCTCTATAAGTGCAGGGTGGTGGGCCTGTGTGAGTGTAGGGTGAGGGGTTTGCCTGTGTGAGTGCATTGTCAGGGTTGTGCCTGCATGAGTGCAGGGTTGGGGGTGTGAGTGCAGAGTGAGGTATGTGCCTGTGTGATTGCAGGGTTGGGTGTGAGTGCATGGTGAGGTGCGTGCCTGCATGGTTGCAGGGTCGGAGGGGTATGAGTGCATGGTTAGGGGTGTGCCTGTGTGAGTGCAGGGTCAGGTGTGTGAGTGCAGGGTGAGGAGTGTGCCTGTGTAAGTGCAGGGTCAGGGGTGTTAGTGCAGGTTGAGGAGTGTGCCTGTGTGAGTGCAGGGTCGGGTTTGAATGCAGGGTGAAGGGTGTGCCTGTGTGAGTGCAGGATGAGGGCTGTGCCTACATGACTGCAGGGTGAGGGATGAGCCTGTGTGAGTGAAGGGTCGGGGTGTGAATGCAGGGTGAAGGATGTGCCTGTGTGAGTGCAGGGTTGGGGGTGTGAGTGCAGAGTGAAGGGTGTGCCTGTGTGATTGCACTGTCCGAGGGGTCGGAGTACAGGGTGAGGGGCGTGCCTGTGCAAGTGCAGGGTCACGGGTGTGAGTACAGGGTAGAGGTGTGCCTGCATCAGTGCAGGGTCGACTGTGGGTGCAGGGCGAGTGGTGTGCGTGTGTGAGTGCAGGATCAGGGTGTGTGCGCAGGAATAGGGATGAACTTGTGTGAGTGCAGGGTCCGAGGTGTGAGTGCAGGGTGAGAGGTGAGCCTGTGTTATTGCAGGGTGGGGGGTGTGCCTGCATCAGTGCAGGGTCGGGTGTGGATGCAAGTTGAGTGGTGTGCCTGTGTAAGTGCAGGGATGGGTGTGAGTGCAGGGTGAGCGATGAGTGCAGGATTAGGGGTGAGCCTGTGTAAATGCAGGGTTGGGGGTCTGAGTGAAGGGTGATGGGTGTGCCTGTGTAAGTGCAGGGTAGGCATCATGCCTGTGTGAGTGCAGGGTTGGTGTGGGTGTGCAGGGTGAGTGAGCCTGTGTGAGTACAGGTGGGGATCATGCCTGTGTGAGTGCAGTGGAATAATGTGCCTAACTGCAGGGTTTCCATGTGTATTGTGGGTGCTGAGAGGGGGGCTGGTGTGAAAGTGCAGGATGCGGAGGTGTGCCTTTGTGAGGGAGATGTATGCCTCTATAAGTGCAGGGTGGTGGGCCTGTGTGAGTGTAGGGTGAGGGGTGGCCTGTGTGAGTTTAGGGTTTGAGGTGTGTGAGTGTGAGTTAGGGTGAGCGTCATACCTTTGTGAGGGCAGGGTCCCTCATGTATGTAATTGAAGGGTTTCAATGTGAATTATATGACTGTTGGAAACGGGGTTACCGAGTCCGGCACGGTAGCATGGTGCGAGGCGGGAAAGCACCCGAAGGCAATGTGTAAGGCAGTTGTGCAGCACACACTCACTTTGACTCAGGAATGCGGATGCAATAACGTGACACCACACCAGGCTTGTGTATTAAAAACAAGTTCTTTTATATAAATCACTGCAGCATCAGATGAGGCAGATTAATTCAGGTCAACATTTAAAGTCATTGCATTACTCAACTGGTGCACATTCTTATTAAAGCATCATAGCTCATCAACATTGTAGGCCACTAAAAGGCCGCAGGAATCATCTCCTAAACATAGCACCAATAATGATTATAGGGTGCAAGAATAAAACATGGGCCTAAAACATGCAGTTCACCTCATGAATATTCAATTACTTATAAATGGCATTTCACGTTACATTTCCAACAGGGCCTGCATTAATCTAGGCGCACCCACATTCAGTACAGTGGGCCTCGCAACTCCGGTACACCTGCAACATAAAACACTTCAACTCTTGGCGGTGTACACTCCAGCTCAATTCAATTAAGCACCTTCACACTAGGCAAAGACTTTGCAATTATAAACATATGTATCAGGCCTAGACAGTAATTAAAGCAGGCGTAACAATGAGACTGGTGAACAACTTAGGGAACCCCTCAACATGTCCTTTACTCTGGGGCTTTCCTGTAAATTAGGCTTCTGCGCCCCTCAGGGCTGCTCAGGGGTTAAGTTAGGCCAGGCCAGGCCCACTCCTCTCCGGGGCCTCGCCTCGTGGATATAGTTATTGATGGCCCCCGGCCCCCAGGGGCGTTTCTAGGCCCCTAGGGGCCTCCCGGGCTCACCTGCGGGTGGTTCGTTGGTCGCTCCTCGCAGCGACTGGCTCCCTCCCGGGCCGGCCCGTGATTGGCGGGGCGGGGCCCGGAGCGAGTTCCACGGCCCTCCGGCCGGAATTGCGGGACGTTGGAGGGGGGCCGGTATTGCTCTCCTCCGGCCCCCGTAGTCGATGGAGCAAGGTAGGTCTTCTGGTAGGGGGGGGCCGGTATCGCACTCCTCCGGTCCCCCCCACGATCAGCGGGGCTATGCAAGGAAGGGAGCGGGAGCCGGCAGTCCTCTCTGGCCGGCTTCCCGCCTCCCTCTGCTGACGCGGCGCTCCTCCCGGCCTCCGTCGGCGCTGGGCGCGGCGGAGCCGGCACCCAATCACAGCGTGGCCTTTCCCGGGGCGCGGCCGATGACGCGGTCGGCGTCCCAGGTCGCGTAGCGACGGCGTCGATGGGGGCCGATGCCTCAATCCTCCTCCTGGACCGCGGCGGTGATCTCGAGGCCGCAACTTCTTCGGTGGGGCTCCCGGGCCCGGCGGTGACCTCTGGCAGTAGCGCGCTTGCTTCCAGGAGCGCTGGGCCGCGGCGGGGATTTTCGACGGCAGGGCGCTTTTCTTCAGGGAGCGCTGGGCCGCGGAGGTGATCCAGAGACAGGCCGGCCCCAGCCACGAGGTCAGTGGCTTAAGAGTGATTCCTCCCACGTGGAGGTGCGGCGCGGTGCGCGCTGGCGGCCGGCTGGTAGGGGCTGACTTGAAAGGGTTTTGGGAACAGCCCAGCAGCAGGCAGGATTAGATAGGGGGTGAAGGTCTAGCGCTTCAGGGCACGGCGCTTTACCTGGTGATCCCCAGTTTGGCAATTCAGGGTTCTGGCCTTGCTGGTCGGTCAGGCCTTGTGATTACAGGTTACTTGCGGCAGTTCCTTGGGGGTTGCTTCTTGGGGGTTTCTTCTTATGAGGGAGGGAATGAGTTGGTGGTTCTTGGGGTGCTGGATGGTACTTCCCAGCACGCTGAAGGTGGTTCCCTGGGTCCCCTCACGCTGGGCAAGGTCAGTGGGTGGTGGGCGTTCCTCAGCTAACTTACTACAGCAGTGCCTAAGCCTTGTCAGCAGCAGTAGTGTAGGTCTCCCCCTAGGCCCTACAGCCTGTACTCCGGCAGAGGTTCTCCCAGGATCAGTGGTGCCCCAACTGACTAAAAGATTTCCCTCCAAACCTCTTATACCCCTAGGTCAGGTGACCCTCCTAAAGGCGGCAAAACATAACTCCTCCCACAGCCCGGAAGGTTCTGGAACCTTCCACCATGTCTGGCTATGTGGCCCAGAGGCGGGGACAGGATGGATACTGTATCCCTATGTCCCAGCCTGACCCTGGCTACTAGTGTGTATGTGTGCAAGGCCACTCTGCAGTAGCAGGGGCCTGTGGCAGCCATCTTGAGTGAGAGAGCACCTGCACCTCAGCACTGGTTAGCAGTGGTAAGGCGCCCGGAGATCTAGGTCCAGTAAAAATACGGTGGCAAACATGAGGCGCAAAAGGGAAAAAAACAGGGCAAGACCACCCTAGGGCTGACAGGTCTAACACGCGTCCCCCCAGCCGAAAGAGGGGAGAGCTTCCCAACCTCTAGGGAGTTCTCGTCGCTAAGGCGGAAAACCGGGAGAGACCGTCAGCGTTGGCGTGGTCTACACCGGGTCGATGTTCCACCCGAAAGTCCATCCCCTGGAGGGAAATGGACCACCTCAACAATTTGGGGTTTTCGCCTCTCATCTGCATGAGCCAGTGAAGGGGTCTGTGGTCGGTCTGGATCAGGAAGTGACAACCAAAAAGGTATGGCCTCAACTTCTTTACAGCCCAAACCACGGCAAAGGCTTCTCGTTCGATGGTACTCCACCGCTGTTCCCGGGGGAGTAGTCTTCGGGAAATGAAGGCCACTGGCTGGTCTTGGCCATCGTCATTCAGCTGCGAGAGCACAGCTCCTATGCCATGCTCAGAAGCGTCTGTCTGCACGATAAATTCCTGTCCAAAGTCTGGAGTCCTGAGCACCGGTGCGGTGCACATTGCACGTTTGAGGGTCTCAAAGGCTTCCTGGCAGGCAGCCGTCCAGATGACTCTGCGTGGCTGCTTCTTCGAAGTCAATTCCGTCAAAGGGCCCACAATGGTTCCATATCCCTTGACGAACCGGCGCTAGTATCCCGTGAGGCCGAGAAAAGCCCGGACCTCTGTTTGGGTCTTGGGGGGCTCCCAGGCCAAGATGGTCTCGATCTTGGCTTGGAGGGGTTGCACCTTACCTCCGCCCACCAGATGTCCCAGGTACACGACAGATTCCTGTCCAATCTGGCACTTGCTGGCCTTGATGGTTAGACCAGCCCGTTGCAGAGCCTGTAGCACCTCCTGGAGATGCTCCAGATGGTCCTCCCAGCTGCTACTGAAGACAGCTATGTCATCCAGGTAGGCAGCAGAGAAGGCCTCTAGGCCAGACAGCACCTGGTTCACCAACCGCTGGAAAGTGGCGGGAGCATTTTTCAACCCGAAGGGCATCACCCGAAATTGAAAGTGGCCCTCGGGGGTGGAGAACGCAGTCTTCTCCCTTGCTCCTTCCGCCATGGCGATCTGCCAATAGCCTGACGTCAAATCAATGGTACTCAGATACCGGGCTGCTCCCAGCCGGTCAATGAGCTCATCCGCCCGAGGGATCGGGTGAGCGTCGGTCTTGGTGACTGAGTTGAGTCCGCGGTAATCCACACAGAACCGAAGTTCTGGTGTGGTGCCCGGTGGGGCCGCTTTCGGCACCAACACCACCGGACTAGCCCAAGGGCTACTGGAAGGCTCAATCACCCCCAGTTCTAGCATCTTGGTAACCTCACCCTGGATACTAGCCTTGACCTTATCGGACAGCCGGTAAGACTTGGTTTTTACTGGTGGACTGTCCCCTGTGTCCACATCATGGGTACACAGGTGCGTGATCCCAGGCGTGAGGGAGAACAACGAGGCGTACTGCCCCAAGACCTGGCGGCAGTCCCTCTGTTGCTCTGGGGTCAAGGATGGGGCGAGGACCACTCCCTCTACCGAGCCATCCTTCTCATGGGCCGCCAGAAGGTCTGGAAGAGGCTCACTCTCCTCCTCCTCACTTCCATCTGTTATCATCAGGAGAGTGAGCTCTGAACGCTCCTGGTGTGGCTTCAGGGGGTTGACGTGGAACACCCTGTGGGGTTGACGGGGGTCTTCACATCGACGACATAAGTGGTCTGGCCTTTCCTTTCCAAGATCTCAAACGGTCCAGTCCACCGGTCCTGGAGGGCGCTAAGCTCTCCTGGCTCCATGACCCACACCTTCTGTCCAGCGTCCAACTCTACCGTCCGAGCGTTCCGGTCATACCATTTCTTCATGACGGCCTGACTAGCCTCTAGGTTGTCCGAGGCTTCCTTCCACAGCTTGGCCACTTGGCTGCGGAATGCCAGCATATAGCTGACCACATCACGGGGAAGCTTCGAGGAAGTCTTCTCCCACCCCTCCTTGACAAGACTGAGGGGCCCCCGAACGGGGTGGCCATAGAGCAGCTCAAAGGGGCTGAAACCAACCCCTTCTGCGGCACCTCTCGGTAGGAGAAGAGCAGACAGGGTAAGAGGACGTCCCACTTCCTTCTCAAGTCCTCGGGTAGGCTCCGGATCATCCCCTTCAAGGTCTTATTAAAACGCTCCACGAGCCCGTTCGTCTGGGGGTGGTAAGGAGTGGAGAACCGGTAGGTCACTCCACACTCCTTCCACATGGCCTGCATGTAGGCCGACATGAAATTCGTGCCCCTATCTGACACCACGACCTTGGGGAATCCCACTCGGGTAAAAATCCCCATCAGGGCCCGCGCCACCACCGGTGCAGTGATGGTCCTCAGAGGGATTGCCTCTGGGTACCGGGTGGCGTGGTCTACCAGCACCAAGATGAACCTATGTCCCGCAGAAGTCGGCGGGTCCAACGGCCCGACAATGTCAATCCCTACCCGCTCAAAGGGGTACCGACAACTGGGAGAGGTTCTAGAGGGACCTTCACTTTAGTCCCTGTCTTGCCGCTCGCCTGGCAAGTGGTGCAGGTCTTGCAGAAAGTGTCAGAAGTGACGCGCATCCTGGGCCAGTACAAATGTGGGACCAAACGCGCAAACGTCTTGTCCTGGCCCAGGTGTCCTGCTAGTGGTATTTCGTGTGCCAACTCTAGCAGAAAGGCTCGGTAGCATTGGGGGACCACTAAGGCCCTTGATGACCCATGCACC
The DNA here is from genome assembly GCA_963921515.1 of Calotriton arnoldi. Taxonomy (NCBI): domain Eukaryota; kingdom Metazoa; phylum Chordata; class Amphibia; order Caudata; family Salamandridae; genus Calotriton; species Calotriton arnoldi. Next base: position 293,297 of record CAWUFW010012041.1, read on the forward strand.
GGAGCCTTAGGCTCACTGTAGAGGAGACCATCCTCCCAGTAGACATGGTAGTTACCAGTCTCTGTTCCAGTTGCTTGGGCTTCGGCCTGCTGCCGCATGCCTGCAAGCGTAGGGCACTCCTTCTGCGCCCGGCAGAATTCCTCCCGGGTAGGCCCTCCTTCCACCTGCCACTCTGCAGGGGTTGGCAGGTCCCCCACGGGAACACCATCCACCTCAGCGGACTCCGGGGCCACCTCCGCGGGCTCCCCATCCATCTCACCGGGTGTTTCCTCCTGGACATCTCCTCGTCCAGCAGTGGGCTGGGCCATTATTTCAGGCTCCAACCTGGGCTGAGTTCCTTGTCGGGCAGCCATGGACCGCGTGACGACGCAAGTCCATCCTGGTAATCCCAACATCTCAGCATGGGCATTGAACTCTACCTCCCTCCAGGCAGTATGTTCCAAGTCGTTACCCAGCAGACAGTCAACTGGCATGGCAGGGCTCACCGCCACCTTCAACAGGCCTGAGACTCCTCCCCACTCAAAGGGAACTTGGGCCATGGGGTAATGACCCAGGCTATTATCAGCCATAACAACCGGGTGGAATACCTCAGGAATCACCTGCTCTGGGGACACCAGCTGACGTCTCACCATCGTCATGCTGGCACCTGTGTCCCTCAGAGCCTCCACCTCCTCCCCGTTCACCAAGACCCTCTGCCGATACTTGGCAGTGTTCGAGGGTACCTGTACCCGTGGGATGATCTCTCTATCCCCAAGGGAAACTAAGGTCAAGCCTGTCCACTCACCTCCCCTACCTAGGGACAACTCCTCCCCAAGCGCTACACTGGCCACCCCGGGGCTCTTACCTCCCGTGCGGGCTGGGGTTCTCTTGCGACACTGGGGATCCCCCTTGTAGTGTCCAACCTCCCCGCACTCGTAGCACCGGACAGTTCTGGGCTGCTGACTCCTGTCATGGTAAGTGGGTTTCTGGAATCCAGATTGGGATGGGGAACCTACCCCTCTCCCAGGCGGTCATTTTGGGGGCCTTTAAAGAACTCCCTCCTTTTATCTCCCCTCTTTCTTCTGGGGGAACCCCTGTCCACCTTTCGGGGGTCCGCCCCGGCTCCCTTGTGGGACACCCGAGTGCTGACCCACGTGTCTCCCTCCTCTGCAAGCTCCCTCGGATTGGTCAGCTTGCGGTCCACCAAGTACTGGCGCAGCTCCGGAAAACATTTCTCTAGGAGGTGCTTTCTCAAGAACAGGTCGTACAGCCCTTTGTAATCATCAATGTTGCTGCCACGCACCCAACCCTCCAATGCCTTCCGGGCATAATCAAAAAAATCCACCCAGTTTTGTGTGTGGAGCTTGTGGCTGTTGCGGAACTTTTGGCGGTACTTCTCTGGGGTGAGGCCAAACTTCTTAAGCAGGGCCTCCTTCATGATAGGGTAGTTTGTCATGATCCCCCTTGTCCAAGGTCAAAAGTGTGTCCCTTACTGGTGGAGGTGTGTACCTGTAGAGACCTCCCCCCCAGTAGCTCTCAGGAACCCTATGGGCCACCAAAGACACCTCGTACGCCGCCAACCACTTATCGATGTCATCTCCCACACTAAAACTGGTTATCACCTCTCTAGGTAGATAGAACTTGGGCTCCTCTGGAACCCCAGCAGGTACGCTGCCACCATTCAAGTTGCCCTGCATCTCCATCTGCAAGGCTCGGAGCTCTAATTCCTTCAGGCTAAGCTCATGCGTAAGCTTCCTTTCTTCCATGGCTAGCCTTGCCTGTTCTCGCTCCCTGTCCATCCTAGCAAGTTCTAACTTCAATTGCCTCTCCTCCCTCCTGTCCTCAAATTCCTCTGCAGACAAACTCCCCCTGACGCACTACTGCCTGCCCTGGAACGTCTTCCTGGCAACACATTCTCGCTAACGTCAATGTGCAGTAGGTCCAGTTCTCCTGGGTCGTCTGCCTCCCTCTGCTCCTCGTCCCCTCTTCCCCCGGGTGGGCCATTACCCATGCCCTCAAAGCTTTCTGAAGCACCTCCTTCCTGGCGCCTCGCCTGACGGACACCCCCTCTCTAGACAGAACTCCTTGAGCTGTGTCACCGTATACCTTTCTAGGTTGGCCAACTCAAACTCCATCCTGCTAGGTGGGGCCCCAGACAATTTAGAGAAAGGGTTCTAGACTGTAGGTAGCAGGTCTAACGCAGGAATGTACACAATCAGGCAATCACAAAAGAATTCTTAGCACTTGCATTTCAATAGGTGTCCAATTACGGCGCACACTGAGTCACTGTAGGGTGCTGCACAAACACCAGTCCTTATCCCACCGCTGAACACCAATGTTGGAAACGGGGTTACCGATTCCGGCACGGTAGCATGGCGCGAGGCGGAAAGGCACCCGAAGGCAATGTGTAAGGCAGTTGTGCAGCACACACTCACTTTGACTCAGGCATGCGGACGCATTAACGTGACACCACACCAGGCTTGTGTATTAAAAACAAGTTCTTTTATATAAATCAATGCAGCATCAGATGAGGCAGATTAATTCAGGTCAACATTTAAAGTCATTGCAGTACTCAACTGGTGCGTAATTTCATTAAAGCATCATGGCTCATCAACATTGTAGGCCACTAAAAGGCCGCAGGAATCATCTCCTAAACGTAGCACCAATAATGATTATAGGGTGCAAGAATAAAACATGGGCCTAAAACATGCAGTTCACCTCATGAATATTCAATTACTTATAAATGGCATTTCACGTTACATTTCAAACAGGGCCTGCATTAATCTAGGCGCACCCACATTCAGTACAGTGGGCGTCGCAACTCCGGTACACCTGCAACATAAAACACTTCAACTCTTGGCGGTGTACACTCCAGCTCAATTCAATTAAGCACCTTCACACTAGGCAAAGACTTTGCAATTATAAGCATATGCATCAGGCCTAGACAGTAATTAAAGCAGGCGTAACAATGAGACTGGTGAACAACTTAGGGAACCCCTCAACATGTCCTTTACTCTGGGGCTTTCCTGTAAATTAGGCTTCTGCGCCCCTCAGGGCTGCTCAGGGGTGAAGTTAGGCCAGGTCCACTCCTCTCCGGGGCCTCGCCTCGTGGATATAGTTATTGATGGCCCCCGGCCCCCAGGGGCGTTTCTAGAGCCCTAGGGGCCTCCCGGGCTCACCTGCGGGTGGTTCGTTGGTCGCTCCTCGCAGCGACTGGCTCCCTCCCGGGCCGGCCCGTGATTGGCGGGGCCCGGATCAAGTTCCACGGCCCTCCGGCCGGAATTGCGGGACGTTGGAGGGGGGCCGGTATTGCTCTCCTCCGGCCCCCGTAGTCGATGGAGCAAGGTAGGTCTTCTGGTAGGGGGGGGGCCGGTATCGCACTCCTCCGGTCCCCCCCACGATCAGCGGGGCTATGCAAGGAAGGGAGCGGGAGCCGGCAGTCCTCTCTGGCCGGCTTCCCGCCTCCCTCTGCTGACGCGGCGCTCCTCCCTGGCCTCCGTCGGCGCTGGGGGCGCGGCGGGAGCCGGCGCCCAATCACAGCGCGGCCTTCCCGGGGCGCGGCCGATGACGCGGTCGGCGTCCCCGGTCGTGTAGCGACGGCGTCGGTGGGGGCCGATGCCTCAATCCTCCTCCTGGGCCGCGGCGGTGATCTCGAGGCCGCAACTTCTTTGGTGGGGCTCCCGGGCCCGGCGGTGACCTCTGGCAGTAGCGCGCTTGCTTCCAGGAGCGCTGGGCCGCGGCGGGGATTTTCGATGGCAGGGCGCTTTTCTTCAGGGAGCGCGGGGCCGCGGCGGTGATCCAGACACAGGCCGGCCCCAGCCACGAGGTCAGTGGCTTAAGAGTGATTCCTCCCACGTGGAGGTGCGGCGCGGTGCGCGCTGGCGGCAGGCTGGCAGGGGCTGACTTGAAAGGGTTTTGGGAACAGCCCAGCAGCAGGCAGGATTAGATAGGGGGTGAAGGTCTAGCGCTTCAGGGCACGGCGCTTACCTGGTGATCCCCAGTTTGGCAGTTCAGGGTTCTGGCCTTGCTGGTCGGTCAGGCCTTGTGATTACAGGTTACTTGTGGCAGTTCCTTGGGGGTTGCTTCTTGGGGGTTTCTTCTTATGAGGGAGGGAATGAGTTGGTGGTTCTTGGGGTGCTGGATGGTACTTCCCAGCACGCTGAAGGTGGTTCCCTGGGTCCCCTCACGCTGGGCAAGGTCAGTGGGTGGTGGGCGTTCCTCAGCTAACTTACTACAGCAGTGCCTAAGCCTTGTCAGCAGCAGTAGTGTAGGTCTCCCCCTAGGCCCTACAGCCTGTACTCCGGCAGAGGTTCTCCCAGGATCAGTGGTGCCCCAACTGACTAAAAGATTTCCCTCCAAACCTCTTATACCCCTAGGTCAGGTGACCCTCCTAAAGGCGGCAAAAAATAGCTCCTCCCACAGCCCGGAAGGTTCTGGAACCTTCCACCATGTCTGGCTATGTGGCCCAGAGGCGGGGACGGGATGGATACTGTATCCCTATGTCCCAGCCTGAACCTGGCTACTAGTGTGTATGTGTGCAAGGCCACTCTGCAGTAGCAGGGGCCTGTGGCAGCCATCTTGAGTGAGAGAGCACCTGCACCTCAGCACTGGTTAGCAGTGGTAAGGCGCCCGGAGACCTAGGTCCAGTAAAAATACGGTGGCAAAAATGAGGCGCAAAATGGAAAAAAACAGGGCAAGACCACCCTAGGGCTGACAGGTCTAACAATGACCGTAGTAAGTTTTCCTGGTGAGTATAAGGTGAAGGGTGCACCTATGTGAGTGTAAGGTGATGGCTGTACCTGTGTGAATGTAAGGTGAGGGGTGTACCTGCATGAGTGCAGGGTCGGGGTAAGTGCAGAATGAGAGACGAGCCTGTTTAAGTACAGGGTGGGCACATGCCTGCGTGAGTGCAGTTTCAGGGGGGTAAGTGCAGAGTGAGGGGTGTGCCTGAGTGAGCGTAGGTTCGGGGGTGTGAGTGCAGGGTGAGGGGTGTGTCTGCATGAGTGCAGGGTCAGGGGAGTGAATGCAGGGTGAGTAGTGTGCCAGTGTGAGTGCAGAGTCAGGGAGTGAGTGCAGGGTGAATGGTGTGCCTGTGTGAGTGCAGGGTCGGGGGGGTCTGAGTGCAGGGTGAGGGATGTGCTTGCATGAATGCAGGGTTGGGGGATCTGAGTGCAGGGTAAGAGGTGTGCCTGTCTGAGTGCAGGGTCAGGGGTGTGAGTGCAGGATGAGCGGTGTGAGTGCTGGGTCAGGGGTGTGCCTGTGTGAATGTAGGGTGAGGTGTGTGCCTGTGTGAGTGCAGGGTTGAGGGGTGAGTACAGAGTTAGGGGTGTGCCTGCGTGAATGCAGGGTGACTGGCGTGCCTGTGAGAGTGCAGGGTGAAATGTATGCCTGCTTGAATGCAGTGTGTGCCTGTGTGGGTGTAGGGTGAGTGGTTTTCCTCCATAAGCGCTGGGTAAGTGGTGTGCCTGTGTGAGTGTAGGGTTAGGGGTGTGCCTGTGTGAGTGCTGGATGAGGGGTGCAGGGGCCAGTGGTGAGTGCAGGGTGAGGGGTGTGTGTTCATGAGTGCAAGGTCATGGGGGTTAAGTGCAGGGTGAGGGATCTGCTTATGTGAGTGCAGGTTCAGGGGTGTGAGTGTACAGTCAGGGGTGTGCCTGTGTGAGTATAAGGTGGTGGGTGCACCTGTGCCAATGTAAGGTGATGGATGCACCTGTGAGAATGTAATGTGATGGGTGCACCTGTGAGAGAGTAAGGTGATGGGTGCACCTGTGAGAGAGTAAGGTGATGGGTGCACCTGTGCTAGTGTAAGGTGATGGGTGCACCTGTGAGAGTTTAAGGTGATGGGTGCACCTGTGAGAGTGTAAGGTGATGGGTGATGGGTGCAGCTGTGCCAGTGTAAGGTGATGGGTGCACCTGTGAGAGAGTAAGGTGATGGGTGCACCTGTGAGAGAGTAAGGTGATGGGTGCATCTGTGCCAGTGTAAGGTGATCGGTGCACCTGTGTGAGTGTGAGGTGATGGGTGCACCTGTATGAGTGGGAAGTGATGAGAGCACCTGTGCTAGTGTGAAGTGATGGTTGCACCTTTGCGAGGTAATGGGTGCACCTGCGCCAGCGTAAGGTCATTGGTGTACCTGTGAGAGTGTAAGGTGATGGGTGCACCTGTGCCAACGTAAAGTGATGGATGCACCTGTGAGAGTGTAAGGTGAAGGATGCACCTGTGCCAGTGTAAGGTCAAGGGTGCACCTGTGTGAGTGTAAGGTAATGCTCTATTACTTACCGGTAATCTTCATTACTCCGGGTCCCGTTGTCCTCGTCCCATTCATAACAAAGTGGAGATAACCATCTCCCGACAGAAAAAAACAAGAGGAATGCTGGGACCCTAATACTGCCCCTCCCACCGGGAGTACATAAGCAGTACTTACCCAGCATCCCTCCTGTACAACCAAGCCCAAACACAGGAAGGCCGGCCGTCCGGGAGGGAGGGAGGGGCGTATGAATGGGACGAGGACAACGGGACCCGGAGTAATGAAGATTACCGGTAAGTACTAGAGCATTACCCCCAGGTCCCTTATGTCCTCGTCCCATTCATAACAAAGTGGAGAATACCAAAGCAGAAAACCGGCCTTCCGAACCCACATGCACACCCAGGAAACCACCACAAAAGCAGCAACCGAAGGGAGCACCGAGAAGGGAGGAAAAGACCGCAGGAAGCAACCGGCCCGCCGCCCAGAACAGGGCAGCAGGGACCAAACAAGGACCGGAGACAACCCAGAAAACAGAAGGGCAGGGCCCCAAAAAAAAAAAAAAGGCCACCAACCAGAGAAACCGGAGACAGGGCAACCCAAGACCCAAAGGCCAAGGCCAAGAAGACCCACCGGACAAGGCCGCCCAGGCCAGACCCACCAGGAAGGCACACAGGACCCGGCAGCCACACAGACACAGCAAACCGCGACAGCCCCGAAGAAGGCCAAAGAAAGAAGCCAAGACCGGCCAACAGAGCGCAGGCACAAGCACCCAGACCAACAAGGAAGGAGGAAAGCACAGGCCAGAAACCGGCCCACCCCACCAAACCGAACGACCCGGCCCCAGAGAGCCCAGAGGAGAAAGCAAAGCAACCCCCGCCGAGGAGGCCCAGGAACCAGGAAACCAGCATCCCCAGGGCCACCAAACGTCAAGCACCCAGCCCAGAGGGAGGAGCCGCAGCAAGAACCCAGGGGCCGAACAGGAGCGAGACCCCAACCAAACCTAAAAGGACAGGGAAGGAGACAGAGACTCGAAAACCCAGGAGGCCAAAAACCCCACAGGGAAGGAGGCCGCAAACCAAACCAGGAAGGCCACCAAACCCAGAACAGCAGGGGCAGAGGAGGCCAACCCAAAGACCACAGGACAGAGACGCCCCAGAAAGAACCAGCCGACAGCCGACCAACAAAAGAGAGGCCAACAAAGACCGGAAACCAACAACGAACAAGCCCAACAAGGGCGGGGACAGGGCAGGACCGGAGACCAGGGCAACCGGGAACACCCAGCAGCCCCCAAACCAGAAAACAACCAGGCAGGAACCCACCGAACCACAGAGGGCAGAAAAAACAGGAGCCAACAAGGCGGAGGACCGCACAGGCACCCCATACCCAGGCCAAGCACGCAGCAAGGGCAGGAACAGCGGAAAAAAACGGCCCCAGGACGCACAGCACCCAGACCAAAAGCCCACAACGCCCGACCCCAGCAACGCCGGAGAAGAGGCAAGAAAACAGCACAAACCAGGGCAACACAAAAGGAAGCAGGAAGCCAGGACCACAGCCAAGCAACCCGCCGAAGCAGGAGGACCCGCAGGCCCAACCAACCCCTGGAAGGAGCCCACGCAGCGCCCAGGCCAAAGCAAAAGGCAGGGAGGACCAGGAACCCCCAGCACACCACTGCCAGAACATGCAGAAGGCCGGAAAAAGAAACAGAGGAAACCGCCAAAGCGGAAACCAGAGGAAGAGCAGAGAAGGCAGAGGGCCAAGCAGCAGCAAACCCCCAGACAACCCACAGCCAGGAGGGCGGACCCCACAGAGGCAAGAGGAACACCACAGAATCGCACCCCAACCAGAGAAGGGGGGTGGGGGCACCCAAACAGACACACCGGGAACAAAGCCCGGGAAGCAAGGGAAGACAGGAGCGAGCCAGGACACCAGAACCAGGAACGCCCAGCAAAACACACCCCAGAGCCGACCGAAAAGCGACAGCACAGCCAGCAATCCAAGGAGGAAAATCCGAGGCCACCCCGAACCAGCATGAAGCCGCCACACCCCGATCAACAGGAGGCCAACCAGGACACGCCAACCCAGAGGCAGCAAACACCAGGACCCCACACAGGTCCCAACAGGGGAACCGCAACCCAGGGGGACAAAGGCGCACAGCGCCCCGCCAGGACCCACAAAGAGACAGGCAAGGAGGCAGAGCCGAAAAAGGCGACCAACAGTCGCACAAAACCCGCAGGAGCGGGAAAGCCCTAGCAGACACCCAGCCAGGCACCCATGACGGGAACCAGACGAGACCAGGATCCCCCAGGGAGCAAACACACCCAGAGCGCAGACGGACCCCCAAGCGCAGAAGAGGGGAAACAGGAGCCACGCCAAGGACACGGCAGCAGCGAAAGACAGCCAGGCCCAAACAGCTGCGGCACGAACCCCAGGGACCAAAAGGCGAACCGCCACCGGAAACACATCTCGGGGGAGACGCCTAGGAAAGGAAGAGCAGGCACCCAACCACACCAGCCGGAGAAGCCCACACCAGGCACCCCCAGGCGGCCCCAACCAGGAACAAACCAGGCCCGACCAGACGGAACCCCAGAGACCAGACGAGAGCAGGAACGTCGGCAGAACCAGGAGGGGCGGCCAGGAAATACCGAAGCAAGCCAAAGGCAAGCACAGAGAGTGCCAGGGCAGGAGCAACCAAAAAACAGAAGCACCCAGCAAGAATAAGGCAAGCAGCAGGAGACAGGACCAACCAGCCAGACCCCTGAAGCAACTCAAGCACACAGAAGGCCCCGGGACAAACACCCGAAGCCCCAGGCCGGAGCAAAGGAGAACATAACAGCCGCACAGGAGGCAGCACGAGTGACCCTGGAACACAGAGAGGCCCACAGAGCGGGACGGAAGCCCGCAAACAAAAACGCAAAACCGGACCCGCAGGCAGGGGGGAGGCACGACACCAGGAAGCCCCAAGAGGAACCAGGCGCAGCCCAAGGGACGGGAGGAACAAAGCCCGGAACCAGAAGGCCCCGTGCACCAACCCCGACCAACCACGCAGAAGCCAGGAAGCGGAGGAGAACTCACAGCACACCCAAGCGGAGCAGAAGCCAAAACATAACAGGCAGCCCGCAGTGGAGGCAAGGCCCCCGAGAAAGGGCGGGCAGACAGACGGACCCAGTACCCCCAAGGCCAGGCCACAACACCCACACCAGCGACACCCCGAGAAGCAGGGACGCATAGGGGCAGAAAGAAAAGCGGGGACGACCCCGGTAGGCCAACAGGAACCCAGGGGAGTCAACAGGACCCCCATGCAGCCGCCAAAGGAGCAGGAACACAGTCCCACCACCAGCCGGGGGCAGGGAGCCGCGGAGGAGCCCGGAGCAGGGAGGACCAGAAGCGCACCCCAACAGGCCGCCACCGAGGAAGCGAGAGGCGACCCCGACCCGAGAGCAAGCAGCAGAGGGAATGGCACAAGCAAGCAGGCAGGGAGAACCCAACACAGGGAATCCCAGGAGCAAGCACAGAAAGAGCCAGCGAAAAGAACCTGCCACCACAGCATTGACAGGAACCCACGCCAATCCGGGGCAGGCAACCAAACAGAAAGTGCGAATGCCAAAAGCACAGAGAACCAGCAAACGAACGCAAAGGAGAGGAGAAACCCCCCCGAACAGCGCCCCAAAAGAAAGTGGCAGAAGACACGCGAGGCCAGGAGCAGGGGCACTACCCGAAGGCAGCGACCCAAAGAGAGAAGCCCCACAAGACCAACAGGAACTCCCACTACACAGCCCAAGGTAGTGGAAGCCCAGGACACTGCGCCGAAGTCGAGCTCCGAACCCAGAACCCCAGCGCTCGAGCGTCCAGCTCCAGCCGGAGAAGAGGAAGAGGCAGCGGCAGGAGACGTACCGGGCACTCCACCCGCCACAGGGCCGCCAGAAACAGCGAAAAAGCCGCAACCCCCCCACCCCCGTATCCGCGCTCCGCAGGCGGGGGCGGGAGCCAGAACTGGAGCATCCGCAAAAAAGGAGGAAGGAATGAGCACAGGACACGGAAACCCCACCAGGAAGACAGCGTCCCAGGAGAGAAAACCACTCCCCAGACATGTACCCAAACCGAGGGAGAACCCAAGGCCGACTCCAGAGCCAGCGGTGTCCACGGAGGCTCCCGGAAGAAAGGAGTGAAAACACCCAGAGAGGGGGCCACCAGCACAACAAGGCCCCCACCGGCACTGGGAACAGCGGGAACAGCAGGAAAGCAAAGCCCGCCGTGCAACACACAGTCCGGACCTGAACCCACCACCAGCACTATGGCAGAGACACCACTCACCAGCTGGCGCCAGCACCACCAGGGCAGGGAAGCGTGCACCGAAGGAAGGGAAACATGAAACCCAACCTCCGACCAGCACAGACAGCCTGCCATCCTGTGGGAGAAAGAAGTAATGTCGAACATCAATTTCCAGTCAACTTTGAAGAAGGAAATGAAAACCCTTTCGGGACTCACCAGGAGCAGGGGCCAGCCCCAGCAACAAGGCCCCCACCCCAAACGACCAGCGGACTCACAGGAGACCGGCAGGAACACAGCAAGCGCAGCACCTCTCACCCGGCCAGGCTCGGGAAGAGGAGCACGCGACCCGGAAGAACCCGGGAGAGCAAGCCCCAGCCGCAAAGGGCCGGGAGGACAAGCAGGATACCGGCACCAACAGGGACAGACTCCCAGCAAGCCCAGCAGGCCAGGAGAAAGCCCAGGGAAAACCCCACGCCCGCACAGCCAGGCAGTCGGGCGAGGGGAGAAGAAAAGCACCGCCACTCCAGCCCAGCAGGAGCAGCGCCAGCACACCACGTCATTCTGTCGACAGACAGAAAAAAAGAACAGGAGGGATGCTGGGTAAGTACTGCTTATGTACTCCCGGTGGGAGGGGCAGTATTAGGGTCCCAGCATTCCTCTTGTTTTTTTCTGTCGGGAGATGGTTATCTCCACTTTGTTATGAATGGGACGAGGACATAAGGGACCTGGGGGTAATGGGTGCATCTGTGCGAGTGTAAGGGGACAGGTGCACTTGTGCAAAACTTGGTTTTAAAACACTCAGAGTAAGGTAACTGAGTAGCGCGCTGCTGTTTTAATTGCTAAACTTGGTTTTAAAAACTGAAACTTTTATTATTTGCTTATTTGCATTGTGCCAAAAAAACTTGTATTACGGTACCTGATCAGCTGGTAGCAGCACGCTGATTTTTCTAGCCCTGCCCCGGTCCACCCCGGCTGTGTGCCGTTTGTGTGGAGGGCGCGGCCAAGCAATACACTTCCGGGGGAAAGGCTGAGGAGGAGTTTCCCGCCCGGTACCTATTTAGAGCGGATGTGCAGGCGACCGCGCAGAGACACTCAGAGTAAGGTAACTGAGTAGCGCGCTGCTGTTTTAATTGCTAAACTTCGTTTTAAAAACTGAAACTTTTATTATTTGCTTATTTGCATTGTGCCAAAAAAACTTGTATTACGGTACCTGATCAGCTGGTAGCAGCACGCTGATTTTTCCCGTCCGCGCCTGTTCGTCGCCTCTCTCCAGGAATGCTGGCCAGAGCACTTTGGGACGACATATTTATTCCAGGGCGGAGCTATTGGCTGCTAACTCTCTGGGTAAAGGTTGCAGCGGGCCTCGGTTGGGCCCCTTGGAAGGGCCTTTTTGTTGTCACGGTTGCAGGTATGTCTCCTTTATGCCGCTGCATCCTTCATCTCCTCCTCCTCAGACTAGACCGCCAGTGAGAATTCTCCAGCTGAATGTGCGGTCTTTGGCCAAACACTACCTTGAAATCCATGATTTGGTCATGGAGGAAGCTCCGGGTGTGTTTTTTATTACGGAGACCTGGCTCAATGTAGACACGGTAGCCGAACCCAACCTAGCACTGCCTCCTGGCTACACCATCCTTACTGTCAATCGTGAGTCTCGAGGGGGTGGGATTGCAGTTATTTTCAAATCGTGTTATTCTTGCAGCTTTGTCAAAGAAGCAATAGAGGGCTGCGAATGTGAACGATTCAGTATTACTCTCAGTGCCCATCTGACCATCTCTGGGCTACTAGTATATCGCCCTCCGGGGCTAGCTACGCATTTCAAATCTGCCCTCCTAGAATCTACCTATGCACTTGCAATGGGTACAGCCAATTTCACCATCTTAGGGGATCTCAACCTGCATTTCGACCAGACGCAAGACGCCGCAGTTATCAGCGTGCTGGCGGACCTGGCAGCCTGCCAACTCTACCAATTGGTCCCTGGCCCCACTCATTCAGCGGGTCACTTGCTGGACCCTATTTTTTCTAATATTCCATCTGCCACGGTAGAGACCCCTAGACCTGTAGGTTGGTCCGACCATTCTTTGATAACCATGTCTTTTCCGGCACCCGAACCCCTTGTTAGGGACACACATCCCCCCCGTCTTCAGGCGCCCTTGGCGTAAACTGAGACTGGAGGATTTTCATGCGCTTCTCACTGCGAATTTTCCAGCACCACAGAACGATGCCGATGGGGCTTACAGTGATTTCTGTAACTGGATTGTCCAATCTCTGGACTCCCTCATCCCAGCTAAATGGATGAAAGGCCGCTCTGTGGACCCTAGCCCATGGTACAATGACACACTGGCCGCTCTGCGGAAAGCATGTAAGAAACTAGAGCGCTTGTGGAGGAAAGACTATGACCCTATAACAAAAAAAAACCTATTTGGCTGCGATTAAAAACTATCATAGAAATGTCTGTACTGCCCGGGCTGCCTACTATGCTAACGAAATACAATTAAGTCCTAACCCGGCTAAATGTATTTTTTAAATTTTGAAGGATCTGAGAGTAAGAAACAAATCCCAGGCCTCTGCGATCACTTCTGAGCAACAATGTGAAGACTTGGCGCTGTTTTTCGTTAACAAGGTGGACACCATCTATCGGTCCTTTCCACAAAAGCCGTCTTCTATGGCCACTCTTGCGGACCCTCCCCTTGCACTCTTTGACAGCTATCCCCAGTATCTCCCAGGAAGAGCTTACTCTCCTGAGTAAGAAAGTCAAATCTGGCTCTCCGGCCGACCCTCTAAGACCTGCCCAGTTTAGGGACTCACTGTCTCTCTTTTGACACCTCTGTGCCAGATCATTAACACTTCATTTACCACTGCTGTGGTCCCTGTGCTCTGGAAACAGGCTAGGGTTTCTCCCATTCTTAAGAAACCTCGTTGGACCCAGCAAAGCTGGAAAACTTCCGGCCAATCTCCCTCCTGCCGTGGGTAGCTAAGATTGCTGAGGCCCATGTCAATAACATCCTTACTAAATTTCTTAATACCAATAACATTCTGGACCCTTCGCAAAATGGTTTCCGTGCTGGTCACAGCACAGAGACAGCTCTTCTGGCAATGACTGAACACCTACGGACCATTCTGGACTCCGGTCATACTGCGGCACTGATTCTGCTTGATCTCAGTGCCGCATTTGACACGGTTTCCCACGCGACTCTGCTGCAACGTCTGGAGGCTGCCGGGGTGGTGGGCATCGCACTCGAATGGTTTAAGTCATTCTTGAGTGAAAGATCTTTTCGCGTGTCAGCCCCCCCGTTCCTCTCCCAGTCCCATTCCATTGGGCAAGGGGTACCCCAGGGCTCTGCTCTGAGCCCCGTATTGTTCAACTTATATGTCCATCCTCTTGCTACGGTGGCCAGGAAGATGGGCCTCACTATGGTCTCATATGCTGACGATACGCAGCTAGTGGTGGCCTTATCTGATGGTTCCCCTCTGACGCCCTCAGGTTTAGGAGCGGCCTGGCCGCCGTGGCAGAGTGGATGACCTCTAATTGCCTTCAGTTGAACGCCACCAAAACGGAGGTATTGTTGGTAGGGAAGGATAGGAACCTCTGGAATGAGCAATGGTGGCCAAATGTGCTTGGAAACACCCCCACCCCTAAGATGGCGGTCAAGAACTTAGGGGTTTGGATGGATTCCACCTCAGCTTCCAAGAACATACAAAAAGTCGCGGGCACTTGTTTTGGCCTCCTGCGGGGTCTCAAGCCGTTGCTGAGGTTTTTCAACCCGCTACACGCCAGCTGATTGTCCAGTCTGCTATTCTATCCAGACTGGACTACGCTAACTTGCTCCTCTTAGGAGCCAATCAGGCTGAGGTAATGCGATTACAGCGTGTGCAGAATGCGGCTGCCAGAGCCCTCTTAGGGCTCCCACGTCACTGTTCCGCCACTGACGCCGTTCGGCGGCTTCACTGGCTTCCGGTGGCCAAACGGATCCAATTCAAGGCACTTTGCCTATCCTTTAAGATCTTGAAACTAGCCTCACCCAGCCTCCTTGCCAATATGTTAACCCCCTACGAATCCACGCGCGAGCTGCGATCCTCGGGGCAGTGCTTAGTCACTGTCCCCCGGGTGAAGCGTGTCCGGGCCGGTGGTCGATCTTTCCACTACATCTGCATCTACAGGCCGCTAAGCTATGGAATTCTCTGCCCCCTCAGATTCGCTGCTTAAATCACTTGTTGGCTTTCAGGAAAGCAATTAAAACCTTCCTCTTTCCGCCAGCTTAGGCCGCCTGCTCTTTTTTCCTGTTGCTCACCAGTTTCTCCTTTACCCTGTTACTCTCTGTGGCTGGCAGCGCCGGGACGCCTCTTCGCTGGGGCAGCTGCACGCTATATAAATCTGGTTAACAATAACAATAACAATAATGTGATGGGTGCACCTGTGTGAGTGCAGGGTGAGAGGTGAGCCTGTTTGAGGACAGGCTGGGCATCATGCCTGCATGAGGGCAGAGTCAGGGGGGTAAGTGCAGGGTGAGGGGTGTGCCTGTGTGAGAGCAGGATCAGATATCAGACAGGTGAGGGGTGTGCCTGGGAGAGTGCAGGGTTAGGGGTGTGTCTGCGTGAGTGCTGGGTCAGGGTGTTAGTGCAGGGTGGGGGTGTGCCTGCATCAGTGCAGGGTCGGGTGTGGATGCAGGGCGAGTGGTGTGCCTGTGTAAGTGCAGGGTTGGGTGTGAGTGCAGGGTGAGCAGTGAGCCTGTGTGAATACAGGGTAGGCATCATGCCTGTGTGAGTGCAGGGTTGGGGGAATGATTGCAAAGTTAGGGGTGTGCCTGCATGAGTGTACTTCCCCCATTGACTTATCTTGAGGCCCTAATCAGGTCTGTTGGCCAGTCTGGGGCTTGCACGTGCGCCGCTGCAGGATCAGACACCAGAAAGGTGAGGGGAGTGCTTGTGTGATTGCAGGATCAGGGGGTGTGAGTGCAGGGTGAGGGGTGTGCCTGCATGAGTGCATGGTGAGGGGTGTGCCTGTGTGATTGCAGGGTCGGGTGTGTGAGTGCAGGGTGAGGGGTGAGC
The DNA here is from genome assembly GCA_963921515.1 of Calotriton arnoldi. Taxonomy (NCBI): domain Eukaryota; kingdom Metazoa; phylum Chordata; class Amphibia; order Caudata; family Salamandridae; genus Calotriton; species Calotriton arnoldi. The sequence continues at coordinate 308,833 of CAWUFW010012041.1, forward strand.
CTGTGGGAGTGCAGGATCAGGGGGACAAAGTGCAGAGCAAGGAGTGAGCCTGTGTGAGGGTAGGATCGGAGTGTGAGTACACAATGAGGGGTGTGTCTGTGTGAGTGCAAGGTGAGGGGAATGCCTGCATGAGTGCAGGGTCGGGGTGTGAGTGCAGGCTGAGGGGTGTGCCTGCATGAGTACAGGGTCGGAGTGTGAATGTAGGGTGAAGGGTGTGCCTGTGTGAGTGCAGGGCTGGGGGTGTGAGTGCAGAGTGAGGGGTGTGCTTTTGAGATTGCACTGTCCGTGGGGTATGAGTACAGGGTGAGGGGTGTGCCTGCATCAGTGCAGGGTCGAGTGTGGGTGCAGGGCGAGTGGTGTGCCTGTGTGAGTGCAGGGTCGGGGTTGGAGTGCAGGAATAGGGGTGTACTTGTGTGAGTGCAGGGTCGGGGTGTGAGTACAGGTTGAGAGGTGAGCCTGTGTGAGTGTAGGGTAGGTATCATGCCTGTGTGAGTGCAGGGTTGGGGAATGATTGTAAGGTTAGGGGTGTGCCTGCATGAGTGTACTTCCCCCATTGACTTATCTTGAGGCCCGAATCAGGTCTATTGGCCTGTATGGGACTTGCACGTGCACTGCTGCAGGATAAGGCTTCAGAAAGGTGAGGGGTGTACCTGCATGAGTGGAGGTTGAGAGGTGAGCCTATGTGATTACAGGGTGGGCATCATACCCCCGTGAGTGCTGTGTCATGGGGTAAGTGCAGGGTGACGGGTGTGCCTGCGTGAGTGCAGGAACAGATATCAGAAAGGTGAGGGGTGTGCTTGTGTGATTGCAGGATCAGGGGGTGTGAGTGCAGGGTGAGAGGTCTGCCTGCATGAGTGAATGGTGAGGGGTGTGCCTGTGTGATTGCAGGGTCGGGTGTGTGAGTGCAGGGTGAGCCTGTGGGAGTGCAGGATCAGGGGGACGGAGTGCAGAGCAAGGAGTGAGCCTGTGTGAGGGTAGGATCGGGGTGTGAGTACACGATGAGGGGTGTGTCTCTGTGAGTGCAAGGTGAGGGGAATGCCTACATGAGTGCAGGGTCGGGTGTGAGTGCAGGGTGAGGGATGTGTCTGTGTGAGTGCAGGGTGACGGGTGTGCCTGCGTGAGTGCAGGATCAGATATCAGAAAGGTCAGGGGTGTGCTTGTGTGATTGCAGGGTCGGGTGTGTGAGTGCAGGGTGAGGGGGACAGAGTGCAGAGCAAGGAGTGAGCCTGTGTGAGGGTAGGATCGGGGTGTGAGTACACGATGAGGGGTGTGTCTGCGTGAGTGCAGGGTCAGGATGTGAGTGCAAGGTGAGGGGAATGCATGCATGATTGCAAGGTCGGGGTGTGAGTGCAGGGTGAGGGATGTGTCTGTGTGAGTGCAGGGTTAGGGGTGTGCCTGCATGAGTGCAGGGTCGGGGCTGCGAGTGCAGGCTGAGGGGTGTGCCTGCATGAGTACAGGGTCGGGGAGTGAATGCAGGGTGAAGGGTGTGCCTGTGTGAGTGCAGGGCTGGGGGTGTGATTGCAGAGTGAGGGGTGTGCCTCTGTGATTGCACTGTCCGAGGGGTGTGAGTACAGGGTGAGGGACGTGCCTGTGCAAGTGCAGGGTCAGGGGTGTGAGTACAGGGTAGGGGTGTGCCTGCATCAGTGCAGGGTCGAGTGTGAGTGCAGGGCGAGTGGTGTGCCTGTGTGAGTGCAGGGTCGGGGTGTGAGTGCAGGAATAGGGGTGTACTTGTGTGAGTGCAGGGTCGGGGTGTTAGTCCCGGTTGAGAGGTGAGCCTGTGTGAGTGCAAGGTAGGTATCATGCCTGTGTGAGTGCAGGGTTGGGGATTGATTGTAAGGTTAGGGGTGTGCCTGCATGAGTGTACTTTCCCCATTGACTTATCTTGAGGCCCGAATCGGTTCTATTGGCCTGTATGGGACTTGCACGTGCACTGCTGCAGGATAAGGCTTCAGAAAGGTGAGGGGTGTACCTGCATGAGTGCAGGTTGAGAGGTGAGCCGGTTTGAGGACAGGCTGGGCATCATGCCTGCAGGAGGGCAGTGTCAAGGTGTGAGTGCAGGATGAGAGGTGAGCCTATGTGATTACAAGGTGGGCATCATGCCTGCTCGAGTGCCGTGTCGTGGGGTAAGTGCAGGGTGACGGGTGTGCCTGCGTGAGTGCAGCATCAGATATCAGAAAGGTGAGGGGTGTGCTTGTGTGATTGCAGGATCAGGGGGTGTGAGTGCAGGGTGAGAGGTGAGCCTGTGGGAGTGCAGGATCAGGGGGAGAGAGTGCAGAGCAAAGAGTGAGCCTGTGTGAGGGTAGGATCGGGGTGTGAGGACACGATGAGGGGTGTGTATGTGTGAGTGCAGGGTCAGGATGTGAGTGCAAGGTGAGGGGAATGCCTGCATGAGTGCATGGTGAGGGGTGTGCATGTGTGATTGCAGGGTCGGGTGTGTGAGTACAGGGTGAGGGGTGAGCCTGTGGGAGTGCAAGATCAGGGGGAGAGAGTGCAGAGCAAAGAGTGAGCCTGTGTGAGGGTAGGATCGGGGTGTGAGGACACGATGAGGGGTGTGTATATGTGAGTGCAGGGTCAGGATGTGAGTGCAAGGTGAGGGGAATGCCTGCATGAGTGCAAGGTCGGGATGTGAGTGCAGGGTGAGGGATGTGTCTGTGTGAGTGCAGGGTTAGGGGTGTGCCTGGATGAGTACAGGGTCGGGTGTGAATGTATGGTGAGTGGTGTGCCTGTGTAATTGCAGGGTCAGGGTGTGAGTGCAGGGTGAGGGGTGTGCCTGTGTGAATACAGGGTCGGGTATGAGTGCAGGGTAAGGGGTGCATGATTGCAGGGTCTGAGGGGTATGAGTGCTTGGTGAGGGGTGTGAGAAGTTGGCCTGGTAAATGCTGTCCACTAATTAAAGTGGGCACCTTGCACCAGTCCAAACGACCCTTATTGATGATTAGGTTAAAGACAACCTTTATAGAAAGCTATCCTAGTGGTAGCTGTGGAGAGCAGCCTTCAGGCTAAGTCTTGAAGGAATGTAAAGCAGCTTGTTTTACCAGTATATAACCTCTTGAATGACAAATGAAAGGAGAACCACACAAGGTATATATAAAATATATGTATTTATTACTAAACACTCTCTACTAACCTCTTTATGAGATTAGAGAACAAGGCACACAATATTACAGTACTAGAACGACAGTAAATAGCACAATACACAGTGGGCTCCAGGGGGAGACCAAACCATATACTAAGAAAGTGGTATAAGAACCACAACTTGACTAGACACAGTGCCTAGAGCACGTAGAATCGCTGGGACCCCAAGGAACCACCCAAGGTAGTGACACAGGGGACCCACGGAGGACGGGTGCAGTGTGGGAACACAGACGCGAGCTCCGTACAACTCTATGGGAAAGTCGCGGTTGGAATTTTAAAGATAAAGGGGTTCTAGGGCCAACACCCACGAGAGTACCGGAGTACTCGAGTTACCTCACCCAGGGAAGCCGGGTGCATAGGTGTCAAACAGTGTCGGGAATCGTCGTTGATTTCAATGGCGATCTGCTGCAAAGTGCTGCTGCCGTGAAGAAGAAAAGTGTCCGGGATGATCCAAGCCTGGATCGAAGAGGTGAAGAACCTGAAAGCAGAGGGGACAGAGTCTGGGTCACTAGCCAGTGACCAGGAGCGGAGCAATCGAATGCCCACCGATGACGGGTGCTTCAGGTGCGAAGAGGTGAAGCTTGACTCTGCAGCCACGGGGTCCAGGAGATGTCTACGCTAACAGTTTATATCTGGGCCTTCCCAAGTACGCCATTTGCCGCCTTCAGATGATTCAGAATGCGGCTGCGAGGCTGGTTCGTCGTATACCTTTTCGACACCATGTCTCTCCGCATCTACAAAAGCTCCATTGGCTTCCAGTTGAGAAACAAATTAAATTTAAGGCTATGACGTTGGCCCACCGGGCCCTTAATGGAAGGTGCCCTGGTTATCTGAAGGAAAGACTGTGTCCTTATAAGCAAAATCGTACACTGCGATCCAATTCTCATAATTTGCTGCGCACCCCACGATTTGCGAAATCCCGTTTGGGTGGCAGAGCTTTCTCAGTCAGAACAGCGTCGCTGTGGAATACTTTACCAGGGCCCCTGCGACAGGCCAATTCTGAAGCCTGTTTTAGAAGGGCCCTGAAGACGTGGCTCTTTATGGCTGACTAAATAGAGCTTGTTGGTATTGGTGCTCTCTCTGGTTGCAATTACCTGTTGCTTCAGCGCCGGGACACCCCTGTTTGGGGTAGCTGTCGCACTTTATAAGCTCTAGTATTATTATTATTATTATGTCGAGGATGACCAGGAGCCGGATTCGAGCTGTCCCAAGAAGGATGTCGAGTGCTGGGGTGTCGGTGCTCGGATTGAATACAACAAGCCTTGGCAACAGCAACCCACGCAGGAAGAGTAATGAAGCTTCTGTGAGGACCAGCAAGGTCCTGGGGACTCCCCAAGCGATGGAGAGTCAGGGCACTTCTGGAGCAACCAGGGAAGCCCGTTGAAAGTTAGAGTTGCCTTCTTGGGGACCCACAGGTCAACGGACCAGGGATCGCAAAGGGACCTCGAGAGGAATCACAAAATGGCGGCCCACGGAACACTCGTTGAGTGTAGGCCAGCAATCTTCGGTGTAATTACTGCTCGGGGTCAGGGCTACAAGTAACCCAAAGCTCAGCCTCAGGGGTTGCTAGAAAGCTGATGCTTCTGCAAATAGATGCGGTGTCCAGGGGTTTGGGTTACACGGTCACCACGAGGGATACGGGCCTCAGACTTGCTGTGGGCACATATCGACCTCAGAGACCTCGGGAACCCACCTCCTGTGTGGCAATATTCTTCGGAGTCCTCAGGAGCTTTGGAGATGCCAACCGGTCAGTTGCGTTAAAGGTGCCTGCCTTGCAGGGGAGTAACTCCTTTACTCCAAGGGAGATTCTCCAGTCATCCAGCGTAGTGTAGATCATCGAAGTACTTGGTTTCTGTTGCAGAGTTTAGTCCAGGTAAAATCTAAAGTCCTGTAGCCAGGGGTTCCTACTTTATACCCAAGGAAGGGGTGGGACAAACTCTGGGGACCCACCTATGGGAGGGTCAGGACAGAGGGGTGGCTACACCCATGTCCTTTGTCCAGTTTTGCGCCAGAGCAGGGGCTGAGTGCCCCTGCAACCGGTTTGAGCTGGACTATGCACAGGGACACCAAATGTGCCCCCAGTGCAGACATCAAAGCACTCTTGGAGTGCACCCACCCAGCCCCAATACACTAAAGCCTGTCTGGGAGGTGGTCACACCTCCCTGTGACAGGAAACCTATTATCAAGCCTTCCCCTGCTGGAGTTTCGCCCAGCAGCAGGAGGGCAGACTCGTGTCTGTGGCTGGCAGCATCCATTTTGTGATGCCAGGGCTCTGTGAAGCTGGTACCGGGTGTACCGGTGCTGTCATATTTCTCCCTCTAGTAGGGTGGAATCATACATGATTCCAAGGTGTTTGACACCAAACACAACATAATTCCTTGCAGCCATTCTCAAGTTAGCATTTACGGCGAGGTTATAATGCACTTAAGAGTATATGGTTGGCTGCATCACGGACAACCCCGGAATAGTGGTTCCGAAGGCTGCAGAGGGGCTCTGCTCATGCATGGGCACCCTCTCACATAAAACCCAGCACCCTGCCTTCAGGATTGATAAGGCCTGCCATAGGGGTGACTGATAGGTTTGTATGTGCAGTGATCAGGATAGATATAGTGAACCTATATCTAAGTAAGGGGTGCAGGCACCACCTTACACAGGCTGCAGTAGCAGACCTGTTGTGTCATTTTGGATGGCCTCTCAGGGGAGGCATAATACATGCAGCAGCCCCTGGGAGGCCTCTGGGGTACCTATGCCCTGGGTACATAGTATACCATATACTAGGGACTTATAAGGGTACCCCAGAATCCAATCTGGAGTGTACCTAAAGTACATGCAATCAATTTAAAGGGAAAGCAGATAGGCTGGGGTCCTGAATAGCAGGATCCCAGCCAAACTAAGTCGAAAACCAGCAAAACACCAGGAAAAAAGTAGGGGTAATCATGCAGTCAGATTCCACCTTCCTACAAGGGGTGTGCCTGTGTGAATGCAGGGTCAGGGGTGTGAGAGCAGGGCGGGGGGTGTGTTTGTGTGAGTGCATAGTTAGGGTTGTGCCTGCATGAGTGCAGGTTTGGGGGTGTGAGTGCAGAGTGAGGTGTGTGCTGGTGTGATTGCAGGGTCAGGTGTGAGTGCAGGGTGAGGTGTGTGCCTGCGTGAGTGCAGGGTCGGGGGAATGAGTGCAGGGTAAGGGGTGTGCCTGCATGGTTACAGGGTCTGAGGGGTATGAGTGCATGGTTAGGGGTGCGCCTGTGTGAATGCAGGGTCGAGGGCGTGAGAGCAGGGCGAGGGGTGTGTCTGTGTGAGTGCATTGTTAGGGTTGTGCCTGCATGAGTGCATGGTTAGGGGTGTGCCTGAGTGAGTGCAGGGTCGGGTGTGTGAGTGCAGGGTTAGGAGTGTGCCTGTGTGAGTGCTGGGTCGGGTATGTGAGTGCAGGGTGAGGGGTGAGCCTGTGTGAGTGCAGGATGAGGGTTGTGCCTACATGAGTGCAGGGTGAGGGGTGCGCCTGTGTGAGTGAGGGGTCGGGTGTGAATGCAGGGTGAAGGGTGTGCCTGTGTGAGTGCAGGGTTGGGGGTGTGAGTGCAGAGTGAGGGGTGTGCCTGTGTGATTGCAATGTCCGAGGGGTGTGAGTACTAGGTGAGGGGCGTGCCTGTGAGAGTGCAGGGTCAGGGGTGTGAGTACAGTGTAGGGGTGTGCCTGCATCAGTGCAGGGTCGAGTGTGGGTGCAGGGTGAGTGGTGTGCCTGTGTGAGTGAAGGGTCAGGGTGTGAGTGCAGTAATAGGGGTGTACTTGTGTGAGTGCAGGGTCGGGGGTGTGAGTACAGGTTGAGAGGTGAGCCTGTGTGAGTGTAGGGTAGGTATCATGCCTGTGTGAGAGCAGGGTTGGGGAATGATTGCAAGGTTAGGGGTGTGCCTGCATGAGTGTACTTCCCCCATTGACTTATCTTGAGGCGCGAATCAGGTCTATTGGCCTGTATGGGACTTGCACGTGCACTGCTGCAGCATAAGGCTTCAGAAAGGTGAGGGGTGTACCTGCATGAGTGTAGGTTGAGAGGTGAGCCTGTTTGAGGACAGGCTGGGCATTATGCCTGCATGAGTGCAGTGTTGTGGGGTAAGTGCAGGGTGAGGAGGGTGCCTGTGTGAGTGTAGGATCAGATTTCAGATAGGTGAGGGGTGTGACTGCGTGAGTGCAAGATCAGATTGCAGACAGGTGAGGGGTGTGCTTGTGTGAGTGCAGGTTCGGGGGTGTGAGTGCAGGGTGAGGGGTGTGCCTGAGTGAGTGCAGAATCGGATATCAGACAGGTGAGGGGTGTGTCTGCGTGAGTGCAGGATCAGATATCAGACTGTTGAGGGGTGTGCCTGTGTGAGTGCAGGTTTGGGGGTGTGAGTGCAGGGTGAGAGGTGTGCCTGCATGACTGCAAGGTGAGGGGTGTGCCTGTGTGATTGCAGGGTCGGGTGTGTGAGTGCAGGGTTGGGGGTGTGTCTGCATGAGTGCAGGGACGGGGGAGTGAGTGCAGGGTGAGTGGTGTGCCAGTGTGAGTGCAGGGTCCAAGATGTGAGTTCAGGGTGAGAGGTGAGCCTGTGTGAGTGCAGGGTTAGGGTGTTAGTGCAGGGTGGGGGTGTGCCTGCATCAGTGCAGGGTTGGGTATGGGTGCAGGGCGAGTGATGTGTCTCTGTGAGTGAAGGGTCAGGGTGTGAGTGCAGGACTCGGGGTGTACTTGTGTGAGTGCAGGGTCGGGGTGTGAGTGCAGGGTGAGCAGTGAGCCTGTGTGAATGCAGGGTAGGCATCATGCCTGTGTGAGTGCAGGGTTGGGGGAATGTTTGCAAGCTTAGGGGTGTGCGTGCATGAGTGTACTTCCCCCATTGACTTATCTTGATGCCCGAATCGGGTCTATTGGCCTGTATAGGCCTGTGCACTGCTGCAGGATAACGCTTCAGAAAGGTGAGGGGTATACCTGCATGAATGCAGTGTCATGGGGTAAGTGCAGGGTGAGGGGTGTGCCAGTTTGAGTGCAGGTTCCGAGGTGTGAGTGCAGGGTGAGAGGAGAACCTGTGTGAGTGCAGGGTCAGGGTGTTAGTGCAGGGTGGGGTGTGTGCCTGCATCAGTCCAGGGTCGGGTGTGGATGCAGGGCGAGTGGTGGGCCTGTGTAAGTGCAGGGTTGGGTGTGAGTGCAGGGTGAGCTGTGAGCCTTTGTGAATGCAGGGTAGCCATCATGTCTGTCTGAGTGCAGGGTTGGGGAATGATTGCAAGGTTAGGGGTGTGCCTGCATGAGTGTACTTCGCCCAATGACTTATCTTGAGGCCCGAATCGGGTCTATTGGCCTGTATGGGACTTGCACATGCACTGCTGCAGGATAAGGCTTCAGAAAGGTGAGGGGTGTACCTGCATGAGTGCAGGGTCGGGGGTAAGTGCAGGGTGAGATACGAGCCTATTTGAGTACAGGGTGGGCATCATGCCTGTGTGAGTGCAGTGTCAGGGGGTAAGTGCAGGGTGAGGGGTGTGCCCCGAGTGAGTGCAGGATCGGATATCAGACAGGTGAGGGGTGTGCCTGTGTGAGTGCAGGTTTGGGGTGAGTGCAGGGTTAGGGGTGTGCCTGAGTGAGTGCAGGATGAGGGTTATGCCTACATGACTGCAGGCTGAGGGGTGAGCCTGTGTGAGTGAAGGGTCGGGGTGTAAATGCAGGGTGAAGGGTGTGCCTGTGTGAATGCAGGGTTGGGGGTGTGAGTGCAGAGTGAGGGGTATTCCTGTGTGATTGCACTGTCCAAGGGGTGTGAGTACAGGGTTACGGGCGTGCCTGTGCGAGTGCAGGGTCAGGGTGGGAGTGCAGGAATAGGGGTGTACTTGTGTGTGTGCAGGGTCGGGGTGTGAGTGCAGGAATAGGGGTGTACTTGTGTGAGCGAAGGTTCCTAGGTGTTAGTGCAGGGTGAGAGGTGAGCCTGTGCGAGTGCAGGTTCAGGGTGTTAGTGCAGGGTGGGGGGTGTGCCTGCATCAGTGCAAGGTCGGGTGTGGGTGCAGGGTGAGCAGTGAGCCTGTGTAAGTGCAGGGTAGGCATCATGCCTGTTTGAGTGCAGGGTTAGGGGAATGATTGCAAGGTTAGGGGTGTGCCTGCACGAGTTTACTTCGCTCATTGACTTACCTTGAGGCCAAATCGGGTCTATTGGCCTGTATAGGATTTGCATGTGCACTGCTGAAGGATAAGGCTTCAGAAAGGTGAGGGGTGTACCTGCATGAGTGCAGGGTGAGAGGTGAGCCTGTTTGAGGACAGGCTGGGCATCATGCCTGCGTGAGTGCAGTGCTGTGGGATAAGTGCAGGGTGAGGGGTGTGCCCCGAGTGAGTGCAGGATCAGATATCAGACAGGTGAGGGGTGTGCCTGCATGAGTGCAGGATCAGATATCAGACAGGTGAGGGGTGTGCCAGCTTGACTGCAGGATCAGATATCAGACAGGTGAGGGGTGTGTCTGCATGAGTGCAGGCACAGGAGAGTTAGTGCAGAGTGAGGGGTGTGCCAGTGTGAGTGCAGGGTCAGGGCGTTAGTGCAGGGTGAGAGGTGAGCCTGTGTTAGTGCAGGGTGGGGGGTGTGCCTGCATCAGTGCAGGGTCGGTGTGGATGCAGGTTGAGTGGTGTGCCTGTGTAAGTGCAGGGTTGGGTGTGAGTGCAGGGTGAGCGATGAGCCTGTGTGAATGCAGGGCAGGTATCATGCCTGTGTGTGTGCAGTGTCAGGGGGGTAAGTGCAGGGTGAGGGGTGTGCCTGAGTGAGCGTAGATTTGGGGGTGTGAGTGCAGGGTGAGGGGTGTGTCTGCATGAGTGAAGGGTCAGGGGAGTGAATGCAGGGTGAGTAGTGTCCCTGTGTGAGTGCAGAGTCAGGGAGTGAGTGCAGGGTGAATGGTGTGCCTGTGTGAGTGCAGGGTCGGGGGGGTCTGAGTGCAGGGTGAGGGTTGTGCTTGCATGAGTGCAGGGTCGGGGGGTCTGAGTGCAGGGTGACAGGTGTGCCTGTGTGAGTGCAGGATGAGGGTTGAGCCTACATGAGTGCAGGGTGAGGGGTGTGCCTGTGGGAATGCAGGGTCGGGGTATGAGTGCAGGGTAAGGGGTGCATGATTGCAGGGTCTGAGGGGTATGAGTGCATGATGAGGGGTGTGCCTGTGTGAATGCAGGGTCGGGTGTGTGAGTGCAGGGTGAGGGGTGTGCCTCTGTGTGAATGCAGGGTCGGGTGTGAGAGCAGGGTGAGGGGGTGACTGTGTGAGTGCATGGTTGGGGGTGTGAGTGCAGAGTGTGGTGTGTGCCTGCATGTTTGCAGGGTCTGAGGGGTATGAGTGCATGGTTAGGGGTGTGCCTGTGTGAGTGCAGGGTCAGGTGTGTGAGTGGAGGTTGAGGAGTGTGCCTGTGTGAGTGCAGGGTCAGGGGTGAGAGTGCAGGTTGAGGAGTGTGCCTGTGTGAGTGCAGGGTCGGGTGTGAATGCAGGGTGAGGGGTGTGCCTGTGTGAATGCAGGGTGAGGGGTGTGCCTGTGTGAGTGCAGGATGAGGGCTGTGCCTACATGAGTGCAGGGTGAGAGGTGAGCCTGTGTGAGTGAAGGGTCGGGGTGGGAATGCAGGGTGAAGGGTTTGCCTGTGTGAGTGCAGGGTTGGGGGTGTGAGTGCAGAGTGAAGGGTGAAGGGTGTGATTGCACTGTCCAAGGGGTGTGAGTACAGGGTGAGGGGTGTGCCTGTGCAACTGCAGGGTCAGGGGTATGAGTACAGGGTAGAGGTGTGCCTGCATCAGTGCAGGGTCGAGTGTGGGTGCAGGGCGAATGGTGTGCCTGTGTGAGTGCAGGGTCAGGGTGTGAGTGCAGGAATAGGGGTGAACTTGTGTGAGTGCAGGGTCCGAGGTGTGAGTGCAGGTTGAGAGGTGAGCCTGTGCTAGTGCAGGGTGGGGGGGTGTGTAGGAGAGTAGGATCTGCTTCACATGGGTACCCCCACTTTTTGCTGATGCTTCACTGTTTTTCGACCTTAGTCTGGCTGGGGCCCTGCTAATCAGAACCCCAGCTAGCTGCTTCCTCTCTAAAATGGTTTCCATGTGCCTTAGGCACATCTCTGATTGGAATCTGGAGTGCCCTTATAAGTCCCTAGTATATGGTATACTATGTACCCAGGGCATAGGTACCTCAGAGGCCTACCAGGGGCTGCAGCATGTATTGTGCCACCCCTGGAAGGCCATCCAAAGGACACCACAGGTCTGCTACTGCAGCCTGGGTAAGGTGGTGCATGCACCCCTTACTGTGATATAGGCTACCTATATCACTATATACATACAAACATATAAACCTATAAGTCACTCCTAGGGCAGGCCTTATCAATCCTGAAGGCAGAGTGCGTGGTTCCTATGTGAGAGGGTGCCCCTGCATGAGCTGGGCCCCTCTGCAGCGTTCGGAGACCCTTCTCTGATGCTGTTTGTAGTGCAGCCCGACCATATACTCTTAAGCGCATTATAACCTCGCGTTAAATGCTAACTTTGGGATGGCTGCACGGAAACATGTCGTGTTTGGTGTCAAACATCTTAGAATACTACCCCCCCGCCAGTTCTGGCGGCGGGGGTAGCATTCCACCCTTCTAGAGGGAGAGACATGTACACACCGGTCTACCCGGTACTGACTTTCCAGAGCCCTGGCATCACAAAATGGATGCCGCTGCCACAGACACGAGTCTGGCCTCCTGCTGCTGACCGAAACTCCAGCAGGGGAGGCCTGGACAATAGGTTTCCTGTCCCAGGGAGGTGTCACCACCTCCCCAGACAGGATAGTGTGTATTGGGGTTGGGCGGGAGCACTCTCTGGTGCTTTGAAGTCCTGCACTGGGGGCACATTTGGTGTCCCTGTGCATACCCCAGTTCAAACCGGCTCAGGGGCTTCCAGCCCCTTCTCTGGCGCAAAACTGGACAAAGGGAAAGGGGTGTAGCCACCCCTCTGCCCTGACCCTCCCATTGGTGGGGCCACAGAGTATGTCCAACCCCCTACCTTAGTATAAGTAGGGGACCCCAGTCCTTAGGACTTTAGATTAACCTGGACGAAACTCTGACACAGAATCCTGGACCTTCGACGCTCTACTTCAAGATTAGAGGACTGAAGAATCTCCTTGGGGTCAAGGAGTGACTCCCTGCTTGGCAGGCACCAACTGAAGCTCCCGTCGGACGCCGAAGTCTTTGCATCACCAGAGGTGGATTTCCAGACTTTCCAGAGGCTGCCCTGAGTCCCCAGCAAAGCTGAGGCCCGTAGATGTCGTGGATAACGTGGAACCATGACCCCTGGACACCGAACGCATTTGCAAGTGCATCCTCTTCTGGGTCTCCCACGAAGTCGTGCTTTGGGCTTCGAGTAGCCCTAGCCTCCAGCACCAACTGCACCGAAGATCACTGGCCTCCACTCCACGAGTGTCCTGTGAGCCAGCTCCACGTGCATCGACTCGAGGCTCCTTCGCGGTCGCTAGTCCGTTGGCTAGTAGGCCCTCCTGAAGGCCAATCTTTTTCTGCTTGGGCTCCCTGGTTGCTCCAGGTGTGCCCTGACTTATCCTCGCTGGGTGAGTCCCCCAGACCTTGCTGGTCTGCAACATTGTCCTTCTTCCATTTCCACGAGACTTGCCGTTGCCAAGGCTTGTTAGGTCCAATCCGGTCGCCGACACCCCTGCAATCGACAAACGTTGTGGGACAGCTCGAATCCAGCTCCTGGTTGTCGTTGACGCCTCCTGGACCTCGTGGCTGAAGAGTCAAGACAACCGTCAACCTACCTGAAGCACTCGACATCGGTGGGCATCTGCTCACCGCCTTCCTGGTCACTGGCTAGTGACCCAGACTCTGTCCCCTCTGCTTTCAGGTTCTTCAGATCTTCGATCCACCTTTGGATCCACCCGAACACTTTTGACTTGGTCGCCAGCAGCACTTTGCAGCAGATCGCCATAGAAAGCGACGACGAAACCCGACCCCGAAAGACACCTATGCACCCGGCTCCCCTGGGTGAGGTAACTCGAGTACTCCGGTGCTCCCATGGGTATTGACACTAGAACAGCCTAGTTCTCAAAGGGTTTGCTCCAAGTCCTCCTCTAAGTGTCCCTTTTCTTTTAAATTCTAATCGCGACCTTCCCCATAGAAGTTAACGGTGGTTCGCGGCTGTGTTCATACACTGCACGCGTCCCCAGTGGGTCGCCTGTGTCACTGCCTTGGGTGGTTCCTTGTGGTCCAAGCACTTCTACAGGCTCTAGGCCTTGTGTCTAGCTCAGTTGTGGTTCTTATACCACTTTATTGGTATATGGTTTGGTACGCCCCGGGGCTCAAACGTGTATTTGTGCTATTACTGTAGATAACTAACTTATAATTCATGTACTTCAAACTCTAGCCTCATAAAGAGACTAGAGGGGTGTGTTTAGTAATAAATACATATATTTTGAATATATACCTGGTGTGGTCCTCTTTCATTTGGTCACTCAAGAGATTATAGACTGGTAAAACAAGCTGCTTTACATTCCTTCAAGACTTAGCCTGAAGGCTGCTCTCCATAGCTACCACTAGGATAGCTTTCAATAAAGGTTGTCTTTAACCTATCTCCAATAAGGGGTTGTTTGAACTGGTGCAAGGTGCCCACTATAATTAGTGGACAGCATATGCCAGGCCAACTTCTCACATTGGTGTGCAGCGTGTGGGATTCCAGCTTGCTATTGTTTTACCAGATAATCTCAATTGAATTGATCAACTGAAAACCACTAAGGGTACCTAAGGTACATATAAATCAAGCTTAGTAAACAGTAAGTTCTACTGAACTTAGAGTTGTGTGTTAAGGGATAGCACACCCTTTCTACAACTCAAGAGAGTTTAGTAGGCCACACTAGAGTAGGTAGTGCATACACCACACCTCACTAGTAATGTCTTCAAAGCCAGGACCCAGTGAGTCCTTGCCAGAAGCCAGTGGGCTTCTTCCCTCCAAGTATGATAAACTCCCATTCTTGGAATTGAGAGCATTATGCAATACTAGGAAGTTGAAGGCAGGCAAAAGTGCTAGCACCCAACACCTCAGGGAGGTGTTACTAGCTGATGATCTCAGCAGGCCCCTTGGGTCTGAAGGGGTAGGCAAAGAGGGTGGGGCAGAAGATGAGGAAGGGGCCAGGGGTGAAGAAACCCAGCCCCCCCTCTGAAACTGGCCAGGAAGGTGAAAATGACCTTGTCCTGGAAAACCCAATTCCTCCTGTGGAGGAGGGGAGGGAGAGGATCAGACTGACCTCCCCTTTGTCCCCCAGGAAGAGTTCTGAGTGTGCCCAGAAGGTCTAGGTCTCCTTCTCAGGAGTCTAACCACTCTGACACCTCAATAGGGACCTCTGTCTCCTCTCATAGGAGGGAATCCTCTCATGAGAGGAGAAAGAGACTGATTCAATATGAGCAAACTCAGCTTGAACTCAGGAAACAGCAATTGGCTATAGACAGGGAGTCCCTAGATCTCTATAGAGAGAGACAAAAGTTGGGACTAGAGTCCCATGGTGGCAGCAGTTTCCCCAAAGATAGGGAAAGGTCTTATGACCATAGAAACCTGAGCAAGATTGTCCCTCCCTACCAGAGTGGGGATGACATCCACAAATGGATAACTGCTCTAGAGAGGGCCTGTAACGTACAGAGGGTCCCTCAGGAGCAGTGGGCAGCAATCTTGTGGCTGTCCTTTGCAGACAAAGGTAGAGACAAGCTCCTCACTGTTAGAGAGGAGGATGCTGATAATTACAAAGTCTTGAAGAGTGCCCTAATTGATGGGTTTGGCCTAACCACTGAACAATACAGGTTAAAGTTCAGGGATACCCAAAAGCACAGACTCAAGACTGGGTGGACTTTGTTGATTGTTCTGCCAAGGCTCTGGAAGGTTGGTTATTGGGCAGTAAGGTATGTGACTTCACAGGATTGTACAATCTGATAATGAGGGAGCAGATTCTTAATAACTGTCAAAATCAGCTGTTGCATCAGCACCTGGTAGACTCTGATCTGACCTCTCCCCAAGAATTGGGAAAGAAGGCAGACAAATGGGTCAGAACCAGGGTGAAGCAGAAGGTACAGAACCAAGGTGGTGACCCTAAGAAGCAAGATTCGAAAACCTCTGATAAGGGTGGGGAGAAGGGTAAAGATCAAAAGTCTTCACAAGGCCCCCAAAATCTTCTTCAGGTGGGGATTCACAGTCTACCAAAGGGAAAGGCCAAAGGAAACCATGGTGCAAGGTCTGTAAGCAAAAGACCCACTGGACCAGTGATTGCACCAAGTCCAAAGACTCGACTCCAGCCCCCACCAATGCCCCTAAGGCACCTGCTCCCCCTAGTGCAGTTACAGTTGGTGGTGGGACTACACAAGCCAAGGGTTTAGTAGGGTACACCCTGGGTAAAGAGATGAGCTCTGACCTAGTCAGAGAACTCACTCAGGCTGTCCTAGTCTGTGATGGAGGCATGGATATGACCTCCTCTGTGAGTCCCAGTAATCTGGGCAAGTACAGACAACAGCCCTTAATTAATGGAAGAGAGGCTTTGGCATTTAGGGACACAGGGGCAAGTGTCACCATGGTGACACAAGACCTTGTGAATCCTGGGCAGATCATACTTGGTGAAATGTACCAAGTGACCAATGCTAGCAACGTCAGAACAGACCATACTCTGGCAGTTGTTAACTTCTCCTGGGGAGGGGTAACTGGCCTTAAGAAGGTTGTGGTAATTGCAGACCTACCCGTTGAATGCTTGCTTGGCAATGACTTAGAAACTTCAGCTTGGGCAGAAGTGGAGCTCAGGACCCATGCAGAAATGCTGGGCATCCCTGCAGATGTGTTTGCTGTGACCAGGTCACAAGCCAAAATGTCTAGCACTGAACAGGCCTTGGATTCTGGAATAATGGACCAAGTGCCCTCCAAGAAGAGGAGTAGTAGGGTAAAGGCAGTGCCTTCCCCTTGGCTCAGAAGGAAGATCAGTCCCTTGAGGGGGATGATCTCAGTCCTGAGGAAGGAACTGTCCCAGAGGAGCTTGAACCTGAACAGGTTGAGTTCTTGGGGACAGGGGGCCCTTCCAGGGCAGATCTGAGCCAGGAGCAGCAGAGCTGCCCTCTCTTGAACCCCTCAGACAGCAAGCTGCTGCTGAGGCTGCTGGGAAAGCTAGTGGTCCCCATACTGTGTATTGGGATGATGGACTCTTGTACTCAGAGTGTAGAGACCCCAAGCCTGGTGCTACCAGGAGGTTGGTTATACCTCTGAAGTTCAGGGGCTTCCTATTGACCCTAGCCCATGATATTCCCTTAGCAGGTCACCTGGGCCAGAACAAGACTTGGGACAGAATTGTCCCTCACTTTCACTGGCCCCACATGTCTGAAGACACCAAGGAGTTTTGTCGCTCCTGTGTAACCTGCCAGGCCAGTGGCAAGGCAGGTGGCACTACAAAGGCCCCCTGATACCCCTTACCTGTGGTGGGGGTTCCCTTTGAAAGGGTGGGGATTGACATTGTTGGTCCCATGGATCCCCAAACAGCATCTGGGCACAGGTTTATCCTGGTGGTAGTGGATCATGCCACCAGGTACCCAGAGGCTATTCCCCTTAGGACCACTACAGCACCTGTGGTGGCAAGGGCCCTCCTGGGAATTTTCTCAAGAGTGGGCTTCCTAAGGAGGTTGTATCAGACAGGGGGCAAACTTTATGTCTGGATACTTAAAAGCAATGTGGAAGGAGTGACTTACAAGTTCACCACACCCTATCACCCACAATGCAATGGTTTAGTTGAGAGATTCAACAAAACCTTGAAGGGCATGATTAAAGGGCTCCCAGAAAAGCTTAGGCGAAGATGGGACATACTCTTGCCCTGCCTTTTATTTGCGTACAGGGAGGTGCCTCAAAAGGGGGTTGGCTACAGCCCTTTTGAACTTTTGTTTGGTCACCCTGTCAGGGGTCCATTGTGCTTGGTGAAGGAAGGATGGGAGTTACCTCTCAAGCCCCCAAAGCAAGACATAGTGGACTATGTACTTGGTCTCCGCTCCCGGATGGCTGAGTATATGAAAAAGGCAACTAAAAACCTTGAGGCTAGCCAGGAACTTCAAAAAGCCTGGCATGACCAAAGGCTGAACTGACTGTTTACCAGCCAGGACAGAAGGTGTGGGTGTTGGAGCCAGTGGCCCCAGCAGCTCTCCAAGACAAATGGAGTGGACCCCATACCATTGTTGAACAGAAGGGTGAGGTTACCTACTTAGTAGACCTAGGAACACCCAGGAGTCCCCACAGGGTTCTCCATGTCAACAGGTTAAAACCATATGTGGACAGGGCAGACATGGGCTTGCTCATGGCTACTGATGAGGGACAGGAGGAAGAGAGTGACCCACTCCCTGACCTGCTCTCACAGAACCCTGGTGATGGGTCAGTGGATGGTGTAGCCTTGGCAGGCAGCCTCACTACCCAGCAGCAGACTGATTGCAGACAGGTGCTCAATCAGTTCAGACACATATTCTCACTGACACCCAGTCAGACTACCTGGTGCACTCATGAAGTGGACACTGGGAACAGTCTGCCTATTAAAAATAAGATTTATAGGCAACCTGACTGTTGGAAACGGGGTCACCGAGTCCGGCACGGTAGCATGGCGCAAAGCGGGGAAGGCACGCAAAGGCAATGTGTAAGGCAGTTGTGCAGCACGCTCTTACTTTGACCCAGAAATGCGAAGCAATAACATGACACCACACCAGGCTTGCGTAATTAAAATCAAGATCTTTTATAGAAATCAAGGTTGCATCAGATGAGGCAGATTACTTCAGCTTTACATTAAAAATCATTGCATTACTCAACTGGTGCACATTCTTATTAAAGCATCATCAACATTGTAGGCCACTAAAAGGCCGCAGGAATCATCTCCTAAACATAGCACCAATAATGATCACAAGGTGCATTAATAACACATGGGCTTAAACATGCAGTTCACTTTCAGGAATATACAATTACTTACACAGGGCATCTTAATACATTTCAAACCGGGCCTGCATTAATCTAGGCGCACCCACACTCAGTAGGGGGCGTCGCAACTCCGGAACACCTGCAACATAAAACCCTTCAACTTAATTCAATTAATCATCTTCACATTAGGCGAAGACGGTTCCATCTAGGCATAGGCATCAGGCCTAAACAGTGGTTAAAACAGGCATAATGATTAGGCACAATTCCTGTAAGTACTTTCACCTCCTGTATATTAATCCTCCCACCTGGGGCACCTTCCCCTCATTCAGGGACTTGATGTAGGCCATGAATACAGTGGCCTCTCCGGCGCTAGTTCCTCGCAAGAGGGTAAAGTTCTAGGGCCCCAGCTCAGCTGGTGTACGGGGCCCGTTTCACCTGAAGGGGGCGCTGTCAGCGCGATCTCCGGGAGGCTCCTGCCCTGCCCACTCCACCCAGGACAGCGCACAGGGGAAGCGTCTTTGTTCGGGGGCCTCCTTAATAGCAGGGATTCTCCCCCCAGTCGTCCCAGGCTCACCTGACTGTCCCGCTACTGCTTGTCAGGCCTGGATGGGGCCGGGCGCCTCTCCTCCGGTCAGGCCGCTTCTATCGGCACAGGGGGCCCAGACCGGGGGAGGCGGCCCGCGCTCCCAGGCTCTCCGGTCTTCGTTGCGGTCTGGTGGGGTTCTCGGGGGCTCCCGCTGGCAGTGGAGCCCCTCCGGTCTTGGTTTTCCCTGGGCTCCGGGCTTCCGTCGGCCTCCGGACCCGTGAGCCAATCGGCTTGCGGCTTTTCGGGGGCGCGGCCGATGAAACGGCCGTGGCTCCCGTTGTTAGGCAACGCCTCCCGCCCTCCTCTCAGGCCCAGCGCGGCCTTCTCTTCTCCTCAGCGCCCGGGCGGCAGCGGTGACGGGGGTGATTCTGGGGCTCCTGCTGGCAGTGGAGCCCCTCCGGCGCGATTACCTCCCGGTGCCCACGGCGCGGGCAGCACGTCGTCGCCCCTACCATGGGGTACAGGTACCAGGACCACAGCGGTGGCGTCGGGGATCGTGTAGTGCCTTCTCCCGGGGCGCTGGAGGCCGCAGCCTTGATCTTGGGCAGCCGCGCGTCCTCACAGGCGGCGCTTCCTCACAGGCGGCGTTTCCCTTAACCCCCTCGCTTCTCCACACGCAGCGCTCACCACAGGGCAGAGAGTTGGCCCTTAGCACTCAAGAGGGGTGAAGGTCCAGGGCTTCTGGACAGCCCAGCGCTAGAGGAGGGCAGCGCTTGCAGTAGGACACACAGGGTGGGGGTCCAGCGCTTGTAGGGGGGAATCAGGCAGTCTGACCCCCGGCGCTTCTTGAGGGCACAGCGTCCAGCGCGTTACCTGGGGGTCCCCAGTTGAATGTACAGCTTGTGGTGACTGGATGGCAGTCGCTTGGTTCCAGTTACTTGGTTTCAGATACTTGTCATGAGTTTCTTGTCAGAAGTGGCTTATTATGAGTTCTTTGTCAAAAGTTCCTTATTATGAGTTCTTTGTCAAAAGTTTCTTGTCAGAAGTTCCTTCTTCTGAGGGGGGGGGGGTGAGTTGGTGGTTCTGGGAGTGCTTGATGTTCCTCCCAACACGCTGAAGGTGGTTCCCTGGGTCCCCTCACACTGGGCAAGGTCATTGGGTGGTGGGCGTTCCTCAGCTATCTTACTACAGCAGGACCTCAGCCCTGTCAGCAGCAGTACTGTAGATCTCCCCCCAGGCCCTAAAGCCTGTACTCCGGCAGAGGTTCTCCCAGGATCAGTGGTGCTCCAACCTAACTGACTAAAAAGTTTTCCCTCCAAGCCTCTTATACCCCTAGGTCAGGTGACCCTCCTAAAGGCGGCAAAATATAACTCCTCCCACAGCCCGGAAGGTTCTGGAACCTTCCGCCTATCTAGCTATGTGGCCCAGAGGCGGGGACGGGATGGATACTGTATCCCTATGTCCCAGCCTGACCCTGGCTACTAGTGTGTATGCGTGTGAGGCCCCTCTGCAGTAGCAGGGGCCTGTGGCAGCCATCTTTAGTGAGAGAGCACCTGCACCTCAGCACTGGCCAGCAGTGGCAAGGCGCCCGGAGACCTAGGTCCAGTAAAAATATGGTGGCAAAAATGAGGCGCAAAAGGGAAAAAAACAGGGCAAGACCACCCTAGGGCTGACAGGTCTAACACGCGTCCCCCCAGCCGAAAGAGGGGAGAGCTTCCCAACCTCTAGGGAGTTCTCGTCGCTAAGGCGGAAAAACCGGGAGAGACCGTCAGCATTGGCGTGGTCTACACCGGGTCGATGTTCCACCCGAAAGTCCATCCCCTGGAGGGAAATGGACCACCTCAACAATTTGGGGTTTTCGCCTCTCATCTGCATGAGCCAGCGAAGGGGTCTGTGGTCGGTCTGGATCAAGAAGTGACAACCAAAAAGGTATGGCCTCAACTTCTTTACCGCCCAAACCACAGCAAAGGCTTCTCGTTCGATGGTACTCCACCGTTGTTCCCGGGGAGTAGTCTTCGGGAGATGAAGGCCACTGGCTGGTCTTGGCCATCGTCATTCAGCTGCGAGAGCACAGCTCCTATGCCATGCTCAGAAGCGTCTGTCTGCACGATAAACTCCCGTCCAAAGTCTGGAGTCCTAAGCACCGGTGCGGTGCACATTGCACGTTTGAGGGTTTCAAAGGCTTCCTGGCAGGCAGCCGTCCAGATGACTCTGCGTGGCTGCTTCTTTGAAGTCAATTCCGTCAATGGGCCCACGATGGTTCCATATCCCTTGACGAACCGGCGGTAGTATCCCGTGAGGCCGAGAAAAGCTCGGACCTCTGTTTGGGTCTTGGGGGCTCCCAGGCCAAGATGGTCTCAATCTTGGCTTGGAGGGGTTGCACCTTACCTCCGCCCACCAGATGTCCCAGGTACACGACAGATCCCTGTCCAATCTGGCACTTGCTGGCCTTGATGGTTAGACCAGCCCGTTGCAAAGCCTGTAGCACCTCCTGGAGATGCTCCAGATGGTCCTCCCAGCTGCTACTGAAGACAGCTATGTCATCCAGGTAGGCAGCAGAGAAGGCCTCTAGGCCAGACAGCACCTGGTTCACCAACCGCTGGAAAGTGGCTGGAGCATTTTTCAACCCGAAGGGCATCACCCGAAATTGAAAGTGGCCCTCGGGGGTGGAGAACGCAGTCTTCTCCCTTGCTCCTTCCGCCATGGCAATCTGCCAATAGCCTGACGTTAAATCAATGGTACTCAGATACCGGGCTGCTCCCAGCCGGTCAATGAGCTCATCCGCCCGAGGGATCGGGTGAGCGTCGGTCTTGGTGACTGAGTTGAGTCCACGGTAATCCACACAGAACCGAAGTTCTGGTGTGGTGCCCGGTGGGGCCGCTTTCGGCACCAACACCACCGGACTAGCCCAAGGGCTACTGGAAGGCTCAATCACCCCCAGTTCTAGCATCTTGGTAACCTCACCCTGAATACTAGCCTTGACCTTATCGGACAGCCGGTAAGACTTGTTTTTTACTGGCGGACTGTCCCCTGTGTCCACATCATGGGTACACAGGTGCGTGATTCCAGGCGTGAGGGAGAACAACGAGGCGTACTGCCCCAAGACCTGGCGGCAGTCCCTCTGTTGCTCCGGGGTTAAGGATGGGGCGAGGACCACTCCCTCTACCGAACCATCCTTCTCATGGGCCGCCAGAAGGTCTGGCAGAGGCTCACTCTCCTCCTCCTCACTTCCATCTGTTATCATCAGGAGAGTGAGCTCTGAACGCTCCTGGTGTGGCTTCAGGCGGTTGACGTGGAACACCCTGTGGGGTTGACGGGGGTCTTCACATCGACGACATAAGTGGTCTGGCCTCTCCTTTCCAAGATCTCAAACGGTCCAGTCCACCTGTCCTGGAGGGCGCTAAGCTCTCCTGGCTCCATGACCCACACCTTCTGTCCAGCGTCTAACTCTACCGTCCGCGCGTTCCGGTCATACCATTGCTTCATGACGGCCTGACTTGCCTCCAGATTGTCCGAGGCCTCCTTCCACAGCTTGGCCACTTGGCTGCGGAATGCCAGCATATAGCTGACCACATCACGGGGAAGCTTCGAGGAAGACTTCTCCCACCCCTCCTTGACAAGACTGAGGGGCCCCCGAACGGGGTGGCCATAGAGCAGCTCAAAGGGGCTGAAACCGACCCCCTTCTGCGGCACCTCTCGGTAGGAGAAGAGCAGACAGGGTAAGAGGACGTCCCACTTTCTTCTCAAGTCCTCGGGTAGGCTCCTGATCATCCCCTTCAAGGTTTTGTTAAAGCGCTCCACGAGCCCGTTCGTCTGGGGGTGGTAAGGGGTGGAGAACCGGTAGGTCACTCCACACTCCTTCCACATGGCCTGCATATAGGCCGACATGAAGTTCGTGCCCCTATCTGACACCACGACCTTGGGGAATCCCACTCGGGTAAAAATCCCCATCAGGGCCCGCGCCACCACCGGTGCTGTGATGGTCCTCAGAGGGATTGCCTCTGGGTACCGGGTGGCGTGGTCTACCAGCACCAAAATGAACCTATGTCCCGCAGAAGTCGGCGGGTCCAATGGCCCGACAATGTCAATCCCTACCCGCTCAAAAGGGGTATCGACAACTGGGAGAGGTTCTAGAGGGACCTTTACTTTAGTCCCCGTCTTGCCGCTCGCTTGGCAAGTGGTGCAAGTCTTGCAAAAAGTGTCAGAAGTGACGCGCATCCTGGGCCAGTAAAAATGTGGGACTAGACGCGCAAACGTCTTGTCCTGGCCCAGGTGTCCTGCTAGTGGTATCTCATGTGCCAACTCTAGCAGAAAGGCTCGGTAGCATTGGGGGACCACCACGGCCCTTGATGACCCATGCACCGGAGCCTTAGGCTCACTGTAGAGGAGACCATCCTCCCAGTAGACATGGTAATTACCAGTCTCGTTTCCAGCTGCTTGGGCTTCGGCCTGTTGCCGCATGCCTTCAAGCGTAGGGCACTCCTTCTGCGCCCGGCAAAATTCCTCCCGGGTGGGCCCTCCTTCCACCTGCCACTCTGTAGGGGTCGGCAGGTCCCCCACGGGAAAACCAACCACCTCAGCGGACTCCGGGGTCACCTCTGCGGGCTCCCCATCCATCTCACCGGGTGTCTCCTCCTGGACATTTCCTCGTCCAGCAGTGGGCTGGGCCATTATTTCAGGCTCCAACCCGGGCTGAGTTCCTTGTCGGGCAGCCATGGATCGCGTGACAACGCAAGTCCATCCTGGTAATCCCAACATCTCAGCATGGGCATTGAACTCTACCTCCCTCCAGGCAGTATGTTCCAAGTCGTTGCCCAGCAGACAGTCAACTGGCATGGCAGGGCTCACCGCAACCTTCATCAGACCTGATACTCCTCCCCACTCAAAGGGAACTTGGGCCACGGGGTAATGACCCAGGCTATTATCAGCCATCACAACCGGGTGGAACTACCTCAGGAATCACCTGCTCTGGGGACACCAGCTGACGTCTCACCATCGTCATGCTGGCACCTGTGTCCCTCAGAGCCTCCACCTCCTCCCCGTTCACCAGGACCCTCTGCCGATACTTGGCAGTGTTCGCGGGTACCTGAACCCGTGGGATGATCTCTCTATCCCCCAGGGAAACTAAGGTCAAGCCTGTCCACTCACCTCCCCTACCTAGGGACAACTCCTCCCCAAGCGCTACACTGGCCACCCCGGGGCTCTTACCTCCTGTGGGGGCTGGGGTTCTCTTGCGACACTGGGGATCCCCCTTATAATGTCCAACCTCCCCGCACTCGTAGCACCGGACAGTTCTGGGCTGCTGACTCCTGTCAGGATAAGTGGGTTTCTGGAATCCAGATTGGGATGGGGAACCTACCCCTCTCCCAGGCGGTCTATTTTGGGGGCCTTTAAAGAACTCCCTCTTTTTATCTCCCCTCTTTCTTCTGGGGGAACCCCTGTCCACCTTTCGGGGGTCCGCCCCGGCTCCCTTGTGGGACACCCGAGTGCTGACCCACGTGTCTGCCTCCTCTGCAAGCTCCCGCGGATTGGTCAGCTTGCGGTCCACCAAGTACTGGCGCAGCTCCGGAAAACATTTCTCTAGGAGGTGCTCTCTCAAGAACAGGTCGTACAGCCCTTTGTAATCATCAACATTGCTGCCACGCACCCAACCCTCCAATGCCTTCCGGGCATAATCAAAAAAATCCACCCAGTTTTGTGTGTGGAGCTTGTGGCTGTTGCGGAACTTTTGGCGGTACTTCTCTGGGGTGAGGCCAAACTTCTTAAGCAGGGCCTCCTTCATGATAGGGTAGTTGGTCTGATCCCCCTTATCCAAGGTTAAAAGTGTGTCCCTTACTGGTGGAGGTATGTACCTGTAGAGACCTCCCCCAGTAGCTCTCAGGAACTCTATGGGCCACCAAAGCTACCTCGTACGCCGCCAACCACTTGTCGATGTCATCACCTACACTAAAGCTGGCTATCACCTCCCTGGGTAGATAAAATTTGGGCTCCTGTGGAACCCCAGCAGGTACGCTGCCACCATTCATTTTGCCTTCCATCTCCATCTGCAAGGTCCGGAGCTCTAGCTCCTTCAGGCTAAGCTCATGTACAAGCTTCCTTTCCTCCATGGCTTTTTCCATCCTAGCAAGTTCTAATGTTAATTGCCTTTGCTCCCTTCTGTCCTCCAATTCCTCTGGTGACAAACTTCCCCCTGACGCACTACTGCCTGCCCTGGAACGTCTTCCTGGCAACACATTCTCGCTAACATCCATGTGCAGTAGGTCCAGTTCTCCTGGGTTGTCTGCCTCCCCCTGCTCCTCGTCCCCTCTTCCCTCCGGGTGGGCCATTACCCATGCCCTCAAAGCTTTCTGAAGCACCTCCTTTCTGGCGCCTCGCTTGACGGCCACCCCCCTCTCTAGGCAGAACTCCTTGAGCTGTGTCACCGTATACCTTTCTAGGTTGGCTAACTCAAACTCCATCCTCCTAGGTGGGGTCCCAGACAATTTAAGGAAGGGGTTCTAAACTGTAGGTAACAGGTCTATCACAGGAATGTACACAGTCGGCAATTACCATAGAATTCCTAGCACTCTCATTACAATAGGTGTCTAATTGCGGCGCACGCTGAGTCACCGTAGGGTGCTGCACAAGCACCAGTCCTTATCCCACCACTGAACACCAAGTGTTGGAAACGGGGTCACCGAGTCCGGCACGGTAGCATGGCGCAAAGCGGGGAAGGCACGCGAAGGCAATGTGTAAGGCAGTTGTGCAGCACGCTCTTACTTTGACCCAGAAATGCGAAGCAATAACATGACACCACACCAGGCTTGCGTAATTAAAATCAAGATCTTTTATAGAAATCAAGGTTGCATCAGATGAGGCAGATTACTTCAGCTTTACATTAAAAATCATTGCGTTACTCAACTGGTGCACATTCTTATTAAAGCATCATCAACATTGTAGGCCACTAAAAGGCCGCAGGAATCATCTCCTAAACATAGCACCAATAATGATCACAAGGTGCATTAATAACACATGGGCTTAAACATGCAGTTCACTTTCAGGAATATACAATTACTTACACAGGGCATCTTAATACATTTCAATACCGGGCCTGCATTAATCTAGGCGCACCCACACTCAGTAGGGGGCGTCGCAACTCCGGTACACCTGCAACATAAAACCCTTCAACTTAATTCAATTAATCATCTTCACATTAGGCGAAGACGGTTCCATCTAGGCATAGGCATCAGGCCTAAACAGTGGTTAAACTAGGCATAATGATTAGGCACAATTCCTGTAAGTACTTTCACCTCCTGTATATTAATCCTCCCACCTGGGGCACCTTCCCCTCATTCAGGGACTTGATGTAGGCCATGAATACAGTGGCCTCTCCGGCGCTAGTTCCTCGCAAGAGGGTAAAGTTCTAGGGCCCCAGCTCAGCTGGTGTACGGGGCCCGTTTCACCTGAAGGGGGCGCTGTCAGCGCGATCTCCTGGAGGCTCCTGCCCTGCCCACTCCACCCAGGACAGCGCACAGGGGAAGCGTCTTCGTTCGGGGGCCTCCTTAATAGCAGGGATTCTCCCCCAGTCGTCCCAGGCTCACCTGACTGTCCCGCTACTGCTTGTCAGGCCTGGATGGGGGCCGGGCGCCTCTCCTCCGGTCAGCCCGCTTCTATCGGCACAGGGGCCCAGACCGGGGGAGGCGGCCCGCGCTCCCAGGCTCTCTCGGTCTTCGTTGCGGTCTGGTGGGGTTCTCGGGGCTCCCGCTGGCAGTGGAGCCCCTCCGGTCGTGGTTTCCCTGGGCTCCGGGCTCCGTCGGCCTCCGGACCCGTGAGCCAATGGCTTGCGGCTTCTTCGGGGGCGCGGCCCCTGACGCGGCCGTGTGCTCGCGTTGCCAGGCAACGCCTCCCGCCCTCCTCTCAGGCCCAGCGCGGCCTTCTCTTCTCCTCAGCGCCCGGGCGGCAGCGGTGACGGGGGTGATTCTGGGGCTCCCGCTGGCAGTGGAGCGCCTCCGGCGCGATTACCTCCCGGTGCCCACGGCGCGGGCAGCACGTCGTCGCCCCTACCACGGGGTACAGGTACCAGGGCCACAGCGGTGGCGTCGGGGATCGTGTAGTGCCTTCTCTCGGGGCGCTGAAGGCCGCGGCCTTGATCTTGGGCAGCCGCGCGTCCTCACAGGCGGCGCTTCCTCACAGGCGGCGTTTCCCTTAACCCCCGCGCTTCTCCACACGCAGCGCTCACCACAGGGCAGAGAGTTGGCCCTTAGCACTCAAGAGGGGTGAAGGTCCAGGGCTTCTGGACAGCCCAGCGCTAGAGGAGGGCAGCGCTTGCAGTAGGACACACAGGGTGGGGGTCCAGCGCTTGTAGGGGGAATCAGGCAGTCTGACCCCCGGCGCTTCTGGAGGGCACAGCGTCCCGCGCGTTACCTGGGGGTCCCCAGTTGAATGTACAGCTTGTGGTGACTGGATGGCAGTCGCTTGGTTCCAGTTACTTGGTTTCAGATACTTGTCATGAGTTTCTTGTCAGAAGTGGCTTATTATGAGTTCTTTGTCAAAAGTTCCTTATTATGAGTTCTTTGTCAAAAGTTTCTTGTCAGAAGTTCCTTCTTCTGAGGGGGGGTGAGTTGGTGGTTCTGGGAGTGCTTGATGTTCCTCCCAGCACGCTGAAGGTGGTTCCCTGGGTCCCCTCACACTGGGCAAGGTCAGTGGGTGGTGGGCGTTCCTCAGCTATCTTACTACAGCAGGACCTCAGCCCTGTCAGCAGCAGTAGTGTAGGTCTCCCCCTAGGCCCTAAAGCCTGTACTCCGGCAGAGGTTCTCCCAGGATCAGTGGTGCTCCAACCTAACTGACTAAAAAGTTTTCCCTCCAAGCCTCTTATACCCCTAGGTCAGGTGACCCTCCTAAAGGCGGCAAAATATAACTCCTCCCACAGCCCGGAAGGTTCTGGAACCTTCCGCCTATCTAGCTATGTGGCCCAGAGGCGGGGACGGGATGGATACTGTATCCCTATGTCCCAGCCTGACCCTGGCTACTAGTGTGTATGCGTGTGAGGCCCCTCTGCAGTAGCAGGGGCCTGTGGCAGCCATCTTTAGTGAGAGAGCACCTGCACCTCAGCACTGGCCAGCAGTGGCAAGGCGCCCGGAGACCTAGGTCCAGTAAAAATATGGTGGCAAAAATGAGGCGCAAAAGGGAAAAAACAGGGCAAGACCACCCTAGGGCTGACAGGTCTAACACTGACCATGTCAGGGACTGTATCAGGACAGAAGTCCAGAAGATGTTGGATTTGGGAGTTATTGAACCCTCAGATAGCCCTTGGGCTAGTCCAGTGATCCTTGTGCCAAAACCTCACACCAATGGTGGGAAAAGAGAGATGAGGTTTTGTGTGGACTACAGGGGTCTCAATGCAGTCACTAGGACTGATGCCCATCCAATACCAAGGGCAGATGAGCTAATAGACACTTTGGCCTCCGCCAAGTATCTAAGCACATTTGACCTGACAGCTGGCTACTGGCAGATCAGACTAGCTGATGATTCAAAGCCAAAGACAGCATTCTCAACCCCTAGTGGGCATTATCAATTTGTGGTGATGCCCTTTGGTCTGAAGAATGCACCTGCCACTTTTCAGAGGTTGGTGAATACAGTCCTTACAGGTCTGGAAGCCTATAGTGCAGCATATCTAGATGATATTGCTGTCCTTAGCTCCACCTGGGAGGATCACCTGGTCCACCTCAGAAATGTTTTGCAGGCCCTGCAGAAAGCAGGCCTGACTATCAAGGCCACAAAGTGCCAGATAGGGCAGAGTAAGGTTGTGTACCTGGGCCACCTTGTGGGTGGAGGCCAGGTTCAACCACTGCAGAGCAAGATCCAGACCATCATGGACTGGACTGCTCCAACTACCCAGACTCAGGTGAGAGCCTTCTTAGGCCTGACTGGGTACTATAGGAGATTTGTCAAGGGGTATGGATCAATAGTGACAACCCTGAATGACTTAACTTCCAAGAAAATGCCCAAAAAGGTTCAGTGGACAGTTAGCTGTCAAAAGGCATTTGATGACCTGAAGCAGGCCATGTGCACTGCTCCCATTCTACAGAGTCCTGATTACTCCAAGAAGTTCATTGTTCAAACTGATGCATCTGAATTGGGGGTAGGGGCTGTACTATCACAATTGAATGATGAAGGTCAGGATCAGCCAGTAGCTTTTATTAGCAGAAGGCTGACCCCTAGAGAGAAACGTTGGTCAGCCTTTGAGAGGGAGGCCTTTGCTGTGGTCTGGGCTCTGAAGAAATTGAGGCCATATTTGTTTGGTACTCACTTCCTTGTTCAAACAGACCATAAGCCCCTCTTATGGCTAAAACAAATGAAGGGTGAAAACCCCAAACTGCTTAGGTGGTCCATTTCCCTACAGGGGATGGACTTCACAGTGGAACATAGACCTGGGAGTAACCATGCGAATGCAGATGGACTCACTAGGTACTTCCACTTAGAACATGAAGACTTAACTGGGCAAGGTTAGTTTAATGTCCGTACGTTTGGGGGGGTTGTGTAGGAGAGTAGGATCTGCTTCACATGGGTACCCCCACTTTTTGCTGATGCTTCACTGTTTTTCGACATTAGTCTGGCTGGGGCCCTGCTAATCAGAACCCCAGCCTAGCTGCTTCCTCTCTAAAATGGTTTCCATGTGCCTTAGGCACATCTCTGATTGGAATCTGGAGTGCCCTTATAAGTCCCTAGTATATGGTATACTATGTACCCAGGGCATAGGTACCTCAGAGGCCTACCAGGGGCTGCAGCATGTATTGTGCCACCCCTGGAAGGCCATCCAAAAGGACACCACAGGTCTGCTACTGCAGCCTGGGTAAGGTGGTGCATGCACTCCTTACTGTGATATAGGCTACCTATATCACTACATACATACACACATATAAACCTATAAGTCACTCCTAGGGCAGGCCTTATCAATCCTGAAGGCAGAGTGCGTGGTTCCTATGTGAGAGGGTGCCCCTGCATGAGCTGGGCCCCTCTGCAGCGTTCGGAGACCCTTCTCTGATGCTGTTTGTAGTGCAGCCCGACCATATACTCTTAAGCGCATTATAACCTCGCGTTAAATGCTAACTTTGGGATGGCTGCACGGAAACATGTCGTGTTTGGTGTCAAACATCTTGGAATACTACCCCCCGCCAGTTCTGGCGGCGGGGGTAGCATTCTACCCTTCTAGAGGGAGAGACATGTACACACCGGTCTACCCGGTACTGACTTTCCAGAGCCCTGGCATTACAAAATGGATGCCGCTGCCACAGACACGAGTCTGGCCTCCTGCTGCTGACCGAAACTCCGGCAGGGGAGGCCTGGACAATAGGTTTCCTGTCCCAGGGAGGTGTCACCACCTCCCCAGACAGGATAGTGTGTATTGGGGCTGGGCGGGAGCACTCTCTGGTGCTTTGAAGTCCTGCACTGGGGGCACATTTGGTGTCCCTGTGCATACCCCAGTTCAAACCGGCTCAGGGGCTTCCAGCCCCTGCTCTGGCGCGAAACTGGACAAAGGGAAAGGGGTGTAGCCACCCTCTGCCCTGACCCTCCCATAGGTGGGGCCACAGAGTATGTCCAACCCCTACCTTAGTATAAGTATGGGACCCCAGTCCTTAGGACTTTAGATTAACCTGGACGAAACTCTGACACAGAATCCTGGACCTTCGACGCTCTACTTCAAGATTAGAGGACTGAAGAATCTCCCTTGGGGTCAAGGAGTGACTCCCCTGCTTGGCAGGCACCAAAGAAGCAATTGTCCGGTCTGCATCGCTGAAGCTCCCGTCGGACGCCGAAGTCTTTGTATCACCAGAGGTGGATTTCCAGACTTCCCCGAGACTGCCCTGAGTCTCCAGCAAAGCTGAGGCCCGTAGCTGTCGTGGGTAACGTGAAACCGTGACCCCTGGACACTGATTGCATTTGCAAGTGCATCCTCTTCTGGGTCTCCCACAAAGTCGTGCTTTGGGGATTCGAGTAGCCCCAGCCTCCAGCACCAACTGCACCAAAGATCACTGGCCTCCACTCCACGAGTGTCCTGTGAGCCAGCTCCACGTGCATCGACTCGAGGCTCCTTCGCGGTCGCTAGTCCGTTGCCTAGTAGACCCTCCCGAAGGCCAATCTTTTTCTGCTTGGGCTCCCTGGTTGCTCCAGGTGTGCCCTGACTTATCTTCGCTGGGTGAGTCCCCCAGACCTTGCTGGTCTGCAACATCGTCCTTCTTCCATTTCCACAAGACTTGCCGTTGCCAAGGCTTGTTGGGTCCAATCCAGTCGCCGACACCCCTGCAATCGACAAACGTTGTGGGACAGCTCGATTCCAGCTCCTGGTCATCGTCGACACCTCCTGGACCTCGTGGCTGAAGAGTCAAGATGACCGTCAACCTACCTGAAGCACTCGACATCGGTGGGAACCTGCTCATCGCCTTCCTGGTCACTGGCTAGTGACCCAGACTCTGTCCCCTCTGCTTTCAGGTTCTTCAGATCTTCGATCCACCTTTGGATTCACCCGAACACTTTCGACTTGGTCGCCAGCAGCACTTTGCAGCAGATCGCCATAGAAAGCGACGACGAAACCCGACCCCGAAAGACACCTATGCACCCGGCTCCCCTGGGTGAGGTAACTCGAGTATTCCGGTGCTCCCGTGGGTACTGACAATAGAACAGCCTAGTTCTCAAAGGGTTTGCTCCAAGTCCTCCTCTAAGTGTCCCTTTTCTTTTAAATTCTAATCGCGACTTTCCCCATAGAAGTTAACGGTGGTTCGCGGCTGTGTTCATACACTGCACGCGTCCCCCCGTGGGTCCCCTGTGTCACTGCCTTGGGTGGTTCCTTGTGGTCCAAGCACTTCTACAGGCTCTAGGCCTTGTGTCTAGCTCAGTCGTGGTTCTTATACCATTTTATTGGTATATGGTTTGGTACGGCCCTGGGGCTCAAACGTGTATTTGTGCTATTACTGTAGATAACTAACTTATAATTTATGTACTTCGAGCTCTAGCCTCATAAAGAGACTAGAGGGGTGTGTTTAGTAATAAATACATATATTTTGAATATATACCTGGTGTGGTCCTCTTTCATTTGGTCACTCAAGAGATTATAGACTGGTAAAACAAGCTGCTTTACATTCCTTCAAGACTTAGCCTGAAGGCTGCTCTCCATAGCTACCACTAGGATAGCTTTCAATAAAGGTTGTCTTTAACCTATCTCCAATAAGGGGTTGTTTGGACTGGTGCAAGGTGCCCACTATAATTAGTGGACAGCATATGCCAGGCCAACTTCTCACAGGGTGTGCCTGCATCATTGCAGGGTCAGGTGTGGATGCAGGTTGAGTGGTGTGCCTGTGTAAGTGCAGGGTTGGGTGTGAGTGCAGGGTGAGCGATGAGCCTGTGTGAGTGCAGGGTAGGTATCATGCCTGTGTGAGTGCAGGGTTGGGGAATGATTGCAAGTTTAGGGGTGAGCCTGCATGAGTGTACTTCCCCCATTGACTTATCTTGAGGCCCGAATCGGGTCTATTGGCCTGTATGGGACTTGCACATGCACTGCTGCAGGATAAGGCTTCAGAAAGGTGAGGGGTGTACCTGCATGAGTGCAGGGTCAGGGTAAGTGCAGAAGGAGAGACGAGCCTGTTTGAGTACAGGCTGGGCATCATGCCTGCGTGAGTGCAGTGTAAGGGGGGTAAGTGCAGGGTGAGGGGTGTGCCTGAGTGGACGTAGGTTTGGGGGTGTGAGTGCAGTGTGAGGGGTGTGTCTGCATGAGTGCAGAGTCAGGGGAGTGAATGCAGGGTGAGTAGTGTGCCTGTGTGAGTGCAGAGTCAGGGAGTGAGTGCAGGGTGAATGGTGTGCCTGTGTGAGTGCAGGGTCAGGGGGTCTGAGTGCAGGGTGAGGGTTGTGCTTGCATGAGTGCAGGGTTGGGGGTCTGAGTGCAGGGTGAGAGGTGTGCCTGTCTGAGTGCAGGGCCAGGGGTGTGAGTGCAGGATGAGGGGTGTGAGTGCTGGGTCAGGGGTTTGCCTGTGTGAATGTAGGGTGAGGTGTGGCATGTGTAAGTGCAGGGTGAGGGGTGTGCCTGTATAAGTGTAGGGTGAGAAGTGTGCCTGTGTGAGTGCAGGGTTGAGGGATGAGTGCAGAGTTAGGGGTGTGCCTGCGTGAATGCAGGGTGACAGGTGTGCCTGTGTGAGTGCAGGGTGAAATGTATGCCTGCTTGAATGCAGTGTGTGCCTTTGTGGGTGTAGGGTGAGTGGTTTTCCTCCATGAGCGCTGGGTAAGTGGTGTGCCTGTGTGAGTGTAGGGTTAGGGGTGTGCCTGTGTGAGTGCTGGATGAGGGGTGCAAGGGCCAGGGGTGAGTGCAGGGTGATGGGTGTTCCTTCATGAGTGCAAGGTCATGGGGTTGAGTGCAGGGTGAGGGATGTGCTTATGTGAGTGCAGGGTCAGGGGTGCGAGTGTAGAGTCAGGGGTGTGCCTGTGTGAGTGTAGGGTCAGGGGTGTACCAGTGTGATTGTAGGTTAAGGGGTGTGCCTTCATGATTACAGGGAGTGCCTGCAAGAGTGCTGGGTGAGGGGTATGCCTGCGTGAGAGCAGGGTAAAGGGTGTGCCTGTGTGAGTGCAGAGTGAGGGGTGTGCCTGTGTAAGTGCAGGATGAGGGGTGCAGGGTCAAGGGGTGAGTGCAGGGTGAGGGGTGTGCCTTCATGAGTACAGGGTCAGGAGGGGTCTGAATGCAGGGTGATGAGTGTGCCTGTGTGATTGCAGGGTCGAGTTTTTTAGTGCAGGGTGAGGGGTGTGCCTGTGTGATTACTGTATTAAAGATGTGCCCGCATGAGTACACGGTCAGGACGGACCTAAGTGCAAGTTGAGGGGTATGCCTGCATGAGTGCAGGGCCGGGTGTGTGTGCAGGGTTAAAGGTGTTACTGCATGAGTGCACGGTTGGGACTCTGAGTACAGGGTGTGAGGTGGGCCTCTGAGTGCAGGGTGAGCATCATGCCTGTGTGAGTGCAGGGTTTAGGGTATGAGTGCAGGATTAGGGGTGAGCCTGTGTAAATGCAGGGTTGGGGGTCTGAGTGAAGGGTGATGGGTGTGCCTGTGTAAGTGCAGGGTAGGCATCATGCCTGTGTGAGTGCAGGGTTGGTGTGGGTGTGCAGGGTGAGTGAGCCTGTGTGAGTACAGGTGGGGATCATGCCTGTGTGAGTGCAGTGGAATAATGTGCCTAGCTGCAGGGTTTCCATGTGTATTGTGGGTGCTGAGAGGGGGGCTGGTGTGAAAGTGCAGGATGCGGAGGTGTACCTTTGTGAGGGAGATGTATGCCTCTATAAGTGCAGGGTGGTGGGCCTGTGTGAGTTTAGGGTGTGAGGTGTGTGAGTGTGAGTTAGGGTGAGCGTCATACCTTTGTGAGGGCAGGGTCCCTCATGTATTGTAGTGTAGCTCCTATTTCCCTAATAGACTCTGCGCATTGGAATAATATATCCTATAGGTTTGACATAGGACTAAGGTCAGTATGTCCCCATCGAGTATATTAAACTTAATTACTTGTGCCAGCTAGCTCAGAGGCCACTAGAAACTCCTTGACAACAAGAAGGGAGTAGTTTCTGGCAGCCGCAAAACATGACCAATATGTTTTCCTTTTAGAATCAGAACGTGTCCCAGAGTCGTGGAAACACTAGATAACTATTTCACTCAGCTCAGTTGTGCATGCTTAGTTTTCCTCAGAGTTACACAGAAATAATAGACGGGCGTTTTCAATAAAAGATTTATTGAACAGTCTTGTTTCTGGTGTAAGTAAAATGTGTTGTTACGATCACATGACAGTATGCAAGATAAATAATGTACAGAGTGAGCAGTAGAAATAAATAATACTGCGATAGCATTATCTTTTAGTACATATGCTGTTACATAAATAACACAGACTAAAAATGCGAGTACTCATACGATGCGTTTCTAATCTAGTTCTACCCCAGTGTACCTAACCTAACCTAGGTGTAGGACAAGGTATGAAGTAGGTGAAGTATTCCTTACTATGGTATACTAAGAGTATGTTAAGTCTAGTATGCCTAGTATGCCAAGAGTCCCTCTAGGTTCTTATCAGCTCCATACCTGAGGAATGAGAGAGGATGGAATCTCTTTGCCAGACTCGAACTCCAACACCCCGCAAGGGAAGTCAGATCACTGGAAGCTGGAAGCTGGGCTCTCTGCGTGCAGGGAATGGCAGCGTCTTCTCAGTGCGTCAGGCCGGGATACGGGCTCCTCTGAAGTCGAGGTCTCCTCTGGTTTACAGGGGCTAGGGAAGGTATATTTATACCTGAGAGTACCTTAGGAATGTTAGCATTGACGTGAGTTGGACAACGAAAGATGTCATGAATGA
The DNA here is from genome assembly GCA_963921515.1 of Calotriton arnoldi. Classification (NCBI taxonomy): domain Eukaryota; kingdom Metazoa; phylum Chordata; class Amphibia; order Caudata; family Salamandridae; genus Calotriton; species Calotriton arnoldi. The sequence goes on from CAWUFW010012041.1 coordinate 343,725, forward strand.
ACCCCTAAGGAATAATGGTTCATGCATAATATATGAGTCCTTGAAGAAATCAATAGTCCTGTGCTAGGGAAACTCCCGCAGCCTAAGGGTCTGTTCTTCATGAACTCGTTGTGACGTTAGGGTGGACGGATGTCAGAGACCATGCCTGTATTTGGAGTGCACGGTTTAATGCCTAAATAAGGCCTGGGATTCTATGCCTATATAAGGACAGGATATTGGAAAGCCCGTTATGGACACCCTAAGAGGAAATACAACAGTATGTAATTGAAGGGTTTCAATGTGAATTATATGACTGTAGTAAGTTTTCCTGGTGAGTATAAGGTGAAGGGTTCACCTGTGTGAGTGTAAGGTGATGGCTGTACCTGTGTGAATGTAAGGTGATGGGTCACCTGTGTGAGTGTAAGGTGATGGGTGTACCTGTGTGAGTGTAAGGTGAAGGGTGCACCTATGTGAGTGTAAGGTGATGGGTGTACCTGTGTGAGTGTAAGGTGAAGGGTGCACCTATGTGAGTGTAAGGTGATGGGTGTACCTGTGTGAGTGTAAGGTGAAGGGTGCACCTATGTGAGTGTAAGGTGATGGGTGCACCTGTGTGAGTGTAAGGTGAAGGGTGCACCTATGTGAGTGTAAGGTGATGGGTGCACCTGTGTGAGTGTAAGGTGATGGGTGGACCTGTGTGCGTGTAAGGTGAAGGGTTTACCTGTGTGAGTTTAAGTTGATGAGTGCACCTGTGTGGGTGTAAGTTGATGGCTGTACCTGTGTGAATGTAAGGTGACAGGTGCACTTGTGCGAGTGTAATGTGATTGGTGCACCTGTGCCAGTGTAAGGTCATGGGTGCACCTGTGCGAGTGGGAAGTGATGGTTGCACCTTTGCGAGGTAATGGGTGCACCTGCACCAGTGTAAGTTCATTGGTGTACCTGTGCGAGTTTAAGGTGACAGGTGCACTTGTGCGAGTGTAAGTTCATTGGTGTACCTGTGAGAGTGTAAGGTGATGGGTGCACCTGTGTGAGTGCAGGGTGAGTATTTTGCCTTAGTGCAGGGCTTCAGTGTGTATTGTGAGTGCATGGGGAGGAGTATGCCTGTGTGAGTACAGAATGAATGTTGTACTCCCTGTGGGTGCATTGTGAGAGGTGTGTGAGTGCAGAGTGTAGCACCTAAAAGCCAGAACTGTTGGCACTGCCAGTGCTTGTTTAAGACGTTGTTTCTTCAAGACTACTGGCAAGCCTGTCACACACAGCTGACTGAGTGACAGGACCATAAAGGGGTCGTCCCGGTCTCATTCGTGGTTTTGTTGATCTGAACAAGGCGCACAACAAACTGGTGCAATGACACACAGTGGGACAGGAATCATCACTGAACACTGGACACAGCCTGAGCTACCTGATGAAGGCGTAACGCCGAAACGCGCGTAGGACACGAAGTTCAGCCATGGCAAACATGAATGTTCTTTAATACTGAAACCATGTATCAGAAGATGAACTGAAGTGACCCATTGTATATTCCATGTGTTGCCAGAAACTACATATACATTTTGTATGTCATTTTCACCCAACAAATTGTGTAGAAGTAGGCACTGCGTGAATGAGTGAGTGCGCGTGGCACTGCGTGAATGAGTGAGTGCGCGTGGCACTGCATGAATGAGTGAGTGCGCGTGAACGTTTAGAGCAGGTATCATGGACTCACAATGTGCTTGATATAGTCATAATATTGCTTATATTGTGAAAATTGTTTTTCATGATATTTTTTTATTCAAATTTAAACAAAAAGATAAAATATTATATATAAAAAATATTGTTTGTATAAATAATAAAATATATACATTTTTGATACTCAACAATATCTGGCTGTTTACGCTCAAAGGTCCACTCTTTATTGTATTTCCTAAATGTTATGTTCATACTTGGAATTTAAACCCTGATTTAGGAAATTTAGTCAAGGGTACCCTATCTTTGCAAACATATACATGGGCCATTAGCACTCAGAAGGGGAACTTGACACGAGTGGGTCTGTAGGACTCCAGTTCAGTGACACAGATAAAAAGATCTGGTCACTACTACGGATTCATAAAACACGGTCCGCTGCCACCACTATCCTATGCATCAATCCAGAGTAATGAGGGCACGCTTCGTGCACCCCTCCACATCCAGAACAGATCCGCCACCTCGCTTGTGACTAGGAACAGGCCTGGGACTCTGCAGACATGCTGGATTAACATCACACCAGGGCACCACAACACCGCTTGTCCAAGGGGTGTCTTAGGTGTGCACCCGAACAGATGTTTCTTCTGAAATCAAATGCTGAAAAGTTTTGATGTTCAGCGAGCACCAAAGAATCTCAAAATGTGTCCACTTTTGGAGTTTTTCCAAAGCTGCTGGCCCATATCCCATCCTGATTCCAATCAATCAGTCAATCAATTAATGAACTCGGATTTGTAGAGTGCAGCTAATCACCTGAGAGGGTATCCAGGCACTAGGTTCTTGCTGGGATCAGTCTAAGAGCCAGGTCTTGTGTCCCTTTCTGAATTTAGGGATAGAGAATTGTTCGGAGGTGAAGGTCGTTCCAGGACTTACTATGTACTATGTATTGTACTTTATTGTTCAATTAATTAAAAAGAAAGAGAAGTTAAAAGACTCACTGAGTTTGCTTAAAACTAAAAAATCTTAAGAACAACTGTCCAAGTTGGAACTGAAGTGCTGGTGCGTAGAGGTTGCTCCTGCATCTGGGGGCCCATTTGCGCGTCTATTTAGATGGGCCCTATGCCCAATAAAATTAATGTTTATTTTGATGACTATCCATTTAAAACAACTGAGTTTTCCTGGTTTCGGTGCCCGGTGTAGGAAGGTGGAATCTGACTGCATGGTTGCCCCCACTTTTTTCCTGGTGTTTTGCTGGTTTTCGACTTAGTTTGGCTGGGATCCTGCTATTCAGGACCCCAGCCTATCTGCTTTCCCCTTAAATTGATTGCATGTACTTTAGGTACACTCCAGATTGGATTCTGGGGTACCCTTGTGAGTCCCTAGTATATGGTATACTATGTACCCAGGGCATAGGTACCCCAGAGGCCTCCCAGGTACTGCAGCATGTATTAAGCCACCCCTGAGAGGCCATCCAAAATGACACAACAGGTCTGCTACAGCAGCCTGTGTAAGGTGGTGTATCCACCCCTTACTGAGATATAGGCTCCCTATATCTCTCCATATCACTGCACATGTAAACCTATCAGTCACCCCTATGGCAGGCCTTAACAATCCTGAAGGCAGGGTGCTGGGTTTCATGTGAGAGGGTGCTCATGCATGAGCAGGGCCCCTCTGCAGCTTTCGGAATCTTAATTCCGGGGTTGTTTGTGATGCAGCCAAACTATATACTCTTAAGTGCATTATGACCTCACGGTAAATGCTAACTTTAGAATGGCTGCATGGAAACATGTCGTGTTTGGTGTCAAACACCTTGGAATCATACCTCCACCCCAGTAACTGCGGTGGGAGGTATGATTCCACCCTACTAGAGGGAGAAACATGGCACCACCGGTATACCCGGTACCAGCTTAACAGAACCCTGGCATCACAAAATGGATGCTGCAGCCACAGACACAAGTCTGCCCTCCTGCTGCTGGACGAAACTCCGGCAGGGGAGGCCTGGACAATAGGTTTCCTGTCACAGGGAGGTGTGACCACCTCCCAGACAGGCTTTAGTGTATTGGGGCTGGGTGGGTGCACTCCAAGAGTGCTTTGAAGTCTGCACTGGGGGCACATTTGGTGTCCCTTTGCATAGTCTACCTCAAACCGGTTGCAGGGGCTACCAGCCCCTGCTCTGGCGCGAAACTGGACAAAGGAAATGGGTGTAGCCACCCCTCTTTCCTAACCCTCCCATAGGTGGGTCCCCAGAGTTTGTCCCACCCCTTCCTTGGGTATAAAGTAGGAACCCCTGACTACAGGACTTTAGATTTACCTGGACGAAACTCTGATACAGAATCCCAAAACTTCAACTATCTACACGACGTTGGATGACCGAAGAATCTCCCTTGGAGTAAAGGAGTTACTCCCCTGCTTGGCAGGCACCAAAGACGCAACTGACCGCTTGGCATCTCCGAAGCTCCTGCGGACTCCGAAGAATTTTGCCACACAGGAGGTGGTTTCCCAAGGTCTCGGAGGTTGATCTGTGCTCACAGCAAGTCTGAGGCCTGTATCCCTGTGGAGACCGTGCAACTAGAACCCCTGGACACCGCGACCATTTGCAGAAGCATCAGCTTTGAGGCAACCTCTGAAGCTGAGCTTTGGGTTACTTGTAGCCCTGACCCCGAGCAGCAATTCCACCGAAGATTGCCCGCCTACACTCCACGAGTGTTCCGTGAGCTGGCCCTTTGTGTTTTCTCTCGAGGTCCCTTTGCGATCCCTGGTCCGTTGACTGGTGGGTCCCTGTGAAGGCAACACTAAGATTTATTGGGCTACCCTGGTTGCTCCAGATGTGCCCTGACTCTCCATTGCTTGGGGAGTCCCCCGGACCTTGCTGGTCCACACCAAAGCATCTTTACTCTTCCTGCATGGGTTGCTGTTGCCAAGGCTTGTTGTGTTCAATCCGAGCACTGACACCCCAGCACTCGACATCCTTTGTGGCACAGCTTGAATCAGGCTCCTGGTTGTCCTCGACGTCTCCTGGACCCCGTGGCTGCAGAGTCAAGCTTCACCTCTTTGCACCTGAAGCACCCCACATCGGTGGGCATTCGATTGCTCCGCTCCTGGTCACGTGAAGTGAGCCAGACTTTGTCCCCTCTGCTTTCATGTTCTTCACATCTTCGATCCAGGCTTGGATCAACCCGGACACTTTTCTTCTTCACGGCAGCAGCACTTTGCAGCAGATCGCCATTGAAATCAACGACGATTCCCGACACCATTTGTCACCTATGCACCCGGCTTCCCTGGGTGAGGTAACTCGAGTACTACGGTGCTCCCATGGGTGTTGGCCCTAGAACCCCTTAAGTCTAAAGGGGTTTGCTCAAAGTCCTCTCCTAAGCGTCATTTTGCTTTAAAATTCCAACCGTGACTTTCCTCATAGAATCCTATGGCGCTCGCGGCTGTGTTCTCACACTGCTCACGTCCCCCGTGGGTCTCCTGTGTCACTACCTTGGGTGGTTCCTTGGGGTCCCAGCGATTCTACGTGCTATAGGCACTGTGTCTAGTCAAGTCGTGGTTCTTATACCACTTTCTTAATATATGGTTTGGTCCCCCCCTGGGGCCCAGTGTATTGTGCTATTTACTGTCGTTTTAATACTGTGATATTGTGTATCTTGGACTCTAATCTCATAAAGAGATTAGTAGTGAGTGTTTAGAAATAAATACATATATTTTATATATACCTGGTGTGGTTCTCCTTTCATTTGGTCATTCAAGAGGTTATATACTGGTAAACCAAGCTGCTTTACACTCCTTCAAGACTTAGCCTGAAGGCTGCTCTCCATAGCTACCACTAGGATAGCTTTCAATAAAGGTTGTCTTTAACCTATCTCCAATAAGGGGTTGTTTGGACTGGTGCAAGGTGCCCACTATAACTAGTGGACAGCATATGCCAGGCCAACTTCTCACACCCGGTACCTGGATTAACTTGCTTAGTCCTCTGGTCCTGACCTTTTTTGTTCCCTTCTGTGCCTGGGATTTGTAGTGACTGTAAGCCAAGGCAGGACTCTCGGTTTATTGTAGACACAGGACTGATGTTTAGTTTTGAAAAATGTATAATCCTAGTCACTCTGGCTTGGTGGCCGACTGGTTACATCTTGTATCTTGATAGTTTGTGTCAGTGCGGCCCGGATTGCATCTGTGAATTTCCCTAGTCGGGCCACAGTTTGAGTTGTATTGGTGGAGAAGCACAGGTCTAAAACTTCTCTGCGTCGTCCGGAGCCGTGGGACCTGCAAATTGGGAGTACCAGGCGGTGCCGCTCTCTGGCTAACTTTGGGCAGCAAAACAGCAGATGAAGCCAAGATTCCCAGTGGTAGCTACAAAGACGACTTTCTTGCCGGGCTCAGGATGGATTGAAGTCCGCAATGGGCAGTGCGAGAAGTCTCATGTTGGTGATTCTTTTCCAGGCCAGGACTGCCAGAGCTTGCTCAAAATAAGGCTGAGGTTTTCCCAGGATGTAAGAGGCGTCCAGTGTAGAAAGATTGGGTTGGTGGTGTAAACCTTCCAGGTCCCTTTCAAATGAAATTCTCTTGACCTATGTGCTCACTATCTTTTTCCAGGCTGTTGCCGAGATATCCAGGTTGTGCAGATCTTGGGCTTCTATTTCGAGTAGACTTGTAGCTGCTGCCAACTGGGCCTGCCGTGGGGAACCACCCTCTTCAAAGATTGTTTTGATTTGAGCTTTCAGTGAGGGTGCTGAGGCACGCGAAGTACTAATGTAGTATTTTAATATGTCCCCTGAGCAGGTGAGATCCGGGCAGATGAGTCCCAGCTCCAGCCTTACTCTAGTTCTCCTGGCCTGTCCTCCTTCTTATAGGCAGAGATTTGGAGATTCGTGAGAAGCTTCTTGAAAGCGCCGGGGAAGACTAAATGTCCATAGTTAAGGGAGGGAACACGTTTTGCTCTTAGAACTTTCAGGATGGATTCTGCTGTCGGACTGTGAAGTCGGTGGTTTAGGCGTCTCAAACTGTAAATAATGCCGGCCCCCTTGCTTCTTAGATGTTTCAGGTGGGCTGTTGGTTTTGCCCCTTCGGATAGCCTGACGCCCAGGTAGTTATAACTCATGCATGTTTCAATTTGCAAATCACCTAGGCGCCATCGTGCTGTTTGCTTTCGGTGGTACTTCCCAAAAATAAGTATACTGGTCTTCTCCTGGTTGACCGAGAGGTTGTTCTTTTGGTTATACCTGTGAAGGGCATTTAGAGCTTTCTGTAGGCCAGACCGCGTGTGATCCATTATTGCGATGTCGTCGGCGTCCTGAAGGATTTGGAGCCGCACTTTCCCCAACCTTGGTGTTAGTAAACTTGCACCTTCCAGGGCTTATCCCAGGTCTGTTGTGTAAAGATTAAAGAGAAGAGGGGCGAGGACACACCCTTGTTTCAGGCCGTTATTGGTCGGCACCTTAGCTGTTACAGTGGTTTGGCTGGTCTTGATACGGACCCAGGTCCCCTGATGTAATTCGTTCCAGGACTTTCGGCGAGGTAGGAGAAGCATCGTCCTCCACTGTAGCTTCAGCGGATGCGGGGAATGTGTGTGAGGGAGAGAGAGGCAGAGCGCAGGTGTGGAGCAGGTTGGATGAAATCAGCTGGTGGTTGATGTATGCTGATCCTTGGTTGTGGAGGGCCTTTTAGGCATGTATCAGAATCTTGAACTGGTATCTCTTCTGGACGGAGAGTCAGTAGTGGTTCCTGAGGTGGGGAGTGATGTGGGCCCATTTAGGGCAGTCGAGGATGAGTCTGGCAGCTGAGTTCTGTTTCGTTTGGAGTCTCTTCAGAAGTTGGGTGGTGATTCCTGCATAGAGCGCGTTGCCGTATTCCAGCTGGCTGGTGACTAGGGCTTGAGTGACAGTTTTCCTAGTGTTGACGGGGAGCCATCTGAAGATCTTTCGGCGCATGAGGTGGGTGGGGAAGCAGGTGGAGGAGACTCCGTTGATATGGCATTTCATTGTGAGTTTGCTGTCCAGGATGATGCCGAGGTTATGGGCGTGGTCTCTCGGTGTGGTGTGGGTCCGAGTTTGGAGGGCCACCAGGTGTCATTCCACTCGGGGGTGTTGTTCCCAAAAATCAGCACTTCCGTCTTGTCCGTGTTGAGCTTCAGGCAGTTGGTCTTCATCCGCTCATCAACACTCGACGTGCAGTAGTGGAGGTTGGTCCTAGAGGTGGAGGGGTCTTCTGAGAGCAAGAGGATGAGCTGGGTGTCGTCTCTGTAGGACATGATGTTGAGGGCGACGATGTTTCAGAGAATGAAAAACTTTCACAATCCACACTTGTAACAAGACCCTGCTAAGCATAGTGAGAGTGATCCTGAAAGAGCATTGGTGCCTCACAACCTAGACTGGCAAGAATTGGAGCAACTTCCAACCCAGAAGTAATCAATTCAGGAACTTAAAATTAATTATCTCACATCACGCTCTCTCTCTGTCTCTCTCTCTCTCTGTCTCTCTCTTTATCCTCTCTGTCTCTGTCACTCTCTCTCCCTCTCTCTCTCTGTCTCTCTCTCTCTCTCCCCTCTCTCTCTGTCTCTCTCTCTCTCTCTCTCTCTCTCTCTCCCTCTCTCTCTCTGTTCATTTCTGTCATTATCTATCCACCCTTTTTCTCTCTATCTGTCTCCCTCTCCCTTATCCTCTCTCTTTCAGTATCTGCAGTCTTTCCTTCTTCTCCATTCTTGTTTCTATGTTTGATTTTCTCTCTCAATCTCCTCTCCTCCCTGTGGCCCTCTCTCTTTCTCTGTATGTCTAGTCTTCTCTCTATTTTCACTGCATCTGTCTCCCTCCTTCCCTCTCTCTCCCTCCCTCCACTCTATCCACTTTATGTCATTCACTCTCTCTAAAGAGTGAGGCGTTTGAGGACACAGCCTTTCCTTTTTCTTGTTATCTACACAACAACTTTGGCAATGACATGTAAAAAGATGTTTATTTCCCAAAAGCTGTGACATCTGATCACAGCCAAAACTAACAAACCAGAGGAGCCAAGGTCACCCCAGGGAACATTCCGCTTTGCTGCATCTGGTGCAGTGCATGCTGGGACAGGTGTCAGGGACAGGACAGGCTGTACCTGGTGCATAGCATGCTGGGACAGGTTTCAGGGACAGGCTGTACCTGGTGCATAGCATGCCGGGACAGGTGCCTGGGGCAGGCTGTAACTGCTCGGCAGCTCTGCTAGCAGGGGCTAGACCTCAGAGAGACTTCAAAGGCTCTGGAAGATCTGTTCTCAGGAGATATTAATCCATTTAGGCCCTTGTAGGAAATTGGACTCTGTTGCAGTACCCCCCCCCCACTTTATGCTCGGTATCTGGTGCAATTTTGACTGAAAGTGTACTGAGTTCCTGCTCACCAGGTCCCCAGCACCAGTGTTCTTTCCCTAAACTGTACCTTTGTTCCACAATTGGCACCCCTTTAGGCTCCATGTAAGTCCCTAGTAAGTGGTACATCTAAAGAGGACCCTTAAGGGCTGCAGTACGAATTATGCCACCCTAAGGGCTCCCTCATCAAGCACATGCAAACTGACATTGCAGGCTGCATGTCTTGGTGCAGAGAAAACTGAAGAGTCGACATGACACACATGCCTGTTTGCCATGCCTACCCAGCACTGCACATGGTATAGGCAAATCACCCCTGCAGCAGGCCTTACAGCCCTGAGGCAGGGTGTACTATACCCCATGTGTGGACATATCTGCATGAGTGGATGTGTCCCTGTGATATCTAAGCTCACCCATGGATATTACGAGTGCACAGGAAAGCCATGACGAGTACATGGGCTGGACACACGTGATTATGAGTACCCCAGCTACATGATGGTTTCACTGTACCCCAAAGTGTTAGGTACCAAACACTTCGTCTTGATAAACCCACACTGATGCCAGTGTTGGATTTATTAATAAATGCACACAGAGAGCATTATGAGGTGCCCCCTGAAAACCTACCGACTACTACTGAATTGACTGACTGGTCTCGACCAGCCAGCCACCATAAACAAGTGTCCGACCTCCTGAGGTGAGAGCCTCCGCTCTCGGTGGCCTGTGTGGGAATCATCAAAGGCCTTGACACCTTTGTGACCTCGGCCTCTCCAGATAGTGGAAATGCCCAACCCACTGTCCTGCTCCCACTTTTTGGTGGCAAGACAGGCAGGAAAATTAGTAAGATTAGGAGGTGTGCCCATAATCAGCCAGCACCACCCCTAGGGCGGGCCAGCTGATGTGGACCCCACTTTTTAGGTTACTCCATCTTGTTGTGGACATAATTAGCATTCTGGGTCAAAGTTATGCCTACTTCCCACAGGAAGTGGTCATATAGATGTTGTCGACACCCTAAAGCAGAGTTCTTCAATCTGTGGGGCGAGACCCCCAGGGGGCCATGGAGTCTTGGGAAAGGTGGGGACGCATTCCTCAGCCTCTTTAGCTGGAGTCTCATTCAGGGTCTCACCTTTCTGCCAATGCAAATGTACACAACGACTTAATCCGTAATTGTGAAGGGAAATCTGCAAATGTAAAAGACGTTACTAGTACTGGCTTTAATTGATCCAATCAATTGAAGCTTTGTGATGACAAATATTTATTCTTTTTGAGTGGAAGTGCAAAGAGTTAACAACTGAGCTGTGAAGTGCGCGCTTTTATTTGTCATTGTATTTACTATCCCTAAGGAGGTGTTGAAGGGACAGTTATGTAAAAAAAAATAGCATTACGTACAGTCTGGGTGTTAGAAGGTGGTTCTGACCATCTGAGCCGCCCGGATTTTTCACTTTTTGAGCACCTATTTGTTGAGCTTTTACTGTGGGAGAGCCTCATAAGTTAGGAGTCACCCACAGTGAACTCATGATGAAAGAGACTGCATGTGAATTTTACCGGTGTTCCCCTGGCGCGAGTAGGCCGCTGTGCTGCAGCCGGAGTAAGGGGCAACGGGCTGGCTACATGCAGACACATGTGTACATGCGTGTGCACACGTGTAGGGGCTGCGCAGGGGAGATTCCTGGCGTGCGCAGCCCAGGAGCAGGTACAGATAGAATGGTGTGGCAGGAATTATGCAGAGCTGGGTGGTGGCATGGAATAGGCTTATACAATGGGAAGAAACATGTAAGGGAAAGTCAGTGTGCTTTACTGTTTTCACTGAAGGACCACTCCATTATTCTCCCATGAGGATGGGGATCACATAGGATAGTTTCACTTCCCTCGGGCCTACAAATTCCAGACACGCACTAAACTCCACTGTAACTTAGGTGAGAAGAAGTATTCTGCAGAGTCCAAAGTCATATCTGTACTGCTTTTGGGTCATCCAGAAATGTCATATTCCTCTGACTCAGCTCATAACCAGAGCCTGGCTGGGTGTGACCCTGCCAGGCTGGATTAATGACCTTCCTCCCCAAACTGAAGCATCAGAGGCCTAGCCCTTCACGGCAAGCATTCCAAGGGCGGAGGTCTCCTCTCCAAAAGGGAGAGAAGGTGGGTGGAGCTAGAAGTTATCCATCAGCAGCTGTCACCTGGTGCCAGGCACCAAGCTGCTCTGGAGAGACGGCAGCAAGGGCAAGGGGGGAAGGGGCTTTTCAGAGACCATGTGGCATGGGACCCCTGGACGACGCCATTTTGAACTATCCCAGAGGCCTGGGCAGGAAGGAGGGAGCAGGGGCAGAGAGGTGATGTGTTGCTGCCTGATAGGGCAAGCAGAGCCTTCCTGCCAGCCCCCTTCAAATTCTTTTAAAAGGTCTTGCACATGAAGAGGAGCTCTCTCTGGGGTGTGGTCGGCTGAGGAAGACTGGTGCTGGAGCCTGGCACCATGGGCAGTTGGAAGGAAGAACCTCCAGACTGTCCCAGGACCCTGACTTGCGCCAAAAGGGGAGTCCAGGACCAGTGAGCGGACGCCTGGGCCTCTGCGCAAGGAGAAGAGAGGCCCAGGAGGAGAGCCAGGCAAAAGGCTGGAGCAGGGAGCCAGTGAAGACCGTGCCCTGATGAATTCACCCTCCCTGAGACCAGGAGTGCTCCCAGTGGCTGAGGAGCGCCACCGGGAGCAAGAAGAGGCCAAAATGGAGCAGATCGGCCGCCTGGGGGCCGAGATACGCCCCCGAGAAGGTAGGCAACCTTTGACCTCAGGGCGGACCGACGACGAAGCGCATGGGGCTCCGCTGCCGGTCCAAGATGTGCCCCCGGGGTGGGTCAGGTCCCGGGGCTGCCCCCACACAAAGCAAAGTCGGGGAGCGCCATCGCGCTCCCCGTGAAGTGGCCCAAACGGGGGTGCCAGGAGCCCACCCTGTGTCCCGGGCGACAACGGAGGGCGGGGAGCGCCGTCGCGCCCCCACGAAGATGTCTTTGGGGCCCGGGATCCCAACTCCGGGCCCGACGCCCCGAAGGGAACCTGGGGAGCGCCGTTGCGCTCCCCGTGGAGAAGTATCAGGGGCCCGGGATCCCAACTCCGTGCCCCAAAGCTGGGGCGAAGTCGGGGAGCGCCGTCGCGCTCCCCGTGAAGACTGTCCAGGGGGAGGGGCCCGGGATCCCCAACTCCGGGCCCCGGTGTGCCTCGACGCTAGGAAGCCAATTCGGGGAGCGCTGTTGCACTCCCCGTGAAGATGGCCCAAGGGGGGGGCCCGGGATCCCCAACTCCGGGGCCCCGTGTGGTGGAGGAGGAGGGGGAAGTGCCGCCGCACTCCCCCCCAGCATCGGGAAGGTGGGGGGAGTGCTGGTGCACTCCCCCGAAGACCCGCCAAAGAAGAGGCCGCCTCCATGTCTGCTCGCTGGAGCGAACAGACCCGCATGGGCACTCCGGCTCCCGCGGCCGCAAGTGAGGGTGCGGGCCGTGCGGGGAGCCGGCGGGAGCCACCGAGGGTGGGCTCCCCAGGTGGCTCTCCAACTCTTGGAGATAATGAGGTGCAAGGGGCCCTGGTGGGACTGGGCCCCCGAAAAACCGCAGGAGAAGCTGGGGGTGGGCTCCCCGAGCTGCAATTCACTCACCTGGCAACAAGGGGTCCGGGTGGGACCGGGCCCCCAATGGCATGAGGAAGCGGCGTGAGGCAGCCCACGAGGGCAGCGCGGTTCTCCCCGAGCAGCAGGTGAGCCGCTGCTCTATTATTCACGGGGCTGGAGAAAGTGCCCCATAATGCTTTGCAGGCCCGGACCGGCCTGCAAGGAAAGCAGCTTGTGCTTTGCGTGTGGTGACCCCAGGAGGACGGGGTCACCGCCAAGTGAGTGCAAAGGTGCCGGGGGAGCTGCAGGAGCTACGCAGTGTCCCCCAGCATGAAGAGGAAAGTCCCCCCCCCAAAGTCTCTGGGGACTCCATAGAAGTAACCCCTCAAGGGCTCAACCAGCAGTCATCAGCATCCTGGGGCTGGAACTTTTGTTTTACAGCTGGGGGTGCGTTAGGGACTGCACCAAGGTATGAAGGGCTGAGCTGGGGATGTCTGGAGAAGGGCATCCCCTGGAGGTGAAGAGGTGCAATGGCACGAGAAGTGCATTTATCAATGTTATTTCTATGGAGGGACTGAAAGTCACATGTGTAATGTGAAGTCATAAGCAAAGTTGGGTTATGTTGCTGCACATTTCTGCTAGGGTGTCTGGCTGTATATGCTTAATCCTGTGATTACAACTGCGATGCCTTTTAGGGGCTTTTATTGCAATGCATTATAATGGTTATCAGCTATGATAAGTACTGTCATTTTAAGTGATGCTTAAACATATATTCTTGCTGCTGCGTTAGGCGAGGAACAACCCAGACTGTTAGCCCCTAAGAGGTAGAGGTGTATACTGTAGGGTCAGTATGAGACGCTCAGTCAGGGTTATGTGTCATCAGGGCAGGTGTGCCCATTTTAAATGCTTGTTGAGATAAAGGGGTCGGGCGCCACTGGGATGGTGCCATTGGGCAAGGCCCTCACTCCAGGTTATGTTCAACCTACTGCATTGGGGGCAAGATGATGTGCATACATGGGAGTGGTGGTACTAGACCCCACCCCCCCTGCGGGAGGGGTGGGAATGTTATGCAATGTCACAAAGTAATTCCAACAGCTTTATATTTGTAAATTGTTGCATAGTATTGAGTAGTGTGTGTGTTTAATAAATGTACTCTTCCTTTTATAAAGCAAAGTACAGACTGGACAATCAATTATTGAGTGTTATTTCTGCGTACTGGTAAATGGCGATTACTAGCCCACACCACCTCCCTTGAGTAAGCCTTAGACTGCTCTGCAACGCTGCCCTCTGAGAGTCAAGCGCTACAATGTGGTGTTTGGTTCCCAGTGAAGGACAAATGTAGTCATGTTATTTGTGCAGGCCTCACAGATACTGCCTCGTTTTCCAACACTGGTTATTACTAAAATCTATATCTTGGAAGCACCATTTTATCGTAAAACGTTTTGCACATTTTATACCAATCTATCTTATACTGTGTGTAATGCAAGTATAAAATAATGACGCATATTCACAGTAATTTCTGTCACAGGCTGTGACCTTGTAGCACTAAAAATACACAAGTCACTATTCTCCACTGCATCAACCACAATTTAATTCTGTGGCTGTCTGCACACAGATCTTTGCAGAGCATTAACTAATAGAGGTTTCATAATATACCATAGTGCATTTCCCGCTGAGTAACAACTTTTTATATTTATATATTTTTCATTTATGCTGCCCGTTATTTTATATGTAGCTACCTGATGGGGAAAGACCTAAAAAACATAGAGAACATTTTGTTTTTAGCGACACCTTTGACCACGCCCCAATGTACTGACTCTCAAGGCCGTCGACCCCCCCAAACATGACACAGCATAAGTTGTCCAAAGTTTGATAATAGAGCCCCTCAAATTAAGATCCATCCTAGCATGCAATACATGAGCAATTATTACATTTGCTCACATAGACGAGCAACCCCAAAAGGATTGAAGATGTTCACATTTAATGGACCAAAAATACACATTTATAGAAATCATTGAGTGCATGAAGTATTAGAAATACAGGACAAAATCAGCACTAGAGTTTAATACACAACACGTTGTTCTCTATGTCTTTTTGCCTCCTTCTAGGACTTGACAAAGAGTCCCATATGACCAAAAAAGAAGAAAAAAACTTCAAAAATTGGAGGGAAGCTTTCCCATTTGATTTAATTTGACTTCATGAAGGTGTCCTGCAAAACAAACTTTCTGTCCTGACGAAAGCCATCGCAAAGGTCGCAAAGTTGGCAGCAACATGTTGACCTGGTTCTTCCAGAGTTAGATGTGAGAGACACCTAATACCTCTCTTTTCACATCTCGCATTTTTTAATCATACCACTACCTTTGATCTTCTTAATAAAATGTGTCCTTTATAAAGGTAGGAGGTATTTTTAGACCTTTTTTCCTCACATGGTGGATTTCATATGGTCTCAGACAATCACTCCTGGTGGAGGAAAATACCCAATGATGTAACTATCAGTGGCTAAGTACGCCAACGGGAGACAAACCATTGGTGGAACAACACTGTTGAGGGTCTCACAACAATTTTGGTGTTGCCCCACCGCCCCGTCTCAACACAACTCTTCCACTCCTATAGATTTTACAGGTAATATCAAGGAACCACAACTAGATCTCTTGTTGCTGTAGATTGTCAGTGAAAGACAACTGGATATCCTAGTCCAGGTGTTGACACCAGGGGTCACATTTACTAATATGTGACGCAACGCAACACATTAAGATGACTTGCTTCGCTGCATCAAATGGAGAGAGCAGAAATGCACCAGTGTTAGGTTTCAAATTCCCATCCCTGCAACGCACTCTTTTCACGTTATTTTAGGTTAGCAATGTGTGGCTAAATAGATGCCAGTTGTATTCACGTTATGCAACTCACCGAGTTATCCCCGTAATGTGCAGGCTTCAGTTAGCGAGTGTGACTCCATTTTGTTTTTCGCAATCCTTCTTAGGCTGCTTAGACTGTGCCTGAGTTAGGCCTCATGGCTCGTAATGCTTGCCTCAGCAGAACACTGTATTTCGTTATTATTTTTTCTTTCTGTCCAAGGCTGTTTCCCGACTTGCTAATGAGGAGACCATTCTGCTCTCACATACCTATCCAAGTGTGTAGTTCTGCTCCCACGTTAGGAGATGCTGAGACCCAACGCAGTGGCCTTGGGTTTCTGATAACATGTACCCATCTGGCAGGTGGTAGCTCATCTCCCTGTGCCTTCTTTGTTCATGTTCGGCCCAGGCCGGTAGTTTTCCATGGTGGGCGGGGTTGGAGGCTCTTGGGGAAGAATGATTACTCACTGTAGGCTGTTGGGGAGTCAGTCCCTCGGCAGACATCTTAGGGTGCAGGTCATGATGGACTCCTCTGCAGAGCATTACTAATAAATGTAAGTTTGCATTCTCTACTGTCTGACCGACTCTTCATTCATGGGAAGGCATAGTAGGTGGTTGTGAGAAAACCCGAGTGGCCCTAGAGGGCCACTTCCTTCAGTTTGTGCCCGAACAGGGACCCCGCAAGGTGATCCGACTCGCCCGTAATCGGGTTGTAGGGTCGGGGGGTGCGTTTGGTCGGTTGGGCAGATTGGGGTACCCCACACAAGGCCGAGCTTGGTTCTCGCAGCTGCCCCACCCGGCTGATTGGGCGCCCCCTCGTCTAGTGGTCACCGGTTGGGGTCCTGAGAAGGCGAAACCTTGGAGTTGACCGTTTGGTCCGAAGAGTCGGCAGTGGAGAATAACTTGACTCGACCTGTGTGCACCAGGTGAGTGATTTGATTCTTGGAAAAATGGCGCCATTCTTGGACGACACAAGCCTGCGGGCTGTCTTGATACAGTCTCTGGACTGTCTTGTCTGCAGTTTTTGAACTGCCTTGCTTGAACGACACGAGTCGACAGGCTGTGTCTTGGTACGGTCTCCGGACTGTCTTGTATTGAACTTGGTGGGTCTGCGGACCCTTGAAAAAGGCACAGAGTGTTTGCAAGCAGTTCACCGGACCACCCGGAAATTTGGCGAGTGCTTGAAAAGGCCCGGGACTGCCCGCGAACAATCTGCCAGGGCAACTGGTAATTTGGCTAATGCTTGAAAAGGTCTGGGGCTGGAGCCTGTCTTCTTGAATTTGATACAGTCTCTGGACTGTAGGGAGTGGTCCCTGGACCGTTTTTGTTTGGCTTCGTGACTAATATTTGTTACTTTATCTTCTCTTAGTTCGTTGATTGTTGGTGTTCTACTTGTCCGTTAGGGACAGTGCATGTGTCTTATATTAAGATGCCTTGTTTCAGCAAATTGGGGTGTTTTGGATGTCGATGTGGTTCTACTGATGCTCGATTGGAAGAGAGCCAGCCTGCACCTCCGGAGGGTTCTCCAAATTTTGACATCTACGTTAAACATGGTATTGGCCCTGTTATGTTTAGCACATTGTGGCATAAATATACGAGGGACAATGCTGAGTTACAGTGGCCACTTACTGGCTCATTTGATGAACAGAAATTGAACTTCTTGAAGGACAAGTTGTTTGCTAGGAGGAGCAGACAGTCGATGTTTGATTCTCTGAGAATATGGCAGAAAGAAGCAAAGCAGCGACGATTGAGAGCAGAGAAAGAGGCCCGGAAGAGGCAGACGCAAACTATAACACAGAAAGCAGTAGCCTATGAAAGAGGAAAGATAGAGAAGGGTATAGAATGTGCAGATAGAAAGTTTCGGTTACAGACAGATAAGTGCTATGTTACTAGAGAGGAAGGTGATGATTTCGTCGAAGAGCTATTGGATTCTCGTCCTCCTCCTCCTTATGCCCCTGAACGGATATACCCGGCAGTCCCGACCTCTCAGTCCTTGACCTCTAGTGCCGCCCCTTCTAGCATTCCTGTTTCTAGCGCTACCGCTTCAGCCCTGGCCCTCTTGCTTCTCTTCTACTCACACCAGTCACCGGGGCGGGTGCTGTTATCTCCCCTGCCCAGTCTATCAGTTCTGTGTCGACTGCTACTCCCCCTTTCACCCCTACCACCCTGTCTCCCTACATGATGGTACTTGTCTCTGCGTCTGCTCCTTCCCCGTGAGTGTGACACACCAGGCACAGTTGAATGTCGAAACTCCTGCGCGTGGCGTGTATGATGTGAACTGGGCAGCAGCACGAGATCTAATGGATAAAGTGTTGGCGCGTTCTGCAGTGGGTGATGAGGAAAAGAAAATGGCGGCGAATCAAGCAGCTCAGTGGGCTCGGCACCCGATCTATAGCGTGGAGGATGTGTGGAGTGTGATGAAAGATTATGAGCCGTTTATACAGCAGCATGCCCTTAAACACATGTCAGCGATACTGATAGAGTTGTGGGAACAGTGTTTTCAAGGTGTTGCACCGTAAATAATATATGACATTCGGGATAGGGTATATGCTGCAGGTATGGCTCCCAATGAGGTTTTTAGCAATATAACGACACTAGTGGGTTACTGAGGTAGATTGCTCCAGAAGGTTCCGACAATGGGGACACAGCATCCCATGAGGGAAGTTCATCCCATTTACCACCCTGAAATTCCAGAACTGCGCGATTCCACCAATGCTGTTATTAGACAACGGGTCGACGCTCGGTTTCAGGAGCAATGGATCTATACTCCTTGGAAGAGGAGTGAGGTCCTATCCTTAAAGAGCCAGCTGCCAGACCCCCGGAAAAACCCTACTGCATATTATAAAGAATTGACGGAGGCGGCTTCCTCCACAGTAATGACGCTAGCCGACATAGAGTTGTTTTTCGGCCTGTTGGTACCAGTGGATATATGGAGGCAAGCCAATACGCAGGATCATGCACTAGAGTTGGGGGGAACATGGGATGAGATCAGGGCTTGGGATAAGGAGCGTAAGCCCGGCGACAAGCCGAAAGCGGAGCTCCTTGCTTTGCCAGGGCGTATTATCACATACATGCACTCACTTATCCCGCCAAAGAGAGTGAATTGGGATAAGTTGACTGCGGGTCGCCAGAAGAAGGATGAAAGTGTTACGGATTTCTTTACTAGATTTGAAGGGGTGTTCTTAGATTTTAGTGGACAGGACTTGTCACAGGAGGGTGGTGTTCGTTTATTTGTAAACAGATTTGTCACTAACTTGCTTCCCGAGATTGCAACACGGTTGCAGGCTTCGGAAAGTAATTGGACGACATCATCCCCGTCAGTGATATTGAGTATGGCACAATATTACGAACATAGAGAGAATGAGGACTAGGAAAGGGTGGAGAAAAAGTCAAAGGATCTAAAGACGAGGGTATTGATGCAGCAAGTTGCGAGGGGAAATGGACGAGGTAGAGGTTCGGGTTCGGCCCAACGGCCGCCCCGGTCTGGCAGGGGTGGTGCTTCAAACGCGCCCCTCGGGCTCAATCAATGTGCATACTGAAAGCAGGAGGGACATTGGCGGAATGAGTGTCCGGAGTTGTTACAGAAAGGTGAGGCCCCGAGGCGTCGGGGTTTTCGAGGACGCGGACGAGGAACAGGAGGTAGAGGGGGGCTGCAGTCAGAGGATACATCACACAATAGGCAGAGCAGGAATTATTTTGATGACCCCAGAGGACGGCAGTACTATCATGACGATTATGACATGGACGAAGTGACGGGGTTGTCTCACAGCTAGGACAGCCGAGGACAGGGTGAGGGACCAGTTCCTGTGCCTATAGATCAGCAAGGACCTTATGTCACTGCTGATTTACAGGGTACTACTGAATTTTTTTTAGTTGATACAGGGGCTATGAATAGCTCTGTTTCCTGTTCACTGGTCCCGGGGGCAGCTCTGTCTGGCCAAAACAATGTGTTGGTGGGTTTCTCAGGCATGCCGGTCATTAGCCCCATTTCCAAGCCTCTTGCTTTGACTATTGGCCCCTTTACGGTCGATTCACCATTTTTACTGACGTCGAATTGCAGGGAAAATTTGTTAGGACTCGATTTGTTAAAAAAGTTGCATGCGACAATTTTTTGTTCTCCAGACGTTGTTTACATGACTATTGGACCGCAGGTAGCCCGTGCCAAACAGTGCTTTGCGAAGGATGCCCCCCTTCCAGCTGAGTTTAGAGATGTGCCACGTACGTTATGGGCTACAGGAGACACGGATGTGGGGTTACTCCAGATCCTGCCAGTTTCTATACAGATCAGAGACAATGCTAAATTGCCACGTATTCCCCAGTACAAGAGATCTCAGGCAGGTGAAAAGGCCTTATTGCAAATAATACAGTATTTGATTGAGTCTGGTGTGGTTGAGGACACACAGCGAATGTGTGTAATAGCCGTATTCTTCCTATTCTTAAAAAGGCACCTTTGGATTCTTCTGATGCTCACCCCGACGTTTACCGTTTTGTGATAGACCTCAGAGAGGTTAATAAGATCGTAGTTCCCCAATACCCTGTGGTTCCGGACATTACAGCGATCTTGACAATGATTCCCCCATCAGCAAAATTCTTCTCTGTAATTGACTTAAAAAATGCTTTCTTCAGCATACCAATCCATACAGACAGCAGATATCTGTTTGGATTCGCAATAGCCGGTCGGAGCTTTAGCTTCTGTCGTGCTCCACAAGGCTATACTGAAAGCCCTAGTATTTATAGCCAAGCCTTGAAAGCTCAATTGGATTCTTTGGAGCTTCCCCCTGGTAATGTGCTGTTGCAGTATGTTGACGACCTCCTTGTGGCTTCAGACAATGAGGATGGTTGCAAAGACGCTACAGTTAAATTATTGTTGCATCTTGCGCATCATGGACACAAGGTGTCACTTTCCAAATTTCAATATTGTCGACAGGAGGTCACCTATTTAGGTCACCTATTGTCGAAGGAGGGTCGCAGACTAACACCTGAACGCATAGCTGCCATTTCTAACATGTCTGTCCCTAAAACCCAACGCGTGGTACGCGCGTTTATAGGGATAACATCGTATTGTCGGCATTGGATCCCTAACTACTCACTACTAACAAAACCCCTTCTTTACCTGACCACAAAAGATGTGCATGAACCCTTGCCTTGGACACCTGCATGCCAGCAAGCTTTTGAGCAATTAAAGACTGCGCTTTGCTCTGCTCCTGTGCTTGGTACTCCTGATTACCAGAAGCCTTTTGTGCTCTACGTGCATGAGGTGGACGGTTGCGCGCTTTCTGTTCTAACACAGGGTTTCGGTGGTAAGCAGAGACCCTGCGCCTACTTCTCTGCCATGCTTGATAATGTCGCCAGAGCGCTCCCGAGCTGTCTAAGGGCTGCCGCGGCAGTGGCAGTTTCCATCAGACAATCGGCAGGGCTCGTTCTTGACACGGGCCTCACAGTCATGGTACCTCATGCTGTGGATACGCTATTGAATAAGACAAAGACGCAGCACCTTACTAGTGCGCGTCTAACTGGCTATGAACAGACCCTGTTTGCTCCGCACATTACCATCAAAAGATGTGCTACTCTGAACCCAGCCACGTTACTACCCCTCCCTTCGGAAGAAAAGGACAATGATGTCCATGATTGTTTATTTCGGACTGAGGAAGAAACGAAGGGACGGGTAGACCTGACTGATGTTCCCTTTTCAGACCCCCAAGGGGAACTATATGTCGATGGCTCTTGTTTCAAATTACCAGATGGCACCACCACTGCAGCTTATGCAATCACAACGTTACACACTTAGTTGAGACATCCCATATCCCACACCAATCGGCCCAAGCTGCAGAGCTGGTTGCCCTCCTCAGGGCTTGTGAGTTGAGTGAGGGACTGGCTGTTAATATCTACACAGACAGCCTTTGGGGTGGCCCATAATTTTGGGCGCCTCTGGGCGGAGAGAGGGTTCTTGACTTCGCACGGACTGCGGATTCAGAACGGGCCATTGATACATAGATTGCTGTCCGCATTGACACTTCCCAGTAAGTTAGCAATAGTAAAATGTAGCGCTCATAAGGCTTTTACATATGATGTGGGGAGGGGAAATGCTTTCGCAGACCAGACAGCTAAGGAGACAGCTCGATCAAAGTTGACATAGATGTTGGTGGCAGGTCCCGCTAGGTGGGTCCCAGACAATGGAATGTTCGAGGACACATTGGAGAATGTCAGGGAAATCCAGGGTGAGGCGACTTTAGATGAATTTGCGATGTGGGAGGAGAAAACAGGTCGCTTGGATGAGGATGGGTGTTGGACCGACTTGTCAGGGAAGCAGCGATGGTTGCTGCCTAATTCATATGTGCTCCCTGTTGTGACCATGGCCCATGGCCCACGGCCCGGCACACATTAGTGCCAAAGGAATATGCAAGTTGCTGGACCCAGTATGGCAGAATGATAATATCGCTATTCAGCCACGCACCTAGTGAAGCATTGCATCATTTGTCTGAAGCATAACCCTGGGAAAGGTACCCCTACACCCGCTGGTAATTTTGCACCGCCTTCCTTCCCTTTCGAGGTTCTCCAGATGGATTTCATCGAAATGGAATGAGTCAACAACGTAAAGTATCTGCTAGTAGTGATTTGCGCATTCAGTAAATGGATTGAGGCTTACCCCACTAAAGAGAATACAGCCATGGCGACGGCGAAGGCACTTCTAAAAGAGTACTTCCCGCGCTATGGATTTCCACACGTGATTTGGAGTGACAACGGAAGTCACTTCAATGCAAAAGTCATTGAATTGGTGTGCACAGGTTTGCATATTAAGCAGAAGTTACATGCAGTGAATCACCCCCAGTCAGCTGGCCTAGTTGAGAAGTTCAATGGTACTCTCAAACTGAAGCTAGCAAAGATTCAAGAAAGCACAGGACTGCGACGGTCAGATGCATTACCCTTGGCTTTATTGTCTACCAGAGCGACAGCGCATTCTAGAACAGGGTTGTCCCCATAAGAGGTGGTCTTTGGACGCCCTGCTAATGTTTGGGGCGTCCCCAACCCAAGCGCTTTTCCGAGATAGAGTACCCCCTGCTTGTGGACTACCTGTATGAATTGTCTAAAGATTTTCATTCTCTTCATCAACAGATACACGCCACTTTGCGGCCAGTACCAGAGGGGCCCAGGCATTGCATACAGCCAGGCGACTATGTGATGATTAAGAACTTCCAACGAAAAAGGAGCCTGGAGCCGAGGTGGAAGGGGCCTGTCATCGTTCTCCTCGCCACTAGAACGGCTGTAAAGGTAGACTGCAGAAAGCACTCGATCCATACATCTCATGTGAAACAGGTGCCTCTCCCGCTCCCGTACGACCGTTGGGTCAACGAAGGCATCGGTGATCAGGAGTGTGAGAAGGTGCCACGCTTCATTCCCTTCTTTGACGCCCGGGTGAGGTGGGCGCAGACGGACGAAGAAAGTGATGCAGTTCTGGCCGAGGCGATCCCACCAGAGATAAGGGCCGCCCCGGATAACACCGTCTCTGATACACCGGAATCTGAATCTCGATGTCCATCTGATCCGGAGTTTCAGCCCCTTTTTGTTGATGAAACAGTGCATGGAGTAACAAAGTATAATCTGAGGCCCCGAAAGAAGGACGCTGCACCAGCCGAACAGTCTAGGAGTTATGGAAGGACTTGAGCTTAGGGCGCAGGTGCTGTGCCTAAGGTGCCTGTATTAGACTAGGGTGAGCAACACTGGTGCACTGCCTTGGACACTGGACAGGATAGTTGAGGGCATTTGCCCAGGAGGGAGGGTGCCCTATCCTGAAAGAAGAAGAATTTGTTTTGCTGCAAGGGCTGCGATTGTGCAGCTCCTCCGTGGGAGTGCTTCATAGCTCTGTCGTTGATGAACAATAGGAGCCTGCGAGCAAGGCTCTAGGCGGACGCTGGATGATCTGTGCCCTCTGGTACTGTTGTTGCAATAGTGGCTCTAGCCCGTGAATTTTTCTTTCCCTTTTGACACCTATAAGTTGCCCTTGAAGTTTTCCAAATGTATCCCTTTGGTCGTCCTATCCCTGACGAGGGGCAGCCCTTTGTGGCTCCGCGTCCCACTCCAGATGATCCTGTTTGGTCCTCTTGGTCCACTAAGAGTAAAACAGTGTTTGTGGTAATAATTTTGCTTTCTCTGATATTTGTATTTGGGGTTCTGTTTTTCCTGGAAGATAAATATCCTGTGCAGGCTTGGATCAGTACTACACCTGCCCCTCCTGAACATATTTTTGGTACATTAGCGCCTCACAAAGAAGAACACCGGAAGTCCTATAAGGACAATGTTTTTATTCAGACGTTGCATCAAACGCATGCTGTTTATAATACAACAAAATGTTGGGTGTGTGGTTTGCTACCTTCTGTCACGCATCGAAGTGAGAACCTGCTGCCTATGCCTCTATCTCATGTTAATAGCTGTGAGGCATGGTTTACCTTACTTAGCTTGATTTGCTCATTCTCTCAACAAGACTCCTTGGAACGCAGAAGTACCAGTTCCCGCTCTCTGACGATGAATGTACACTCTCAGCATAGGTCCCCACCTGGTGTTTCCCCTGGAGATGGGCGGTTCGATCGAGTGTTCTTAAGCACTTGCCTCAGAGCAGCAGATCGAGGTAGAAAGGCAAACAGAACAGGGATGGATAGAGATAGGTTTTCACAGTTCAATATATCTGACTATTACCAATCCTTCCAAGTCTGCAATGTCACTGAAGATAAGCCCATACCCCTGGCGGTGGTAGACATATTGGCCCCTTTTTGTGTTCAAGGGGCGGGAGACATAGCGGTGGGAGACAGTAGATGCAACACCACCTCCATATTGAGAATACCCAAAAATCCGCCCTTGATCCCACCACCTAATGTTTATTTTGTTTGTGGTACTCATGGTTATGTGTGGCTCCCTGAGGGATGGTCAGGGCGGAGCTACCTTTCTTACCTCCTTCCCCCAGTCTACATAGCCCCTCCCAACTACCACAAAACTCATTGCTTGCAGCGTAGGAGTGCCTCAGCACCCCGAGTTAGGAGAGTTGTCAATCCAGACGATATTGATCAAACAGATACATCCTTGCAGCAATTTACTGACATAATGAAGGGCATTCTGCCGTTCTGGGGTCCCATGTTCAATAGTCGTAATATTCGTCGCCTTGCTAGAGTAGTTGAGGGAGTTATTAATACTACTGCCGGTATACTGACTAATATTACAGTCGAGCTTCATGCTACGAGGCTCGTTTCTCTTCAAAATAGGATGGTTTTAGATGTCATTCTGGCTGATAGGGGTGGAGCCTGTCGGGTCATCGGAGCAGCTGCTGTGTGTACATCCCTGATAGTGCCCCTACTGTGTATTCCACAATACAAAAATTACACCGACTTGCCTCAGATATCCATCAGGATAATGGTTCATGGTCTCTCACAGGGTGGCTCTGGGGTCTGATGACATCATGGGGTTGGAAGATATTACTTGTCCTAATAGCCATCGCAGGAGTCATCTTTACCTGTTGCTTATGCATTAACTGCCTTCCTGCCTGTTGCACCTATTGTATGAGTAAACTTACCCCCACTCCTACATTGCCAAGAAGTGATAACAAGATTTCTGTTATGATGATGCATTCAGGATCTGATGCTCATAGACGAGGGCATCTTTGAGTATTAGATGATTTAAATGCTCATGCATAGCTTGTTTTTCCCTTGTTACCTGAGTGACTGAGTAATTCCTTCCTCTCCCTTAGAATTGTAAAGACCCTACCGGATAGCGAATAAAGCATTTAGCCACCCATGCTAAAAAGAGGGTCTGTTAGGTTTCAAATTCCCATCCCTGCAACGCACTCTTTTTACGTTATATTAGGTTAGCAATGTGTGGCTAAATAGATGCCATTTGTATTCACGTTATGCAACCCACCGAGTTATCCCCGTAATGTGCAGGCTTCAGTTAGCGAGTGTGACTCCATTTTGTTTTTCGCAATCCTTCTTAGGCTGCTTAGACTGTGCCTGAGTTAGGCCTCATGGCGCGTAATGCTTGCCTCAGCAGAACACTGTATTTCGTTATTATTTTTTCTTTCTGTCCAAGGCTGTTTCCCGACTTGCTAATGAGGAGACCATTCTGCTCTCACATACCTATCCAAGTGTGTAGTTCTGCTCCCACGTTAGGAGATGCTGAGACCCAGCGCAGTGGCCTTGGGTTTCTGATAACATGTACCCATCTGGCAGGTGGTAGCTCATCTCCCTGTGCCTTCTTTGTTCATGTTCGGACCAGGCCGGTAGTTTTCCATGGTGGGCGGGGTTGGAGGCTCTTGGGGAAGAATGATTACTCACTGTAGGCTGTTGGGAAGTCAGTCCCTCGGCAGACATCTTAGGGTGCAGGTCATGATGGACTCCTCTGCAGAGCATTACTAATAAATGTAAGTTTGCATTCTCTACTGTCTGACCGACTCTTCATTCATGGGAAGGCATAGTAGGTTGTTGTGAGAAAACCCCAGTGGCCCTAGAGGGCCACTTCCTTCAATGGTTAGCCCCCACTTTTTGATTGATACCTGATGTGATTTTGAACTGTTAGTGCACTGGGTCCCAGCTAGCAAGGTTTCCAGTGCCAGATCTCTTTCCCAAAACTATACCATGATTGGTAAAACTTCAGCTGCCCTTGTAAGTGCCTAGTAAATGGTACTCCCGGTACCTAGGGCATGAAAAATGAAGTGGGTCCACTGGGGCTGCAGCACAAATTGTGCCACCCCACAGACCCCTCACCAAGACAATGCAAACTGTCATTGCAGTCTGCATGTCATGGTGCAGAGAAAACCAGAGTCGACTTTCCACACAGCCCTAGTGCCATGCCCTCACATACTGCATGAGATATAGGTAAGTCACCCCTACTGCAGGCCTTACAGCCCTAAGGCAGGGTGCACTATACCCCATTTGTGGACATATCTGCATGAGCAGACATGACCCTACAATATGTGAGCCATTCTTGGATATTGTAAGTGCACAGGGAAGCCATAGAGAGTACATGAGCTGGATACTTGCCATGATGGCTTCACTGTGCCCTAAGATGGTACCAGACATCTTGTCTTAATAAATCCTCAATGATGCCAGTGGGTTATTTATTAATAAATGCACACAGGGGACCCTTTAGAGGGTCCCCTGAAGCTTACCAAGCACTGGAGTGGTCTCTTACTATTCGTAGGCAGACACGTTTCTGACCTCATGAGGTGAGAGCCAGCGGCCTCAGAGGCCAGAAACAAAGCCTGCTCCAGGCCGGAATGGCCTTCTAGAGCGGGAAGCTTCAAAGGTGCTGCCACCTTTGAAGTTCAGCCTAGGCTTCCCCAGATAGTGGGGAAGGTCAACCACCCCTGTTCTGGTCCACATTTGACATAAGGACAGGCGGGAAAATTAGTTAGATGAGGAGAAGTGTCCACATTTTGCCAGCACCACCCCTAGGGTGGGACAGGCAATGTGAACCCCTCTCCTCAAAATCCACCATCTTGGGATGTGGGAGAAAAAACCTATCAGGGCTATGGTAGGACCTCTTCCCACAGGAAGTGGTCACCTAGTGGGTGTAGACACCCTAAAGGTAGGTAGCTCATTGGCTACTACCTGTCTCCCTCTGTAACGCCCCTAAATTCTGTATTTATGTGGCATCCCTAGACCTGGAACTTAAATTCGGCAGAGAAGAAGAAGACCAGGACAAAGAAGAGTCAAAGCCCGAGAACTGAAGCCCTGTTGCAGAAGAAAATTGGTGCCAAACCCTGCCTGCTGACTCAAGGACTTGACAATCATGGTGTGCTGTGTTGTCCTGAACCTGTGAAGACTCCTAGAACCCCGGAGCGCCTCCAGCCTTTGCAAAATCACCAAGATCCTCCCTTGGAGTGAAGGTATCACTCCCCTGCACACCGCAGGCACCGATACCACTGAGTCCAGCTTGTTGACATGCTGCTCCCCGACAACTTCTATGCAGCACCTGCACCAAAAGAAGTACACCAGCTCCGGATGGTCAGATCTGTCTCCTCACCAAGTTTGGAAACACCAGGACATACCAGAGCGGCACCGAACCAATACCTGGGCTACCGGACTCCCTACAGTAAACAGTGGGATGATGAGTCCACGGCGGACTCCAACGATAACAGAAGCAAGCAACTGTCAAGAGACATCGAGACCCCTGAGACCCACATCCTAAGTGGACCAGCTGTCCTGAAAAGTGCCTCTCGAAGTTGCCTGGTCCTGACCGCGAGGACTTCTCGATGCATGACGCCCGGCTGATCTATTTGTTCTGCACACGGCCCCATTCTCCTACGTCGCAGAAAAGACCTGGAACGAGCTCCCAGTCAACATCAGACACTCCCCCACTCTGCACACCTTCAGGAAGAGCCTCAAGACCTGGCTTTTCGACTGATTCGAAGCTGCACCCCCCCCCCAGCGCCTTGAGACCCTCACGGGTGAGTAGCGCGCTTTTAAACCCCTGATTGATTGATTGATTGATCGGCCCCGGTAATGACAAACCAGCTGTGCTCCCATGGTCCTGCAACCCATGCAACCTCCTCCCTCCAGTGGGACCCACCAGACTTACCTCTATGTCCTCAGGTGCAGTGTCTTTCCAGGGGCCCCCCTTCTTTGTAGCGCACCAATAACCAACACCTTCAGTGCCTTGCTCCCGGCCCATTACGGGATGCTCCCGAGCTCCTGCTGGAACTTTGAACCTGGTCCTGCTATCGACCTAAAACGAGAAGGTGAACTTCGTGAAAGCACTGCCTGAATTTATATGCATTTTTCTGCTTTTAAGGTCTGATGGAGTCAGGAAACAGTGTAGTGTGCTGCAAACAATTGAGGATCAAACCACAAAAAGGTGCAACATAACATTAAGCAGCGGTGCAAGCAGGGGGGTCTGTAAGGGCTCCCAGAGAGGGAAGAAAGCAGGGAGGTCTGTAACGGTTCTGAGTGAGGGAAGCAAGCAGTGCAAGGAGGGAGGTCTGTAAGAGTTCCCAGGGCGGGAAGCAGGCAGTGCAGGCAGTGCAGGCAGGGGGGTCTGTAAGGGTTCCGAGGGAGGGAAGCAGACAGTGCACGGAGGGGGGTTTGTAAGGGTTCAAAGGGAGCGAAGCAAGCAGTGCAAGCAGGGGGGTCTGTAAGGGTTCCCACGGAGGAAAGCAGGCAGTGCAAGCAGGGAGGTTAGTAAGGGTTCCCAGGGATGGAAACAAGCAGTCCATGGAGTGGGGTCTGTAAGGGTTCCCAAGGAGGGAAGCAGCAGTGCAAGAAGGGGGGTCTGTAAGGGTTCCCAGGGAGGAAAGCAGGCAGTGCAAATAGGGAGGTCTGTAAGGTTTCACAGGGAGGGAAGCAAGCAGTGCAAGCAGGGAGGTCTGTAAGGGTTCCCCGACAGTGAAGCAAGCAGTGCAATCAGGGAGGTCTGTAAGGGTTCCCACGGAATGAAGGAGCAGTGCAAAAAGAGGTCTGTAAGGGCTGCCAGGGAGGGAAGCTGGAGTGCAATCAGGGAAGTCTGTAATGGTTCCCAGGGAGGAGAGTAAGCAGTGCAAGAAGAGAGGACTTTGTTAATATTGATGTATACGATGTCGATGTACGCCACAATATATGTATGTATAACAACAAACTTGCAAAGCTTTTGTCGAATCCACCCGATATGACCTCTCCATCAGCCCGAAGTCAGAATTACGTGGTCAGACAGGTCCTGCAACCTAGGCCTGAGGCAACTGATTGACATATCACAGATGGGGGTGACACGTAACCCTTAGACATAAGTGCAAACAGGAAAACCAAGATCGATCCAACAGATAGGCAGCAACACCAGAATGGTCTTAGGAGATTTCCCCCAATAAACACATTTGGCCTGAGGGGCGCGCATTCCCAAGTCACCATAAAGTCAGATGCCACACTAAGTCAGAAACACTCAGCCAATCAGAACACAGCATGCACACTACATTCAGCGATCACACGCTCCCCATGCCAGACATCTGGACACATACCCACTGGCCCCACATTCTGTCAATGGTCTTTCATATTTTCTAGGTAAATTCATATTTGAGCAACATTTTGGTGAGCCGGGAGACATCCATTACCACGCGGGCATTGCATCGCAATGCCTTTACATCGCGGGTATTACAACGCAAGTCGTTACAACGACTTGCGCTGGATGGCGCTCTAACCTAAGGAATAGTGTGATTTACTATTCCAACACCTTCCCTACTGTACGTAGACTGGAGTTGGAATAGTAAATCATACTATTCCTAAGTCCAGCGCCCTCTAGCGCAAGTCGTTGTAACGACTTGCGTTGTAAAAACTGCGATGTAACATACCGCGATCATTTTGATTGCGTTGTAACGTCACATATTCTGGTGAGCCAGATAGGAGAGATTGGTTCTTCAAGCCTGACTGCAGCCGAAGGAAACGGACCCCGCCCTTACGGATTCACATCTGCACAGCAAGAACGGTAAGCAGACTCCGCAATTGATTGAAAGTTCTGCTGAATCCGCGGGGTTGAGGTCCATCCTGAAGCCGCTGTCAGTGGGTAAGAGACTACATCTGATGCTTAGTCCCAGCATTTGGCCTATGGTAAACTAGGAAGAAGCGTATCTAACCTGAGCGCCCTGCCACTCAGAAAAATCTGACATATTGCCTATTTTATCTGTCCAAGCTGAGTAGGCCCAGGGCGGCCTCGGAAGCGATCCCTTGGAGGTCACGTTTCTCCGATAGTCAGCATGCTAGGAAAGGTGAGGGTTGTTTAGTCGCTTGGACCGCTGGGCGAGACACAGGGGATATGTTTATCTCTAGGTCGGACACAAGGACCGCTTGGACTGGTAGGCGAGATCCCTGGGTGTGAAGACATGGTTGGGGCCTCACTGCTTGGACCACTAGGCATGACACAGAAGGGGCCTGATTCACAGAACTAACTTACGTCAAAATCCTAAACTTACAACAATTTTGGTATTCACAGAATAAACGTACACATTTGGGTATTCACAGAATGAACTTACACATTTGGGTATTCACAGAATGAACTTACACATTTGGGTATTCACAGAATGAATTTACAACAATTTTGGTATTCACAGAATGAACTTACACATTTGGGTATTCACAGAATGAACTTACAACAATTTTGGTATTCACAGAATGAACTTACACATTTGGGTATTCACAGAATGAACTTACAACAATTTTGGTATTCACAGAATTAACTTACTCATTTTGGTATTCACAGAAGGCACTTACTCATCAATGAGTAAGTGCCTTCTGTGAATACCAAAATGTGTAAGTTACACAAAATGTGTAAGTTACACAAAATGTGTAAGTTACACAAAATGAGTAAGTTACACAAAATGAGTAAGTTAAACAAAATGTGTAAGTTACACAAAATGTGTAAGTTACACAAAATGTGTAAGTGTCTTCTGTGAATACCAAAATGTGTAAGTTTATTCTGTAAATACCAAAATGAGTAAGTTCATTCTGTGAATACCAAAATGGTAGTAAGTTTAGGATTTTGTCGTAAGTTAGTTCTGTGAATCGGGCCCAAGGTACGCACAGGCTCTGGGTGTGATATAGAGCCAGCATCTCAATCTTAATTTTTTAGTCTAAGATTTTTCTTAGTGCTATTGGTTTCTTAACACTGGGAGAATCTGAAGGAAGTGAGAGGTGTTATTCGCTTAGACCACTGGGCGTGACATAGGGTGTTATTCGGACGTTAGGGAAAAAATTGGACTTTGGAGAGTAAGGTGCAGCTTGTACTTGGCCAAGGAGGGCCTGTAGTTGTCGAGTCGCTCCTTCTTTTCTGCATAAATTGTTGCAATCTTTGTCCCCGAGCCGATATTGACAGACTAACTTGCTCTCTTAGTTCCGTGTACTGCACAGAGCCTCCCCTTGTCAATGAGCAACATACGCTAGGAGTGAATATATACCTTTACAACGCAGATTTTACTCCGCAATACAATCACAACGCGGTCGTTACAACGACCGCGTTGTAACCACGCAATGCCATTACTACGCAAGTCATTACATCGACTTGCAGTAGATGGCGCCGTAACATTAGAAATTTATAATTTACTATTCCAACTCCAGCCTACGTAACAGTAGGGAAGTTGTTGGAGTAGTAACCTATACTATTCCTTATGTTAGAGCGCCATCTACTGCAAGTCGATGTAATGTCTTGCGTAGTAATGGCATTGCGTGGTTACAACGCGGTCGTTGTAACGACCGCATTGTGATTGTATTGCGGAGTAAAATCTGCGATGTAAAGGTTGTTTCCCGCTAGGAGTGGGGTAGGGTTTTTAAGACAAGGTTATCATTTTTTCCTCTGTCACTTTTTTCTCTTCTATTTTCATTGTGGTTTTCTATTGATGCATTTTTGCTTGACGTTGTGGTGCTGATAAATTATTGCAGCTGTGTTTCATGTTGAATTTATGTTTCGTTAACGTTTCTATGGGCACATGATGAAATTGCCACTTTTCATATTTGCTATTCCGCTGCTAAAAGTATTATTCACAAAGGTTCGAATGAATCGCGGCCCTTACTGGTTGTTTCCCTTCATATGGGTTGTTTTATGTATTGTGAAAGTTGTTTGATGCATCTTTGTCCTAAAGCTGAGCGCATAGTAAAGTAGTTATTGCCAGCATAATCCCTTGTACATATTTTCCCCACGATCAGAGTAGAATTTAGGGTTATCTAAAAAGTCTTGAGAAGTTAGGAGTGCACTGTGGGGCATATTGACAAGCCCCTATCATCACTTTTTACAACGTTCCTGTGGCGATAGGGGCTTCGCCTTATTTACAAGGCAGCGTTAAGCCACTTAATGTGGGTTAACGCTGACTTGCAAATAAGGTCCCCTTTTAACGCTATGTTTAGCTTGAAAGGGGAGGGCAATGGGTGTTGCAGTGGGCGTTCCACCGAAACACCCATTGATTCTGACGCTGC
The DNA here is from genome assembly GCA_963921515.1 of Calotriton arnoldi. Classification (NCBI taxonomy): domain Eukaryota; kingdom Metazoa; phylum Chordata; class Amphibia; order Caudata; family Salamandridae; genus Calotriton; species Calotriton arnoldi. Next base: position 376,037 of record CAWUFW010012041.1, read on the forward strand.
CCCCTATTTACAAGGGCAGCGTAAATAGGGGGCAGCGCCAGAATTAAGACCAGGGAAAACCTGGTCTTACCCTGGCGCAACAAGGAGAAATGTATCATTTCTCCTGGTTTTTGCTGTTTTCATGTGTGCTACTTTGTGCAGCACACATGGAAACAGCAAAAAGCCCTTGATTGTTTATGTGCAGGAAGGTGTCCCTTCCTGCACATAAACAACCAATTTTTAAAAATGCCGTTTTGCAAATTCTAAGTGTGCTGCATTAAGCAGCACACATAGAAGTTACAAAACGGCATTTCATGATTGTTTATGTGCAGGAGGGGGGACCTTCCTGTACATAAACAATCTTCTCCTGCACGCAGACACCCTTGCACTATGGTGCAAGGGTACCTGCGTTGGCGCTAAGCTGCTAAACTTAGCGCCAGTGCAGGGGAAACGCAGGGCTGCACCATATTCTTGTAAATATGGTGCAGCCCTGCGTTTCAAAAGTGGCGGAGTGAAGCGTTAAGCCAAGAAGGCTAACGCCTCACTCCCCCACTTCCCTTGTAAATATGCCCCTGTATTCCTTAAAAAGTTGAAGTTTCCAAAGCATCATGGAGTCGCCTTTGAACCACATGTGCACTAGATTCCCCACAAAGGCTAAAAGGCTGGATAAATGTTGCTGTGAATGGGTCGCACCCACTAAGACACATGCATTCCCCTGGCCAGAGGGGGGAACCTTCAACACCAACATAATAATACACACGAGGGCATACATTCAGACCAAATACTTAGGACAGAAAAAGACTAAATGATACACACCGTTAGAACTAAGGGCCATCTTCAAGGAAGTCCCGACCTACAATTCTGTCCCTGAATCCGCACCTCCCTCACCATACACTGGCACGTAGGCGCTCTCTCTGATGTCGGCCATCCCAGATTACACAAACCTGCCGGTCAAGGGTGCAGGAGGGACCCCCCACCGGGCAGTGAGCCACTGTATCTAGGGATGGGAAGTTGCCTGACTGGCTAACACAAGAGACTTCAGTCTCACCCAAGTTCGGTGCTAGAATCCCCCGAAGCTCGACCCCCCATCTGCCACGTCTAGCCCACAAAACATACACTCCATGAGTGGCCAGGAACCTCATAGCGTGTCTAAACAGTAAAACGACTAGCGATAGTGAGAAAGAGGAAGAGGACACCAGTCCCCTAAGATCCAAGAGCGAGGTGAGGATGCAGGAATAGTCACGCCAGAAACCAACAGGACACCCAAAGACACACACCCACAACTGTCCGCCCCAGGGTGCCATGAGGAGGACCCCGTGGTCACGATTCTGATAGACGGGACACCTTACACTCTCTACTAGACATGGGGCAGCGAGGTCGTGCATGCGGGAGGGGACAGTCCACCTATCTAAAAGCACTGCAACCATACAAGGAGTCTCGGGCACGGTGGCAGGCATCCGTTTCACAGAACCCCTTGAGCTGGAGATGGGGGGGAAGGGTAAAGGAACAGTTGTTGTACTTTACCTCCTCCCCGATTAATATCTTGGGACGGGACCTAATGACCAAACTGAAAATGTCAATCTTGTTTGCTGAGAATGGGGCTATAGCCTGCTCCTCCCCTCAAGCTCCCCTTTCAGGGAACTAACAAATAATACACTCCCATACCACATGGACAACCCGGCCAGTCGGTCCCCCTTCACGGGGCGGTCCTGGAGTTTACAGGAATCTGCTCGAGCTATGTGAATTTGCACAGCAGTGGGCATGCTGCTCTAACCACCTCTTAGTGGAGACCGCCAATAAGATGAAAATATTGTTAGCCAGTACAGTATACAAGGAGCAAGAGATCTGGGACCTCGACCTGTGCATGCCTGCTTAGTTCCCCGAGGCTAGGTGGGGAGCTGGCACAAGGCGCATAGGGCCAATGGTGGTGACAAACAGACCGCACGTACCCCAGGGATTACTAATCTCAGCCCGTGTCGCCACTCTGGCACCTTCCAGAGTGAGGAAGTGGCACAGGCAAGGTTGCCCAGCACTATGTGGTGCCACCCCCACACACTAAGCCCCCTACCTGCTGCTGAATGCGGTGCCCAAGCTAGTGACCATTGGAGGGAACACAGCACACTGAGCAATGGATACACCACCCCAAGGAAGTGTCCCAAGGAAGTGCCCCCACTGGCCACAGGGGGCGAGTCCCAGAGCTGGAGGTGGGCGGACTACCACACGCACCCCACATACAATTTCCCACAAGGAAGGGCCAAAACCAGGAGCAAGCCCAGAAAAACTCCATTAAGCTGGGCCCCCACAAACTGAGTAAAAACACCCCCAAGCGGGCCGCATTGGCCGCAAGAGTGCAAATGGCACCAGTCTTGAAAGGGACTCCACCGTGGAACCCCAGAGGGTTACGGCTCAGTTTTGGCAGCAGAGGTCAGGAAGGCTGGTGGCAGCCAAAACTTAAGGAATCTTTCTACTGCCTCAGCATGGGCCACCTTGCTGACCTCTGCCACCTAAAGGCGTACCGAGAGCAAAGTTCGACAAGCCTGGGCCAGGCCGTCCAAAAAACCCCATCAACAAAACCAATCCCTGATCAACCCGGGTGCAAAGCGCATTTAGCCACAAGGAAATCAGTCAGCAAACACACTACTGCAACAAGGACAAGGTGGCTGGCCAAACACATGGCAACCGCAGCAGGCAGAGAACCCAACCCAGCAAGCACTGGGGCCAGAGCCACAGCAGGGAGGGGCGACTCTTTGGGGAGGCAGTGCCTTCACGCAATCACACAGTCCAAATACGCAGTTAATCCAAACCCCCAATATGACTTCATACCCATTTCCGAAAACTCATCACAACGATAAAGACTAGTGACACAGCATTAGGAGAAAACTCAAGCCTTTACTTGCGTTCAGGAAAAATTCAGGACTGCCGTATGTTCTGTCGACTGGGAATCCACACTAAAATCTGCCATTTGTGTGTCTGCTGCTGGTCCCCTAGGGTGGAGTTGGCTGGCCATGTCCAAGGGGGAGGGCAGTCTGACGAATGAGGCAAGGCGACCCCTGACCTAGCATTAAAACAGGCATCCAGGTCTCTTCATCCAAGTCCAATTGGGACGTGTTCCTATTACGAGATCAAAAGGACCCCATTTAGGACCCCATCTAGTGGAGGCCCCCTTTCAGGTCCAAAACAAGACAACAGTCCAAGTACTGGAAGCTAGGCATTTCGGTACAGGCAGGATAATGGTGTCCCCCATAGAACTCCGCAGTCATTGCACAAATATGCGACAATGTGGCACCAAGTCAGCAGGGAAATGCCCCAGGGCAATCAGCCTTCTCAGTTTGTTACTTGCAGTACGACAAGTCCCAGCCGCACACCTGACTCCTGTCATAAGCAAGATATTTTGTTCCTCCTCTCCTCTAATGCTTCCAAACATCAAAAATCTGCTCATCAGACCACGTCCCTACGAAACCACGGGGGTAGTGTGTCACCGGGTAAGAAGTCCCTGACCCCCGCCGAGGGTGGCAGACCCAAAGCATCCTGGATCTGAGGGAGAGAGGGGCACCAGGAGGGAAAGGGGTTCTGTAGATGACCTTCGCAGACCCACACAAGGTGCATGGATACGCTCACCAACTGCACCCAGCTTGTCGAATCAAATAACACAAGGCCTCACGAACATCGTCCAAGGGAGTAATAGGCCCGATCCCAGTCATTGCCACATCCAAATCACACTGGGGCCACAGAGTAGCTTTGCAGCCCCCTTCAGTATGCCACAATAAAACCAAAACTAAAGGAGACCTTAGGAAGGGGCCCAATGACCTGCAGGAAGCAGCCCAAAAGTAACCCAAAACAAAGCTTCCAGAAAAAGGGCATAGTCAAGACACCCAATTCCATTAGAGAAAACCTCGTTACACACCACGTGCAGAGACCAGATGGGCTTATATGTGTCCTTGGGACATGTTGCAATTACCCACAACCCACAAATTGCGACACGCCCCATTCCTTTCACAGCGCATTGCACTTATGTAGGTCAAAAGGTACTATCCTCATCTATAAAACTACACACACGTTAGTGAAAGTAGTGTATTAGTGGGCCAACAACGCCCATAAAACAATAGGTAAAAAGAGTCATCCACACACCCACACAGATCACCCCACTAAAACTCTCACCTCTGTCATAGCAGGGGGGAGGACCAAAGGACTCACAAAAAAAACTCAGGCAACCCATGACCAAAAACTCACCAATCCTTAAAATGACGCTCAAACTGGGGCACTCCATCCAGTACCATGCCAAAGATTGCACAAAGATTGCACGAAGTGGATGCACAGAAATGCCCCAAAAAGGACAGGCACAGACATTTCCGAGACTAAATAATGATGTATGTTTTTCTATACGCTAACCTACAACCCACAACTCTCATCCAACAGGTCTGAAATAAAGCCTTACGTGAAACCACCAAGCAAAGACACCACCCGATGTCAGAAAGCTGCAGGCGAGCCCTCCAGACACCATCCCAAGACCTGCAAAGTTCCAAAAATTATGTATTATTGCACCTTTGTACACCATCTGCTTAGCATGGGTGTGGCCGCATCCATCCGTAGCGAGAAATCTACCTTGTCACATGTAGCCTACCTCGACATTTCTACAGCGCTTGCGTAGGGACCTCTGCTACCTCACTTACACTTACCATGAACTGAACACTAGTATTCCACACGCACTAAACAGCACACTCTTACACAGCTCATGACCACTGTGGGAGCCCAGATGTCAGCTAGGCCGTGCTATGTCTGCTCACTTATACCCCATGCTGTGGGCATGGACAGACTACACTTATCCCAAAAAATAGCCCCAGAAAAATCTGAATGCCTCATCTTCCTATACCTCTGTAGGATTAAGGCCATGATACAGCCCAGTAGAGTAGAACCTCATAGAGTAGTAGTAAACGTCACCCTGCATGAGACCAACCCCACTGCACTTTATCATTTTACCGAACCTAGCGATATTCAAACTGAGCTAGAAGTATGCCAGGCGGGGCACCATTGGGAAGGGCACTCTTTGGCCCTGAGATTTTCCATAAAAGAGGTTCCTGGAGGTAGCAAAACCACCCCACCAGTGCACAAACACGTCCGCTCCCACCTCCGTCTGTGGTCCCAGTGTGGCCCTTAGCATGCCTGGGGCAGTCTTCTTTAATAACAATGAACCCCAGACACGGTGTTCCAGTGCAGGGCCATTCACCTTGATGATACAAGAGGAAATGAGTCTAGAAGGGAAGGGTTGAATGCCAGCATAGATACCCCATGTCACGAAATCTGGGACACTGAGATAGATAGGTACATGTGGCTAGAAGGAACGGGGCAACCCCTGATTGAACGGACACTTATACTGTATTATTTGTGTTTCAGAGGCAAGGGAGCGATCCCACTTGGCACCAAAGAAAATTGTGGAGCAATACTGCACGTATCAGACATGCAATCGTGCACATCTGTGTTGATGGATACATACTGGCAGTGTGGCGAGTTTCCCTACACCCAGCTTGCCGCCGGATGGCGAGGCCTCTGCACCCTTGTAGCCATACACACCCCAAACCTGGTCATCCCTGCAGAAGATCTGTCTGAGTTGTTCAAACATCCGCTACAGAAGAAAACAACTCTAATGCATTAGGCTCGAGAAAAAGAGCTGCTGATTATTTTTGCTGGGCTCAGTACAAGGACATTTTTGAAGAATTCAGACTGTTTACTGACACTCAAGTAAGCGCGGGAGGGTCTACACCCTTCTTCACTCTGCAAACAAAGGCAAACACCAGCTGGTTACAAATAACCAGGTGGGAATTGCTGAAGATGATCAACAATACTGAGTTCAGCCTAAATGCTTTCAAGGAAGAACTAAGAACCACCCGCCTCATGGTGATGCAACTTTGGTGTCTGTTGGACTTGATGACCGCAATGGAGGATGTTATGTTATGTTATTTAAGTCTTGATATAGCACACAACTCATCCACAAGGGGACATCTCGGCGCATCTTGGTGGAGGTTGTGCCAAGATTGGTGCATCCTGCTGTACTTTTATCCCTTGAAATGATATGGACAATGGGACGCTAAGTCTACAGGCTGACATGAAGAAGACAAGGATCACACAAGGTGTCCAAGGAAGCCACTGCATTCACTGCCAGGGATCAAGTCACAAGACAAGATATCAGTGCCCGTGTCCAAGTGTTTTCAGGAGCCTCACATCATGAACATGGTCATGAATTTGATAAAGGATGGTCACCCATTTTGGATGTAATGGGGAATACCATGGGCATTGGATGCCGCTAACTGAAGATGCTTTTAGGGGGAGCTGAGATGCGTGCCCTTGAAGTACTGATGAAGGATGCCCTTAGTGGGCCAAGTTAAAAAAAAAGTTCCAATCAATAGCACCCTTCTTCTCCCATCTTCAGGTATCCACTGAGGAGATATCGCTTTAATCCTGAGTTTACCTTTTAATCTTGTGCAAAACCTTAAATCGAGAAAGCACTCATGTCTTAATTTCGACCAGCAATGTGACGATTCTTTGCAGTTCTGCTCTGACCAAACATGGAAGCTAATCTGGACACTGTTCCACCCTCATGGTATGGATATGTCCTCTAATGCAGCTCCGTTCAGCAACACCTTGTTTCTGTTTCCACCACATCCTTCCATATATTCCTTAATAATACCAGCCATTCTGCCACATATCTCTGGCAGCTAGAACCTACTGAAACAGCACTCACACTGTTTCCTTGTGTCTGATTATTGACCGATATAATTGTCATTCTGCACTCATAATCTCAACAATCATATTAACTTAACTCGGGTTTATACAAATGTACGTCCTGATGATGTTCTTCCATTTATAATGGACCGAAACACACTCACCATACAATACAGAGCTGCCCTTATGCTAATAAATTTGCCTATTTGTGGGCTGTGTCTGTACGTTTGAATTGTGCTACATATTTATCTATACTTTGCACATAAGTATCACAATTGTTTGAGCACCGAGCATGGTTTTCTCGCCTCCCTGAAATTCCATGTAGATTTTGTCTGTCTCCATATATGTTCTAATTTGTATTAAACTTCTCAATGGATAATATCTGTTTATCGCACAATACGACTGTTATCATAGGGATCACTGTGCTTTGAAATATTACTGATAACCCACATCCCTAGTAATCTCTAGATTTTCCATTGTACTATAAATGCACTATGACAAGCCCTAGCCACTAGACAGTCCAACCTTCCAGCAGTATCTTCCACCCCGCCAAGCGAGTTGATGGCATTTTTGGGCTCCTTTGCAGTGTTTTTTGCTTTCTGACTAGTCCAAGTTGCCCAGGATCAGCCCAAGATGTGATACTTGACAGCACCTTACCTGGACCAGCACTCACTTGGGCTTCACACCTCGTCACCTCCAATTCTCCAAGTCTTTCTAACTATTCAAATTTCCTAGCGACATGTGAGTCTGGTGGCTTAGGTATCACTCAGGTGCACACACTTCCCTTCAGCCTCTGGTGTGTCTGGGTTTCAGATACTGCTCAGGTTCAATCAATCAATTAATCAATAAATCAATCAAATAAGATTTGTAGAGCGCTGCTTATAACCCCTGAGGAGATCCAGGTGCTGGGGGGGATGCTGCTGCTGAGATGAGTTAGTTGAAGAGCCGGGTCTTTAGGTGCTTCCTGAAGTCCTGCAGGGTGGGGGAAGTATGGAGGTGGAGGGTGTTCCAGGACCTGGCCGCCAGATGGTAGAAGGCGCGGCCACTTCTCCTGATTCCATGGAGGGTGGGGGGGGAGGGTGTGGGCCAGGAAGAGGGATGAGGAGTGAAGTGTGCGGGTAGGTTGGTGGAAGTTCAACAATTGGTTGAGGTAGACTGGACCCTCGTTGTGAAGGGCTTTGTAAGCGTGGGTGAGCAGTTTGAACTGATACCATTTGCTGATGGGGAGCCAGTGTAGGGCTTTGAGTTGGGGGGAGATGTGGGTTCGCATCGGGAGGGTGAGGATGAGCCTGGCAGCTGCGTTTTGGATGATCTGGAGTCTCTTTAGTAGTTGAGTGGTGATTCCCACATAGAGGGTGTGAGAAGGTGGCCTGGTATATGCTGTCCACTAATTAAAGTGGGCACCCTGTACCAGTCCACATGACCCTTATAATGTATGAGGTCAAAGATAACCTTTAGAAAGCTATCCTAGTGGTAGCTGTGGAGAGCAGCCTTCAGGCTTAATCTTGAAGGAATGTAAAGCAGCTTGTTTTACCAGAGTATCAGCTCCTGAATGACTAAATGAAAGGAGAACCACACAGTAGTGATATAAAAATATGTATTTATTAATATAACACTCTCTCCAAATTCTACACGAGATTAGGACATAAAGCACACAATACTGAATCAATAGAACATACGTAAGTAGCACAATACACAGCGGGCTACAGGGGGAGACCGAACCATATACTAAAAAAATGGTATAACAATCACGACTTGACTGGATACAGTGCCTAGAGCACGTAGAATCGCTGGGACCCCAAGGAACCACCCAAGGCAGTGACACAGGAGACCCACGGAGGACGGGTGCAGTGAGGAAACACGACCGCGTGCTCCATGCAACTCTGTCAGAAATGTCTTACTTGAAGTTTCCCAGATTCTTCACAGGAGCAGAATGGCGACTGTTCCCAACGCCACCCTGAGCTTTCCTCCACACCCCCTCCAATAGCATGAAGTATGAAGAAAGTCCCAGGGGGGAAAGGGACAGAGAAGAGACAGCCACATCTTCTATATCAGGTATCTTCAAATAACTGCTACGTCTAGGTATTCCTCGTGCAGTTCTCAGTACTAGACACTGTAACACAAAAGAAACATATTACTACAGTCTAAGTTGAACTTGACATGAACTGTATTTAACTAGCCTCTTAATAATGCACCCCAATGAGAACAGGCTATTGCCCCTCTTCTAGTAATGTTGTTCTTTAGATTTGCTTTCTGTGGAAATAAACAAATGCTTAGAATATACTTATTGGTCTTTCTCTCTATTAAATTTTACTAGTTTAAACTATTAACATTTTTCTTTCCTTTCCTTTTGCAGGACGGTTGATTTCTGAAACTCAACAGGAGCTGAACACTAAGGTAAGACTAAGCGAGTATTGAAGGTTTAGCTCTAATAACTTTTAAACTGTTCATTCAGGTAAGCGGTACAATTAATTTGGGTTCTGGAATATTAACACCTGGAGCATTCAACTAAGAATATCAACTGCCTTCCTCTGCGAGGTACTTGCGTGACTGACAGGAGGCTGGCTGACGTAGGAATGCCAGGAACTTGACTGGAATCTCTGCAATGCCGGCACAAACAGAAAGATGCCTTCCTTCACTGCGGAAACTGAAAACCCGACGAGTAGTTGAAGAATAAAATACCGTCGAAATACGTTTAAACGCCTAACTACTCTGAATCTACACGGACGTTCTGCCAAGCACTGTTATACGCGTAACAGTCTTGGTGAAGTGCGCACAGCTGAGGGCGAACGCGAGCCTCAGCTGTGCTTAGAGCCTCGCGCTACTGAAAATAGGCTGAAGCGCTAACCGAAGCGCTGTCAGCCATCTTAGGGGTATACTTTCTGACCAGTTCTGTCCAGGTCTGGTCATTGCAATCCCGATGGAAACTTGGTTTTCTTATTCGATTTCCTCTGTTATAATTAGTGGTAGCTCCCACTAATTGGCCTTTCTTTAGCCTAGAATTTAGATTCCTGACAAACTCTATGGGAAAGTCGCGGTTGGAAAGTTACAGTTTAAGGACACTTCTACGAGGACTTCAAGCAAACCCTTTGGAACATAAGAGGTTCTATAGCCAACACACCAGTGAGTACCGAGTTACCTGTGTTACCTATCCCAGAGGAGCCGGGTGCATAGGGGTCAAGTGGTGTCGGAAACCCTCTTCGTTTTCAATGGAGAGTTGCGAAGAAGTACTGCTGCCAGGAAGGCAAAGAGTGTGCAGTGGAATCCAAGACTGGATTCTAGGTGAGAGGAACCTGAAAGCAGAGGGGACAGAGTCTGGGTCACTTCAGGTGACCAGGGGCTCGGTAGTCGAATGCCCACCGATGTCGGGTGCTTCAGGTGTGAAGAAAGGATGCTTGACTCTGCAGCCACGGGGACCAGGAGACATCGAGGATGACCAGGGTCCGGAGATGAGCTGTCCCACGAAGGATGTTGAGTGCTGAGGGGTCAGTGTCTGGCTGGAGCACCAACAAGCCTTGGCAAATGCAACCCACGCAGGCAGAGAAAGCAGATTACGGTGTGGACCAGCAAGGTCCAGGGGACTCTACAAGCAATGGGGAGTCAGGGCACATCTGGAGCAACCAGGGAAGCCCAAGAACAAACAAGGTGACCTTCGCCAGGACCTACAGGCCAACGGACCAGGGGTTGCGAGGAGACCTCGAGCGAATTCACAAACCACCAGCCCACAGAGCACTCAGTGAGTGTAGGCCGGATATCTTTTCTGCAAATACTGCTTGGGGTCAGGACCACACGGATTCCAAAGCACAAGCTCAGGTATCGCCAACATGCATATGCTTCTGCAAATGCACGCGGTGCACAGGGGTTCGGGTTGCATGGTCCCCACAAGGGATACTGGTCTCAGAATCGCTGAGAGGTCAGATCAACCTCAGGGACCTTCGGGAACCTACCTCTTGTGTTGCTGAAATCTTCGGAGTCCGCAGGAGCTCTGGAGATGCAAGCCAGTCAGATGCGCTTAGGTGCCCGCTTCTGCAGGGGAGTAACTCCTTTACTCCAAGGGAGATTCTTCAGTCATCCAGCGTTGTGCAGACAGTCGAAGTACTTGGTTTCTTCTTAGCAGAATCTTGTCCAGGTAAAATCTAAAGTCTTGTAGCCAGGTATCCCACTTTAAACCCACGGGAAGCGGTTGGAAAGATTCTGGGGACCCTCCTAGGGGAGGGGCAGGACAGAGGGGTGGCTACACCCATGTCCTTTGTCCAGTTTTGCACAAGAGCAGGAGCAAATGGCTCCCAGAACTGGTTTGAGCAGGACTATGCACACGGACACCAAATGTGCCCCCAGTGCAGACTTTCTGGCACTCTCAGAGTGCACCCACCCAGCCCCAATACACTAAACCCTGTCTGGGAGGTGGTCACACCTCCCTGTGACAGGATGCCTATTGTCATGACTTCCTCTGCTCGAGCTTGGCTCAGCAGCAGGATGGCAGAATCGTGTCTGTGGCTGGCAGCGTCCATCTTGTGCTGCCCAGGTCGAGAAAGCTGGTACCGGGTAGACCGGTGACCCACAGTAGTGGTTCTAGAAGGGTGGAATCATACCTCCCACACCAGTTACTGGTGTGGAGGTATGATTCCAAGGTGTTTGACACCAAACACGACATGTTCCTAAGCAGCCGTTTTAAAGTTAGCATTTACCGCGAGGTTATAATGCAACTTAACCTATATGTCTGGCTGCATCACTGACAACCCCGGAGAATGGTCTCCGAAGGCTGCTGAGGGGCTCTGCGCATGCAGGGGCACCCTCTCACGTAAAACCCAGAACCCTGCCTTCAGGATTGATAAGGCCTGCCATAGGGGTGACTGATAGGTTTTTAAGTGTAGTGATTTAGATGGATATAGTGAACCTATATCTAAGTAAGTGGTGCAAGCACCATCTTACACAGGCTGCTGTAGCAGACCTGTTGTGTCATTTTGAATGGCCTCTCATGGGTGGCATAGTACATGCTTCAGCCCATGGGAGGCCTCTGGGGGACCTATGCCCAGGGTACATGGTGTACCATATACTAGAGACTTATAAGGGTACCCCAGTATCCAATCTTGACTGTACCTAAAGTACATACATATCAATTTAAGGGAGAAAGCAGATAGACTGGGGTCCTGGATAGCAGGATCCCAGTCAGACTAGTCCAAAAACAGTGAGACATCAGCAAAAAGTGGGGGTAACCATAAGAAGCAGATCCTATTTTCCTACACAACCCCACCCGCCCCAAACGCAAGGATATTAAACTAACCTTGACCAGTTGAGTCTTCATGTTCTAAGTGAAAATATCTGGAGAGTCCATCTGCATTGGCATGGTTACTCCCAGGTCTATGTTCCACTGTATAGTCCATCCCCTGTAGGGAAATGGACCACCTCAAGATTTTGGGGTTTTCACCCTTCATCTGTTTTAGCCATAAGAAGGGCTTATGGTCTGTCTGAACAATGAAATGAGTGCCAAACAGGTATGGGCTCAGCTTCTTCAGAGCCCAAACCACAGCAAAGGCTTCCCTCTCAATAGCTGACCTACGTTTCTCTCTGGGGGTCAGCCTCCTGCTTATGCAAGCTACTGGCTGATCCTGACCCTCCTCATACAATTTTTATAACACAGTCCCTACCCCCAATTCAGATGCATCTGTTTGAACAATGAATTGCTTGGAATAATCAGGACTTTTCAGAATGGGAGCAGTGCACATGGCCTGCTTCAGGTCATCGAATGCCTTTTGACAGCTAACTGTCCACTGAACTTTCTTAGGCATTCTTTTGGAAGTTAAGTCATTCAAAGAGGTCACTATTGAGCCATATCCTTTGACAAACCTCCTGTAGTACCCAGTCAGGCCAGAGAAAGCTCTGACCTGAGTCTGGGTAGTTGGAGCAACGCAGTCCATGATGGTTTGGATTTTGCTCTGCAATGGTTGAACCTGGCCTCCACCCACAAGGTGGCCCAGGTACACAACCTTACTCTGCCCTATCTGGCACTTGGTGGCCTTGATAGTGAGGCCTGCTTTCTGCAGGGCCTCCAAAACATTTCTCAGGTGGACCAGGTGATCCTCCCAGGTGGAGCTAAAGACAGCAATATTATCTAGATAAGCTGCACTATAGGCTTCCAGACCTGTGAGAACTTTATTCACCAGCCTTTGAAATGTGTCAGGTGCATTCTTCAAGCCAAAAGGCATCACCACAAATTGGTAGGGCCCACTAGGGATTGAGAATGCTGTTTTTGGTTTAGCCTCCTCAGCTAATCTGATTTGCCAGTAACCAGCTGTCAGGTCAAATGTACTTAAGAATTTGGCAGAGGCCAAAGTATCAATAAGTTCATCTGCCCTAGGAATTGGATGAGCATCAGTCCTGGTGACTGCATTGAGCCCTCTGTAGTCAACACAGAACCTCATCTCTCTCTTACCACCCTGGGTGTGTGGTACTAAGACTACTGGGCTAGCCCAAGGGCTATCTGAGGGCTCAATCACTCCCAGTTCCAACATTTTCTGGACTTCAGTCCTGATACGGTCCCTGACATGATCAGGTTGCCTGTAAATCTTATTTTTAACAGGCAGACTGTCACCTGTGTCCACCTCATGTGTACACCAGGTAGTCTGCCTTGGAGTCAGTGAAAACATATGTCTGTACTGATTGAGGACCTTCCTACAATCAGTCTGTTGCTGGTCAGTGAGGCTGCATGCCAAGGCTACACCATCTACTGAACCATCATCAGGGTTCTGTGAGAGGAGGTCAGGGAGTGGATCACTCTCTTCCTCCTGTCCCTCATCAGTAGCCATGAGCAAGCCCATGTCTGCCCAGTCCACATATGGCTTGAGCCTGTTCACATGGAGCACCCTGTGGGGGCTCCTGGGAGTTCCAAGGTCCACCAGATAGGTAACCTCTCCCTTCTGCTCAAGAATGGTATGGGGCCAACTCCACTTGTCTTGGAGAGCTGCTGGGGCCACAGGCTCCAACACCCATGCCTTCTGTCCAGGTTGATACACAGTCAAAACAGCCTTTTGGTCATGCTAGGCCTTTTGCAATTCCTGACTAGCCTCAAGGTTTTTGGATGCCTTCTTCAAGTACTCAGCCATCCTGGAGCGGAGACCAAGTACATAGTCCACTATGTCCTGTTTAGGTGGTTTGAGAGGTAACTCCCATCCCTCCTTTACCAAACACAAGGGACCCCTAACTGGATGTCCAAACAGAAGTTCAAAAGGGCTGTAGCCAACCCCCTTCTGAGGAACCTCTCTGTAGGCAAAGAGAAGGCAGGGCAAAAGGATATCCCATCTACGCCTGAGCTTGTCAGGGAGACCTTTTATCATGCCCTTGAGGATTTTGTTGAATCTCTCAACTAACCCATTGCATTGTGGGTGATAGGGTGTGGTGAATTTGTAATTCACTCCACACTCCTTCCACATAGCAGTCAGGTAACCAGACATAAAGTTTGTACATCTATCTGATACCACCTCCTTAGGGAAACCCACCCTGGAAAAGATTCCCAGGAGGGCCCTGGCCACAGCAGGAGCTGTGGTGGTCCTAAGGGGTATTGCTTCTGGATACCTAGTGGCATGGTCCACCACCACTAGTATGAATCTGTGTGCAGATGCAGTTGGAGGATCCATGGGACCAACAATGTCAATCCCAACCCTCTCAAAGGGAACCCCCACCACAGGTAGTGGTATCAGGGGTGCCTTTGTAGTACCACCTGCCTTACCACTGGCTTGGCAAGTGATACAGGAGCGACAAAACTCCTTTGTGTCTTCTGACATGTGAGGCCAGTGAAAGTGAGGGACAATCCTGTCCCAGGTCTTGCTTTGGCCTAAGTGTCCTGCTAATGGGATATCATGTGCCAGTGTTAATAGGAAGCCTCTAAACTTCAGAGGTATAACCAACCTCCTGGTAGCACCAGGCTTGGGGTCTCTACTCTCTGGGGCATATTCACAAGGAGCTATCGCCGAATTAACGGCACTTTATCGCAGCCAAAGTCGTGATAAATTTACCCCCATTCACAAGCCAGTGTTAACAGCCCACAGCACCAGTTTACCCGCGATAGCAGCCGCAAAAAACATCGCCACAGAGGACCCTTGCAAATATCACTAATGAGATGCAGCGTAGGCGTTCCCGTGACAAAAGCAGAGACAACAGCACACCTCAACATTCACAACGACCAGCCACATCCGCGACAAAAACACAAAACAGGCGATAAGGCGCGTTAGCACCAGGAAATCTACACCTGCTCTGACCTGGTGTAAACTCGGACGGCAGCCAGCACCACAAAAGGGAGCACAGCCCAGGGCCACAACCGAAGGGCAACAGATGCCATGGAGCCAAACATCATGCAGCCCGGACACCCAAGAGGGCCACAACTCCCACCTCCACCACCCTAGGACCCCATCCCACACCCGGAACACCCCCCCGGACCAACACAGACGCAGCGCAGACAAAGACAGGGGAACCCCAGGAAACGTACCAGCCGCACAGACCCAACATCTGACAATGTCACCTTCCACTACAGGCTGAAAGGGACAACCAACCTACGCATCCTGACCATCATCGCCTAACAGGCCTGCGGCAACAACACAGCGGACAACCAACATCCCACCCCACACAAAGCTGATGGCGTGGCTGCACCTGTTGGCCCCTGGGACCCCCCATCCAACACCCGCCAGAGTCGGAGGAGTCTCACAGCCAGCCACATACAAGTCCCCCACACCTGTCCTGGACATCACCATCACCCTGGTACCCCAGTCCCCATACGTACAACACAATGCGCAGGATCCGCTGGAGACCAAGCAAGGACCATACGCCATAGCAGGATGCACGCACGTGTTGGGGGAAACACACAGCACACATGTACTACCTGTGCCCCCTGGTGACACAGCACACAATCACCGCAACAGGAAGCACACGTCTCACACCAATGTGCAGTCAACAACAGAACACCGTGGAACACCCAACAATGTCGCCTTCAAATACAGACGTGGGTCCCTTGCTCACTTTGCCACTGGAGTCAAGATAGCCTGGCTGATGAGGGTTTTGAACCCGAAACCGGTCCCAGGATGCTTGTTTCCGGTCCAGGGAAGACATGGCTTGGCAGTTCGGGCTGGACTGTTCTCATGAGGCACAGGGTCAGACTGATTTGCATATGGCCATGTCTGAACTGGGGTGGTGGAGTGAGCTAAAGAATGATGATGGATTAAACCCAGATCAGTTGACTGGGGGTGAGTGTTTGATTTGCTCTAACGCTCCGTCCATCATCCCCTTTGGTATCGCTTTGTTCGCCTCTAAGTTGGCAGGGTATGCCCAGACGTGGGTCCCTTGCTCACTTTGCCACTGGATTCAAGATAGCCTGGCTGATGAGGGTTTTGAACCCGAAACCGGTCCCAGGATGCTTGTTTCCGGTCCAGGGAAGACATGGCTTGGCAGTTCGGGCTGGACTGTTCCCATGAGGCACAGGGTCAGACTGATTTGCATATGGCCATGTCTGAACTGGGGTGGTGGAGTGAGCTAAAGAATGATGATGGATTAAACCCAGATCAGTTGACTGGGGGTGAGTGTTTGATTTGCTCTAACGCTCCGTCCATCATCCCCTTTGGTATCGCCTTCAAATACACAGCCAGTGTGCATGATACCTTCATCCTCCGACAGTCCATCATCAACCAGCGTTCCCAGGATGGCAACAAGGGAAATGTACAGCCCCTTGGCAATATACAAATGAACATCCCACACACCTCAACACCACAACCATGCAACTCACAACTCTGGCAATGCACATGTCACAAAATCACATACAACAGGCACAACAATATGCCCACCCACCAGACACGAAAGAACAACTTACAAAGTCCACATGGGCAAGCCCTGAAAATGAGCCGGCAATGGCATGGCACCCCAGCCACATACTAGCCGAATGTGGGGAGAGGTGGCAACCAGGCATGTGTGAAGGATGCAGTAGAACCATGATTGGGAAAGTACACAATGTCAACAGTGCCGGAGATGTGCTGGAAACCTCGCAGTATGCAGAACACACCCATATCCATGGCGACATACACCGCTTGCGTATGGAGTGTAGTGGACAGTGGACGCCACCATGTCACCACAGCCAGTGGGGGTCCTCGCGGAAATGTTGCCTGTTACGCCCCCCCTAAGCGTCAGCGGAGTGAGATGGCCCGGCGTACGCCACGCCAGCGTAGGGGTGTGAATAAAAACCACGTAGGCCTGGGTGTGGTCCACTTCCGGAAAGACCCACGTCTCTGCCAGGGCGGCGCCTCCCACCTCGCCACGAGGCCAACGCCATCCTCGTGAGCGGAGTTGCCTGCGATGCCGTGCGCCTGTTGGACCCCGGCACGCTGGTCCACGAACCCGTCAGGCCAGCCCCTGCGCAGACAGGCCACACTGATCACCTTCCGACACTGGCGTGTGTCAAGGAGGGCCCACCACGTGCCGGCGCAAGCCACAAGCCACAAGCCCGAGGCCCGAGACCTTGGCAGCCACCTCAGACCATCACGGCCGCCACGACACCGGCCTGCTTTATTCCCTTTTCATTGACCTACTCCACTGCCGCCCCCGGACTACTCTTCGGACCAGTAGGTCCCACATGTGGAACTGTGTCTTGAGTCATGAATGGCAGTGACCCCATATCCCGGCCAGTGGCCACAGCACCAGACTCCCCAGTTCAGTGAGGCATAGTTCTATATGGGCATCTTGCGACACGTGGTACCACTAACCCTGTTCAACGCCAGCCTGCTACACGTGGTGCCACTAACCCTATTCAACACCAGCCGGCTACACGTGGTGCCACTGAACCTGAACTACGCAGGCCGGTGGGGCCATCCAACCTATGCCGGCGACACTCGGTGAATGGGCGTGCTGACCGCTGCCTCAGGCCTACACCACGGTCAGGTAGGTCACACATTTGGAACTGAGTCTTGATTACACCATGGCAGTGAACATTATTTAAGGCAGAGAACTATTCACCACACACCCTTCGATGTGGTGCCAACAAGTCTGTGCATGGCATCACAACCACATGTGTCTGTGGGCCTACGTGGACCACTGCCCTCGGCCTACGCTGCGCTTGAGTGGGATCACAGAATTGGAACTGAACATCGGTAATTCAAAAGGCTGAATACATGTCTTCGCACGCACAGAGGGGCGTAAGAGGATGACGCGTTGCAGGCCGGAGGGAACAGGATCATCGTCACGGAGGTGATTGAACACTACCGACAACTGCCAGTGTGTCACTAACTCTGTGCCAAGCGAGCCAACGACAGGTGGCTGTGGGCCCATGCTGACCGCTGCCTCCGGCCTACACTGCGGTCCAGTAGGTCACAGAGACTTGATTTGGCAATGTTGGAGTTCACATCTGTGTACCGGCATCATCGCAGACTGCATCCCCTCTGAGCACCTGTGCCACTAAGTGTGTTCCCCGACATTCATGGACACTCACTGGTCGTACATTGGTGGTGTTTGTGTCAATGGAATAGGGGCTAGTTTTCATCCTCATGTAGCTGATCCTGAATTGTTGGTGACAACGAGGGTTGCGCTTTCCACTCCTCAATTTGCTGCTTCCGGATAACATCAGACCTTCCGCATCATGCCCTGGAGGACACCTTCCACTGTCCCCCGCAACCATCCGCAACATACACCTCGGACATTGATGGGGACCCGCTCAGGTCGCATGGCCCATCTGACTGCACCGCAAGTCACCGTCTTGTGGCAGGGTGCCTGTGCCGGCCGCAGTGCATCCGGGGCCACTAACTCTGTGCTGGTCACGCCTGGGACTCCTTCTTCTGAGACATTGAATGGCCTCTGTAGCGATGGTCTTGGTGTCATCAACGCCATGTGTCTGTGGCCCTACGCTGTCCGCCTCCTCCGGCCCCAACTGCGGGCCACAAGGGCCCACACATGGCCTCGAGTCTTGACCGGCCCGGACGTCGCATCACCGCAGGAGGCACACGCCACCACGGCAAGGACCACCTCCAACCGCCATCTGCCAGAGTCGAAAGGGTGGTCCTGACAGACCTACGGAGTTGCCCAGACCTGTCGTGGATGCCATCATCAGCCTGCTGCCCTGCTCAGCACTCCAGGTGCCAGTGACTCGGTGCACCGCAAGCCATTGTCCGTTACTGATTGAGTTTTGTGCTGTTGTGAGGTTGCGCAGCAATGTCACCTCATGCAGTGGGGAAGACCTGGGACCATGAGGAGGAGGATGTGTCAAGTGTGCGGACAGGAGACGGCACAGACAATGGGAGGGCAGGTGGCAGCAGCCCCAAGGCAGGAATGCAGACTGGTGGCGGTAGTCAAGCTACACACCCGGATCTGATACTGGGTATTGCGCTGTGGACTGCGGACGCAACTGTCACCTCAGGCAGTGTGGGAGACCTGGGACGTTGATGAGGAAGTTGATGCAGGTGTACCACACCCCACTGCATCTGCATCAGGACTAACCCGAAGAGACACAATCCTAGCAATTCCTTCACATGAGCGCGCTCTTCTCTAGTGCCCCTACCTCAGTGCACTGCAACTCATGGAACGTCCAGACTGAATATTGGGGGACCTCTGTCCTTACTCCGGATCCCTCCATGTTGCTCTGAAATTGACTCTGTTATGCTGGTGTTTTCTGTTTCCATTGCACTGGTGTCCACTGTTCAGGTTGTTGCCAGCACCAAGCACTCCGTGCGGGCTGGCTTATACTCACCCCACACACATCCAGCACAGGCATCACTGTACATGTGGCCCTGCCAATAAAGGGGCCGGGCGCACGTGCCCATAGCCAGTTCAACATGATATGTGCATGTGTCTCCGTGGAGGTGTGGGTCTCCTTTGTGGGGTGTAGGTGGTCCCTGAAGGGTATTGGACACCCACGTATGTGTTCTACTTCGCATTCCATGGGTTAGGCAACACCCTCACCTGTTGGGCCACCTCCTTTTGGCGTTCGGCCACCTGGCATTGGGGTGCCAAGTGTGGGTGGGTGACGTGTTGTGAGGCAGACGTGATTGCGGGTGCTTCATTCTGTGTGGTCTGTTGCAGAGTCTGGGTTCTCCTCTGAGTAGCTTGTCTGCCCTGGTCCTGGTGGTGGGTTGTGTGGGATGTCCATGGGCTGTTGTAGGGCGTCGGGGTCGGGGGTGTGGTGTTCGTCTCGGGCATCACTGATGGGTTGTCTGTTCAGACCTGCTGGAGGTGTTGTTTGTCCCTCTGCATTGTGAAGGGGAGGTGCCTGTTGGCATTGTGTTGGCGCCTTATTCTTGTCGACATGCAGACTGTGTGACAATGTACATTGTGACTGTTTGGGCGGTGGTGGCTATTTGAGTTGGGTCAGTGTACATTTGGCCTACATGGCTGATGTGGGGTTGTAGGGGTAGATGTGCATCTCACAGTTCCCTGCTCTGTCCAATGTGATTGTTCTGTTTCTGCGCCTGGGTGGACCCAGTTGTGTCCCCTGTTCTGCAGTGTGGGTGTTGCACTTTGTGCCACATTGTCATGGTATGTGCTGTGATTGCTATGTGTGTGTGCTACAGTGTGCTACGGGGATGGGGGACATGTCCCTGGGTACTTGTGGATGTGCAGTGTGCTACACCTCATTGTGCATGTGTGGCATTGTGCCCATCACCCCCCGTCCCCCCAGGCCCTGTTGGATCCTCACCCTGTTGTTGTTGTGTCAGGTCCTGTCGAGCTGTGTCCGTACTCCCTACTCCTTGCACCCTCTCCACACTGATGACTGTGGCCTGGCTTTCCTCCTGCTGTGTCGCTGGACTGCCACCTCCTGTTGCCGTTGCTGCCTTCCTGTTGGCAGTGGGTTTGTGCCTGGTTTAGGTTGTCACGTCCTGGCGGAGCCTCTTGGCCTCCTGGATTGGCCTCCTGGGCTCTGCGACTGCATTCCAGGCGGTCTGCTTGTGGGTCATTTGCTGGTAGTGTTCTGTCGCCTCCGTGGCCTTGGTCTTGTTTTCCTGCGGTCTGCACCCCGTCTTCCTCTCCATTTTCTCCTTGGCCTTCCCCGACCCACTTGTTCCTTGCTGGTGGTCTGTGGGGATTGTGGGGTTCGCGTTGCCCTCTGCGCTTGGTCAGGGTGCATGGATGTTGCTACGTGCTTTGGCTTGTCTCTGGTGTGTTGTGCCTGTGGTTTCTTATGGTGCAATTGCCCGCCAGACGCGTGGGAGTTGCAGGCCTGAGGCTGCTTTTCGCAGCTTTTTGTACTGCGATTGGCCTCGTCACATGATTTGTCGTGTTCCGCATTTTTTGGGCGTGGAGTTGATATACACGCTGGCATTTGACGCGTTATCTGGTGACTATCGCATGCTACCGCCTTGTTGTGAATCCCACGTTGATACGGGGTTATTTTCCCGTGACAGGCTGCGTTATTGGAAGTTGCGTTATGCTACTCTTGCGGTAGTTATCACACGTTCTTGTGAATATACCCCTCTGAGTATAGAAGTCCATCATCCCAGTAGATCCTGTGGGACCCACTGGCACTCCCAGCAGCCTCAGCAGCAGCTTGCTGTCTGAGCAGTTCAGCTGCTCCTGGCTCAGTTCTGCCCTGGAAGGGCCCCATGTCCCCAAGAACTCAACCTGGTCAGGTTCAAGTTCCTCTGAGACAGTTCCTTCACAGGGACTGAGATCATCTCCCTCAGGAGACTGATCCTCACTCTGAGGCAGGGGGGAGGACACTGCCTTACCCTTACTGCTCCTTCTCTTGGAAGGCACCTGGTCCATCATTTCAGGATTCAGGGCCTGTTCAGTGGAAGACATTTTTGCCTGTGACCTAGTCATGGCAAACACATGTGCAGGGATGCCCAACATTTCTGCATGTGTCCTGAGTTCCACTTCAGCCCATGCTGAAGTTTCCAAATCATTGCCCAACAAGCATTCTACAGGGAGGTCTGAGCTAACCACAACCTTCTTAGGGCCAGTTACCCCTCCCCAGGTGAAATTCACAACTGCCAAGGAATGGTCTGTCCTGACATTGCTAGCATTGGTCACTTGGTGCATCTCACCAAGTATGATCTGGTCAGGGCCCACAAGATCTTTTGTCACCATGGTGACACTTGTACCTGTGTCCCTGTATGCCATGGCCTCCTTACCATTGATCAAAGGCTGTTGTCTGTACTTGCCCAGGTTACTGGGACTTACAAATAAGGAGGCAATATCCATGCCTCCATCACAGACCAAAACAGCCTGAGTTGGAATTCTGACTAGGCCAGAATCCATCTCAGATCCCAAGATTAACCCTACTATACCCTTGTTCTGTATACCACCACTTGAAACTGTGCTATGGGGGACAGTTGCCTTGGGGGCAGTGGTAGTAGGAGTGGAATCCTTGGCCCTTGGACAATTGGCATCCTTTGTCCAATGGGTCTTCTCTTTACAGATATGACACCAAGGTTTCCTTTTGCCTTTACCCTTGTTAGATTGTGACTCCCCCCCAGATGCAGGTTTTTGGGGCCCTTGTGAAGACTTCTGGTCTTTACCCTTCTCCCCACCCTTATCTGAAGTTTTAGCATCTTGCTTCTTAGGGTCACCACCTTGGTTCTGAGCTTTCTGCTTCACCCTGGTTCTGACCCATTTGTCTGCCTTCTTTCCCAATTCTTGGGGAGAGGTCAGATCAGAATCAACCAGGTACCGATGCAACAACTGATTTTGGCAATTATTAAGAATCTGCTCCCTCATAATTAAATTGTACAATCCCTTAAAATCATTCACTTTACTGCCAAGAAACCAGCCTTCCAGAGCCTTAGTAGCACAATCTACAAAGTCTACCCAGTCCTGAGTCTGTGTCTTCTGGGTGTCTCTGAACTTAATCCTGTATTGTTCAGTGGTTAAGCCAAACCCATCAATGAGAGCACTCTTCAGGACTGAATAATTGTCAGCATCCTCTTCTCTAACAGTGAGGAGCTTATCTCTACCTTTGTCAGCAAAGGAGAGCCACAAGATAGCTGCCCACTGCTCCTGGGGGACCCTCTGTACCTTACAGACCCTCTCTAGTGCAGTTATCCATTTGTGGATGTCATCCCCACTCTGGTAGGGAGGGACTATGTTGTTCAGGTTCCTATGATCATGAGTATACTCCTTAACCCTAGGGACACTGTTGCTGCCACCATGGGACTCTAGTCCTAATCTCTTTGTAGCTCTCTGGAGCTCTAGGGATTCCCCATCTAGGGCCAACTGCTCCTTCTTGAGCCTAAGCTTGATTTTCTCAAGCTCCAGAAGTTGGCACTGTCTCTCATAAGAAGATTCCCTCTTATTTGATATGGAAGTCCCTACAGAAGTTCCCGGGTGCTGAGATTCTACAGGGGGAGATCTAGATCTCCTAGGTAAACTCTGTATTCTTCCTGGTGGAGTAAAGAGAGGGCCACTGGGGCCTTGTCCCCCACCTGAAGGAAGATCTGTGTTTTCCAGGTTAGAATCATTCTGATCCTCCTGGCCAGTGTTTGAGTCTAGGTCAAAGAAGGTTTCACTTCCTGGCCTTTCCTCATTCCCTGTCCCACCCACTCTATCTGCCTCATCAGACCCTGGGGTCTTCCTAAGGTCATCCAAGAGCAACATCTCAATGAGACGTTGGATGCTGACACTTCTCCCTGTCCTCAACTTCCTAGACATGCACATGGCTCTCAATTCTTGGAATGAGAGGTCATCATACCTAGTTGGCAGAGAGCCACTGACTTCTCCTCTAGAAGACATACTAGTGTTATGTGGTGTAGGCACCTACCTAACCTAGTGGAGACTAAACTCTCTTGAGTTGGAGAAAGGGTGTGCTAGACCCTTGGCTTACCCAACTCCAAGTTCAGTAGAACTTACTTATTCCAATCTTGATGTATTATATGTGCCTAATACTTAGTGGTTTTCAGTTATTCACTCAATGAGATTTATCTGGTGAAACAATAGCAAGCTTGAATCCCACCGCTGCCACCAATGTGAGAAGGTGGCCTGGTATATGCTGTCCACTAATTAAAGTGGGCACCCTGTACCAGTCCACATGACCCTTATGATGTATGAGGTCAAAGATAACCTTTAGAAAGCTATCTTAGTGGTAGCTGTGGAGAGCAGCCTTCAGGCTTAATCTTGAAGGAATGTAAAGCAGCTTGTTTTACCAGAGTATCACCTCCTGAATGTCTAAATGAAAGGAGAACCACACAGTAGTGATATAAAAATATATATTTATTAATATAACACTCTCTACTAATCTCTACACGAGATTAGAACACAAAGCACACAATACTGAATCAATAGAACAATCTTAAGTAGCACAATACAAGCGGGTTCCAGGGGGAGACCGAACCATATACTAAAAAAATGGTATAACAATCACGACTTGACTAGACACAGTGCCTAGAGCACGTAGAATCGCTGGGACCCCAAGGACCCACCCAAGGCAGTGACACAGGGCGCCCACGGAGGACGGGTGCAGTGAGGAAACACGACCGCGTGCTCCATGCAAGTCTATGGGAAAGTCGCGGTTGGAAAGTTACAGCTTAAGGACACTTCTACAAGGACTTCAAGCAAACCCTTTGGAACATCAGAGGTTCTAGAGCCAACACACCAGTGAGTACCAAGGCACCCGTGTTACCTATCCCAGAGGAGCCAGGTGCATAAGGGTCCGGTGGAATCCAAGCCAGGATTCTAGGTGAGAGGAACCTGAAAGCAGAGGGGACAGAGTCTGGGTCACTTCAGGTGACCAGGGGCTCGGTAGTCGAATGCTCACCGATGTCTAGTGCTTCAGGTGTGAAGAAAGGATGCTTGACTCTGCAGCCATGGGGACCAGGAGACGTCGAGGATGACCAGGGTCCGGAAGTGAGCTGTCCCACAAAGGATGTCGAGTGCTGAGGGGTCAGTGTCCGGCTGGAGCACCAACAAGCCTTGGAAAATGCAACCCACGCGGGCAAAGAAAACAGTTTATGGTGTGGACCAGCAAATTCCAGGGGACTCTCCAAGCAATGGGGAGTCAGGGCACGTGTGGAGCAACCAGGAAAGCCCAAGAACAAACAAGGTGACCCTCGCCAGGACCCACAGGCCAACAGACCAGGGATCGCGAGGAGACCTCGAGCGAATTCACAAAGCACCAGCCCACAGAGCACTCGGTGAGTGGAGGCCAGATATCTTCAATGCAAATGCTGCTCGGGGGCAGGACTACACGGAGTCCAAAGCACAAGCTCAGGGATTGCCAACAAGCATATGCTTCTGCAAATGTACGCGGTTCACAGGGGTTTGGGTTGCACGGTCCCCACGACGGATACTGGTCTCAGAATCGCTGAGAGGTCAGATCAACCTCAGGGACCTTCAGGAACCCACCTCGTGTGTTGCTGAAATCTTCGGAGTCTGCAGGAGCTCTGGAGTTGCAAGCCGGTCAGATGCGCTTAGGTGCCTGCTTCTGCAGGGGAGTAACTCCTTTACTCCAAGGGAGATTCTTCAGTCGTCCAGCGTCGTGCAGACAGTTGAAGTACTTGGTTTCTTCTTAGCAGAATCTTGTCCAGGTAAAATCTAAAGTCCTGTAGCCAGGTATCCCACTTAAAACCCACAGGAAGGGGTTGGAAAGATTCTGGGGACCCTCCTAGGGGAGGGGCAGGACAGAGGGGTGGCTACACCAATGTCCTTTGTCCAGTTTCGCACCAGAGCAGGAGCCACTGGCTCCCAGAACTGGTTTGAGCTGGACTATGCACAGGGGCTCCAAATCTGCCCCCAGTGCAGACTTTCTGGCACTTTCAGAGTGCACCCACCCAGCCCCAATACACTAAACCCTGTCTGGGAGGTGGTCACACCTCCCTGTGACAGGATGCCTATTGTCATGCCTTCCTCTGCTCGAGCTTGGCTCAGCAGCAGGAGGGCAGAATCGTGTCTGTGGCTGGCAGCGTCCATCTTGTGCTGCCCAGGTCGAGAAAGCTGGTACCGGGTAGACCGGTGACCCACAGTAGTGGTTCTAGAAGGGTGGAATCATACCTCCCACACCAGTTACTGGTGTGGAAGTATGATTCCAAGGTGTTTGACACCAAACACAACATGTTTCTAAGCAGCCATTTTAAAGTTCGCATTTACCGCGAGGTTATAATGCAACTTAACCTATATGTCTGGCTGCATCACTGACAACCCCGGAGAATGGTCTCCGAAGGCTGCGGAGGGGCTCTGTTCATTCAGGGGCACCTCTCACATAAAACCCAGCACCCTGCCTTCCAGGATTGATAAGGCCTGCCATAGGGGTGACTGATAGGTTTTTAAGTGTAGTGATTTAGATAGATATAGTGAACCTATATCTAAGTAAGTGGTGCAAGCACCATCTTACACAGGCTGCTGTAGCAGACCTGTTGTGTCATTTTGAATGGCCTCTCATGGGTGGCATAATACATGCTTCAGCCCATGGGAGGCCTCTGGGAGACCTATGCCCTGGGTACATGGTGTACCATATACTAGGGACTTATACGGGTACCCCAGTATCCAATCTGGAGTGTACCTAAAGTATATGTATGCAATTTAAGGGAGAAAGCAGATAGAGTGGGGTCCTGGATAGCAGGATCCCAGTCAGACTAGTCCAAAAACAGTGAAACATCAGCAAAAAGTGGGGGTAACCATAAGAAGCAGATCCTACTTTCCTACAGAGGGAGTTGCTGTTGTCCAGGCAGCTGGTGATGAGGCCTTGGGTGAGGGTGCATCTGATTTCAAAGGGGAGATTTTCTGAGTAAGCGCAGGGTGAGTGAGCAGGAGGATGAGACCGTGTTTATCTGCTTCCTCCTCTATAACTTGCTGTTGAGTATTATTCTGAGGTTTCTAGCATGCTCTGTGGGTGTGGGTGCGGGGCCGGGCTCCATTGGCCCCCAGGTGTTGTCCCACAGGGAGTTGCTGCTCCTGAAGATGAGTATTTCTGTTTTGCCTGTGTTGAGGTTGAGGCATCTACTCTGCATCCAGCCTGCGACGCAAGTCATGCACTTGTAGAAATTAGATTTGGAGTTAGTCTGGTCTGAAGAGAGTGAGAGGATGGGCTGAGTGTCGTCAGCGTAGGAGATTATGCTCATGCCGTGGGATCTGGCCAGGGGATTAGAGAGGATCGTTTGTGATGCCACAGATGATGTTCTGTGGTCCTGAAGTGAAAGGTGGAAGGCGGACGCTTTGGGTTTGTCCATAAAGAAATGAAGAGACAAATTCAGGGGCTTTCCCTTGGATTCCCATTTGGTCGAGACCGAGCAGGAGGTTGTGGGGACCACAGTGTTGAAAATTGCAGAGATATCAAGGAGGATAAGGGTGGCGGCCTCTCCCCTGCCCAGGAGGGTCCTGATGTCATCTGTGGCCACAATCAGGGTGGTCTCAGTGCTGTGATTGGAGCGAAATCTGGATTGGGAGAGGTCTAGAGGCTTGTTCTTCACCAGGTGGGCAGTGAGTTGGAGGTTTATTGCTTCCTCTTTTTTTTTCATACCCAGAGAACATCATATACAAGAATAAATATCAATGAGAAAAACAAAAAAGATAAAATCCTGGTAGGTTAGTGCAAATACAGATCAGCCACTTAAAAAGCTAAATCAGAGTAAGAAAAGTTACCAAAAGTACTATAAACATGATTCATACTAGGTAGTAAGAAAAAAATTAAAATTCATAATTATTTAGATATGGCCATTACATACACATATATTCAGAGCTAGCAGCAAGATATGAGTAAGATGCCTATTCGCTTTAAATCCATAGATATGGACTTTATCAAGGGGTCAAAGTTAATTTTGCCTATTTCATCAACCTTTGAACTAATACGTACCCCAAGATAGACTGCCAATTCTGCGTGTCGAGAATCATTGAAAATTATTTTCTCTGTACAAATAACAACTGTCTTCCCTTCATTCAAGGTATATCCTGATGCTATGAGTGTGTTTTCCCTAATTGCCTCTGTCGGTTAAAATAGCAATATCATCGCCGTATGCTAACACTTTAGTCTCGTAGCCCCTGCTTACCACCGGCTTAATCTCCCGGCTCCATAGCAACTTTACCACCAAGGGGTTCATATACAAAGCAAATAATATAGGGGAGCAGGGACATCCTTGTCTGGTTCCCCTTGATAGCAATATGTTCCCTGATTCTCTCCCCATCAGTTGCAGCCGGGCTCTTGGGTAGGAGTACATGGCTTTAATGGCCATGATTATTCGAGCGATACCAAAGGGGACGATGGACGGAGCGTTTGAGCAAATCAAACACTCACCCCCAGTCAACTGATCTGGGTTTAAACCATCATCATTCTTTAGCTCACTCCACCACCCCAGTTCAGACATGGCCATATGCAAATCAGTCTGACCCTGTGCCTCATGGGAACAGTCCAGCCCGAACTGCCAAGCCATGTCTTCCCTGGACCGGAAACAAGCATCCTGGGACCGGTTTCTGGCCATTCAGCCGTCATCAGCCAGGCTAGCTTGAATCCAGTGGCAAAGTGAGCAAGGGACCCACGTCTGGGCATACCCTGCCAACTTAGGGCGAACAAAGCGATACCAAAGGGGACGATGGACGGAGCGTTTGAGCAAATCAAACACTCACCCCCAGTCAACTGATCTGGGTTTAATCCATCATCATTCTTTAGCTCACTCCACCAACCCAGTTCAGACATGGCCATATGCAAATCAGTCTGACCCTGTGCCTCATGGGAACAGTCCAGCCCGAACTGCCAAGCCATGTCTTCCCTGGACCGGAAACAAGCATCCTGGGACCGGTTTCTGGCCATTCAGCCGTCATCAGCCAGGCTAGCTTGAATCCAGTGGCAAAGTGAGCAAGGGACCCACGTCTGGGCATACCCTGCCAACTTAGGGCGAACAAAGCGATACCAAAGGGGACGATGGACGGATCGTTTGAGCAAATCAAACACTCACCCCCAGTCAACTGATCTGGGTTTAATCCATCATCATTCTTTAGCTCACTCCACCACCCCAGTTCAGACATGGCCATATGCAAATCAGTCTGACCCTGTGCCTCATGGGAACAGTCCAGCCCGAACTGCCAAGCCATGTCTTCCCTGGACCGGAAACAAGCATCCTGGGACCGGTTTCTGGCCATTCAGCCGTCATCAGCCAGGCTAGCTTGAATCCAGTGGCAAAGTGAGCAAGGGACCCACGTCTGGGCATACCCTGCTAACTTAGGGCGAACAAAGCGATACCAAAGGGGACGATGGACGGAGCGTTTGAGCAAATCAAACACTCACCCCCAGTCAACTGATCTGGGTTTAATCCATCATCATTCTTTAGCTCACTCCACCACCCCAGTTCAGACATGGCCATATGCAAATCAGTCTGACCCTGTGCCTCATGGGAACAGTCCAGCCCGAACTGCCAAGCCATGTCTTCCTGGACCGGAAACAAGCATCCTGGGACCGGTTTCTGGCCATTCAGCCGTCATCAGCCAGGCTAGCTTGAATCCAGTGGCAAAGTGAGCAAGGGACCCACGTCTGGGCATACCCTGCCAACTTAGGGCGAACAAAGCGATACCAAGGGGACGATGGACGGAGCGTTTGAGCAAATCAAACACTCACCCCCAGTCAACTGATCTGGGTTTAATCCATCATCATTCTTTAGCTCACTCCACCACCCCAGTTCAGACATGGCCATATGCAAATCAGTCTGACCCTGTGCCTCATGGGAACAGTCCAGCCCGAACTGCCAAGCCATGTCTTCCCTGGACCGGAAACAAGCATCCTGGGACCGGTTTCTGGCCATTCAGCCGTCATCAGCCAGGCTAGCTTGAATCCAGTGGCAAAGTGAGCAAGGGACCCACGTCTGGGCATACCCTGCCAACTTAGGGCGAACAAAGCGATACCAAAGGGGACGATGGACGGAGCGTTTGAGCAAATCAAACACTCACCCCCAGTCAACTGATCTGGGTTTAATCCATCATCATTCTTTAGCTCACTCCACCACCCCAGTTCAGACATGGCCATATGCAAATCAGTCTGACCCTGTGCCTCATGGGAACAGTCCAGCCCGAACTGCCAAGCCATGTCTTCCCTGGACCGGAAACAAGCATCCTGGGACCGGTTTCTGGCCATTCAGCCATCATCAGCCAGGCTAGCTTGAATCCAGTGGCAAAGTGAGCAAGGGACCCACGTCTGGGCATACCCTGCCAACTTAGGGCGAACAAAGCGATACCAAAGGGGACGATGGACGGAGCGTTTGAGCAAATCAAACACTCACCGCCAGTCAACTGATCTGGGTTTAATCCATCATCATTCTTTAGCTCACTCCACCACCCCAGTTCAGACATGGCCATATGCAAATCAGTCTGACCCTGTGCCTCATGGGAACAGTCCAGCACGAACTGCCAAGCCATGTCTTCCCTGGACCGGAAACAAGCATCCTGGGACCGGTTTCTGGCCATTCAGCCGTCATCAGCCAGGCTAGCTTGAATCCAGTGGCAAAGTGAGCAAGGGACCCACGTCTGGGCATACCCTGCCAACTTAGGGTGAACAAAGCGATACCAAAGGGGACGATGGACGGAGCGTTTGAGCAAATCAAACACTCACCCCCAGTCAACTGATCTGGGTTTAATCCATCATCATTCTTTAGCTCACTCCACCACCCCAGTTCAGACATGGCCATATGCAAATCAGTCTGACCCTGTGCCTCATGGGAACAGTCCAGCCCGAACTGCCAAGCCATGTCTTTCCTGGACCGGAAACAAGCATCCTGGGACCGGTTTCTGGCCATTCAGCCGTCATCAGCCAGGCTAGCTTGAATCCAGTGGCAAAGTGAGCAAGGGACCCACGTCTGGGCATACCCTGCCAACTTAGGGCGAACAAAGCGATACCAAAGGGGACGATGGACGGAGCGTTTGAGCAAATCAAACACTCACCCCCAGTCAACTGATCTGGGTTTAATCCATCATCATTCTTTAGCTCACTCCACCACCCCAGTTCAGACATGGCCATATGCAAATCAGTCTGACCCTGTGCCTCATGGGAACAGTCCAGCCCGAACTGCCAAGCCATGTCTTCCCTGGACCGGAAACAAGCATCCTGGGACCGGTTTCTGGCCATTCAGCCGTCATCAGCCAGGCTAGCTTGAATCCAGTGGCAAAGTGAGCAAGGGACCCACGTCTGGGCATACCCTGCCAACTTAGGGCGAACAAAGCGATACCAAAGGAGACGATGGACGGAGCGTTTGAGCAAATCAAACACTCACCCCCAGTCAACTGATCTGGGTTTAATCCATCATCATTCTTTAGCTCACTCCACCACCCCAGTTCAGACATGGCCATATGCAAATCAGTCTGACCCTGTGCCTCATGGGAACAGTCCAGCCCGAACTGCCAAGCCATGTCTTCCCTGGACCGGGAAACAAGCATCCTGGGACCGGTTTCTGGCCATTCAGCCGTCATCAGCCAGGCTAGCTTGAATCCAGTGGCAAAGTGAGCAAGGGACCCACGTCTGGGCATACCCTGCCAACTTAGGGCGAACAAAGCGATACCAAAGGGGACGATGGACGGAGCGTTTGAGCAAATCAAACACTCACCCCCAGTCAACTGATCTGGGTTTAATCCATCATCATTCTTTAGCTCACTCCACCACCCCAGTTCAGACATGGCCATATGCAAATCAGTCTGACCCTGTGCCTCATGGGAACAGTCCAGCCCGAACTGCCAAGCCATGTCTTCCCTGGACCGGAAACAAGCATCCTGGGACCGGTTTCTGGCCATTCAGCCGTCATCAGCCAGGCTAGCTTGAATCCAGTGGCAAAGTGAGCAAGGGACCCACGTCTGGGCATACCCTGCCAACTTAGGGCGAACAAAGCGATACCAAAGGGGACGATGGACGGAGCGTTTGAGCAAATCAAACACTCACCCCCAGTCAACTGATCTGGGTTTAATCCATCATCATTCTTTAGCTCACTCCACCACCCCAGTTCAGACATGGCCATATGCAAATCAGTCTGACCCTGTGCCTCATGGGAACAGTCCAGCCCGAACTGCCAAGCCATGTCTTCCCTGGACCGGAAACAAGCATCCTGGGACCGGTTTCTGGCCATTCAGCCGTCATCAGCCAGGCTAGCTTGAATCCAGTGGCAAAGTGAGCAAGGGACCCACGTCTGGGCATACCCTGCCAACTTAGGGCGAACAAGCGTATACCAAAGGGGACGATGGACGGAGCGTTTGAGCAAATCAAACACTCACCCCCAGTCAACTGATCTGGGTTTAATCCATCATCATTCTTTAGCTCACTCCACCACCCCAGTTCAGACATGGCCATATGCAAATCAGTCTGACCCTGTGCCTCATGGGAACAGTCCAGCCCAAACTGCCAAGCCATGTCTTCCCTGGACCGGAAACAAGCATCCTGGGACCGGTTTCTGGCCATTCAGCCGTCATCAGCCAGGCTAGCTTGAATCCAGTGGCAAAGTGAGCAAGGGACCCACGTCTGGGCATACCCTGCCAACTTAGGGCGAACAAAGCGATACCAAAGGGGACGATGGACGGAGCGTTTGAGCAAATCAAACACTCACCCCCAGTCAACTGATCTGGGTTTAATCCATCATCATTCTTTAGCTCACTCCACCACCCCAGTTCAGACATGGCCATATGCAAATCAGTCTGACCCTGTGCCTCATGGGAACAGTCCAGCCCGAACTGCCAAGCCATGTCTTCCCTGGACCGGAAACAAGCATCCTGGGACCGGTTTCTGGCCATTCAGCCGTCATCAGCCAGGCTAGCTTGAATCCAGTGGCAAAGTGAGCAAGGGACCCACGTCTGGGCATACCCTGCCAACTTAGAGCGAACAAAGCGATACCAAAGGGGACGATGGACGGAGCGTTTGAGCAAATCAAACACTCACCCCCAGTCAACTGATCTGGGTTTAATCCATCATCATTCTTTAGCTCACTCCACCACCCCAGTTCAGACATGGCCATATGCAAATCAGTCTGACCCTGTGCCTCCATGGGAACAGTCCAGCCCGAACTGCCAAGCCATGTCTTCCCTGGACCGGAAACAAGCATCCTGGGACCGGTTTCTGGCCATTCAGCCATCATCAGCCAGGCTAGCTTGAATCCAGTGGCAAAGTGAGCAAGGGACCCACGTCTGGGCATACCCTGCCAACTTAGGGCGAACAAAGCGATACCAAAGGGGACGATGGACGGAGCGTTTGAGCAAATCAAACACTCACCCCCAGTCAACTGATCTGGGTTTAATCCATCATCATTCTTTAGCTCACTCCACCACCCCAGTTCAGACATGGCCATATGCAAATCAGTCTGACCCTGTGCCTCATGGGAACAGTCCAGCCCGAACTGCCAAGCCATGTCTTCCCTGGACCGGAAACAAGCATCCTGGGACCGGTTTCTGGCCATTCAGCCGTCATCAGCCAGGCTAGCTTGAATCCAGTGGCAAAGTGAGCAAGGGACCCACGTCTGGGCATACCCTGCCAACTTAGGGGCGAACAAAGCGATACCAAAGGGGACGATGGACGGAGCGTTTGAGCAAATCAAACACTCACCCCCAGTCAACTGATCTGGGTTTAATCCATCATCATTCTTTAGCTCACTCCACCACCCCAGTTCAGACATGGCCATATGCAAATCAGTCTGACCCTGTGCCTCATGGGAACAGTCCAGCCCGAACTGCCAAGCCATGTCTTTCCTGGACCGGAAACAAGCATCCTGGGACCGGTTTCTGGCCATTCAGCCGTCATCAGCCAGGCTAGCTTGAATCCAGTGGCAAAGTGAGCAAGGGACCCACGTCTGGGCATACCCTGCCAACTTAGGGCGAACAAAGCGATACCAAAGGGGACGATGGACGGAGCGTTTGAGCAAATCAAACACTCACCCCCAGTCAACTGATCTGGGTTTAATCCATCATCATTCTTTAGCTCACTCCACCACCCCAGTTCAGACATGGCCATATGCAAATCAGTCTGACCCTGTGCCTCATGGGAACAGTCCAGCCCGAACTGCCAAGCCATGTCTTCCCTGGACCGGAAACAAGCATCCTGGGACCGGTTTCTGGCCATTCAGCCGTCATCAGCCAGGCTAGCTTGAATCCAGTGGCAAAGTGAGCAAGGGACCCACGTCTGGGCATACCCTGCCAACTTAGGGCGAACAAAGCGATACCAAAGGGGACGATGGACGGAGCGTTTGAGCAAATCAAACACTCACCCCAGTCAACTGATCTGGGTTTAATCCATCATCATTCTTTAGCTCACTCCACCACCCCAGTTCAGACATGGCCATATGCAAATCAGTCTGACCCTGTGCCTCATGGGAACAGTCCAGCCCGAACTGCCAAGCCATGTCTTCCCTGGACCGGAAACAAGCATCCTGGGACCGGTTTCTGGCCATTCAGCCGTCATCAGCCAGGCTAGCTTGAATCCAGTGGCAAAGTGAGCAAGGGACCCACGTCTGGGCATACCCTGCCAACTTAGGGCGAACAAAGCGATACCAAAGGGGACGATGGACGGAGCGTTTGAGCAAATCAAACACTCACCCCCAGTCAACTGATCTGGGTTTAATCCATCATCATTCTTTAGCTCACTCCACCACCCCAGTTCAGACATGGCCATATGCAAATCAGTCTGACCCTGTGCCTCATGGGAACAGTCCAGCCTGAACTGCCAAGCCATGTCTTCCCTGGACCGGAAACAAGCATCCTGGGACCGGTTTCTGGCCATTCAGCCGTCATCAGCCAGGCTAGCTTGAATCCAGTGGCAAAGTGAGCAAGGGACCCACGTCTGGGCATACCCTGCCAACTTAGGGCGAACAAAGCGATACCAAAGGGGACGATGGACGGAGCGTTTGAGCAAATCAAACACTCACCCCCAGTCAACTGATCTGGGTTTAATCCATCATCATTCTTTAGCTCACTCCACCACCCCAGTTCCAGACATGGCCATATGCAAATCAGTCTGACCCTGTGCCTCATGGGAACAGTCCAGCCCGAACTGCCAAGCCATGTCTTCCCTGGACCGGAAACAAGCATCCTGGGACCGGTTTCTGGCCATTCAGCCGTCATCAGCCAGGCTAGCTTGAATCCAGTGGCAAAGTGAGCAAGGGACCCACGTCTGGGCATACCCTGCCCACTTAGGGCGAACAAAGCGATACCAAAGGGGACGATGGACGGAGCGTTTGAGCAAATCAAACACTCACCCCCAGTCAACTGATCTGGGTTTAATCCATCATCATTCTTTAGCTCACTCCACCACCCCAGTTCAGACATGGCCATATGCAAATCAGTCTGACCCTGTGCCTCATGGGAACAGTCCAGCCCGAACTGCCAAGCCATGTCTTCCCTGGACCGGAAACAAGCATCCTGGGACCGGTTTCTGGCCATTCAGCCGTCATCAGACAGGCTAGCTTGAATCCAGTGGCAAAGTGAGCAAGGGACCCACGTCTGGGCATACCCTGCCAACTTAGGGCGAACAAAGCGATACCAAAGGGGACGATGGACGGAGCGTTTGAGCAAATCAAACACTCACCCTCAGTCAACTGATCTGGGTTTAATCCATCATCATTCTTTAGCTCACTCCGCCACCCCAGTTCAGACATGGCCATATGCAAATCAGTCTGACCCTGTGCCTCATGGGAACAGTCCAGCCCGAACTGCCAAGCCATGTCTTCCCTGGACCCGGAAACAAGCATCCTGGGACCGGTTTCTGGCCATTCAGCCGTCATCAGCCAGGCTAGCTTGAATCCAGTGGCAAAGTGAGCAAGGGACCCACGTCTGGGCATACCCTGCCAACTTAGGGCGAACAAAGCGATACCAAAGGGGACGATGGACGGAGCGTTTGAGCAAATCAAACACTCACCCCCAGTCAACTGATCTGGGTTTAATCCATCAACATTCTTGATTATTCGAGGGCCGAAGCCTTTTAGCTCCAGTATCCCCCAAAGAAACCTCCAGGATACCCGGTCAAACGCCTTCTAGGCATCGAGGAGGATCATGGCCATCCACCCCCCCGGTTCCAGCCGTGATATCAAATAGTGATATGGCCCTCCTGACGTGGTCAGTTGTCCCTTTCCCGGGGATGAAGCCAAGCTTCCAGGGGCAAACCAGATGCCCTATGACCCTCCCTAGCCGATTAGCCAATATCTTCGAATATATTTTAGTATCAGAGTTTATTAGGGATATCGGCCTGTATGAAGCTGGGTTGTCTATTGGTTTTCCTTTCTTTGGGAAGATAATAACGTCGGTCTCTTTCCAAGATTCTGGAGGGCAACCACTATGTTGTGTACCCCTAAATAGATCAAGTAGCAGGGGGGCTGTCAGGGTTTGCATTATCCTGTATAGTTCAAGGGGGATCTTATCGAGATCAGCAGTCTTCCCGGATGCCAGATCTTGCAGTGCTACCAGAACCTCCTCTAGTGCAAAGTCCTTTTCTAAGTCATCCTTAGCCGAGCTATCCAAAACCGCCCCAAGGTCTGCGTCGGTTATTATTTGGGATATAACCTGTGATGTTCCTGATGTTCCTGTGTCTTCCTTGTACAACAGTTGATAATAGTCCTGAAACACCCCCAGTATATCAGTTGTGTCAGTGTACGTTTGGTCATCCTTCTTAATAGAAGATATTACGTTCCGGGCTGTTTTCTGTCGGGTACGTAAGGCTATCCTCTTCCCCACTAGTTCTCCATATTCATAAGAATCGTTTTGCTGCATCTGAAACTCTTCCGACGATATCTGGGTAAGCCCGTTTGGATACCTGCTGCACTGCCGCGTGTGAGGAGGAGGAGGGGGACAAGGACTACTAGTCCCAGCCTCCCCCGCAGCCACCGTCACCGCCGACATCATTCCGCGCCTGGAGGCGCTTTAAATTTCGCGGCGGGCTCCCGCGCGTGCGCGGGCGAAGCCCAGGCCAAGGGCAGGCCCGTCTGCGCCCGTCCGCGCCTGTTCGTGGCTGGGCTGGGCCAATCCTCCTGGCTGCAACCACTGGACCAGGTCCCTGTCGCCCGTAACACACTATGGGTAAGCGTAAATTACCTCCTAACTCTGACGGGGCGAAAGTGAAAGCTAAAATACCCAGGAACTGTGCCTCCATTATTTCTTATCTGACGACAGCTGTCGGGGCATTAAATGAAGAAATCCTTGTTGTTGAGGAGCAGCTGGGAATAGGGGGAGGAAGCAGACCAGATAAGGTCCTACAGAGCGCCCCTGGGGTGTCACAAAGTGAAAATGTGGCATCCACGTTAAATGGTATTAACTCTGTCTCAGAACTCGGGGACAAGGAGGCTATAACTACGGACGTGCTTTTAGATATTTTGCCTACTATCCGCGGACGCGGGACATCTACTATGGGAAGGCCAGGAGGTGCAGTACCTGGGCGCTTCAACGAGGGCTATACCGAAGAAGAAACGCAGAAAGGGTTTGAAATCGGGGGCGAATAATGCTGACTCTTTGAATGGGGGGACAAGTGGACCTTTGGGGAATGAAGATTGGTGCAAAAATCATCTTGCTACTGTTGTGGAAAATGCTATTTATTCACAACTCGAGACTTTTGTGGGGGCATTTTAAGAGGGCCTAACAAATTGCCTTAAAAATGTATTGGAGGCTATGTTGATTAAATTGTCCTCAATAGACGATCACCTAAAAATAATGAGGTCCTTTAATGAGGGTAGGATTGACAGCTCTGCTCAGAGTAAGGTGGATTTGATGGACCAAGTAATCCCAGGTCATTTACATGCAGGACCGTCCACCAAGGCCCAAATCCCTGCCCCCAATCATGGGATTTTAACATCTGACCTAATAACTTACCCATTAACAATGATAAGTTACTTCCTGGTGCACAGTATAGTCTTATAGGGCCCCAACTGCAGTCCGAACAGCCAGCAAACTCTGTCAGTAGAGTACGGCTTAATCAGTCCCCACGTGTACAAGAAAACAAATGTAGGCTTCACCTACCCCCGGAGTCTACTCCCCTGGTAGCTGTGCTGGTAGGGGTCCCTTGTTTGAAAGTTAATATAAACGAGCCTCCAGCTGGGCTGATTCGCAAGGTTAAGCATTGGTGTTCAAAGGTCCCGGAAGGTGGGGTTGAAGCCGCGTCACACATTATTATGGCTAGACGCGTGGGGTGGGTTGGACAGAGTATGAAGTCGGTTGAGGGAGACTGTGTTGTTATTAATTTTAATCGTGCTAATGTAGCTAGTTCATTGTTTAAAGAGCATGGCATCCTTGGGATGGGCGAGATTAGAGCGATTCCCTTCGGATTTTTCTATCGCCCACCTGTGAGAAACAAAGCCGAGAATTCTACATTGCGGCATAGTAATCCCTTAGAAAGGTCACATATGGGGTAGGGCAGTATGCTCCTGTCTAGACAGAACCACAAACTCAATCAGACCCCATATCTACAACCCATAAGCATGTTAACACCTGGGATTCACCCAGATCCGAGGCACTGAGGGAATGCATTGGATTTAGCTAACAGATTTTCCCCACTGAGTGGTTTGGATGCCAATGACTGACTATCCAGTCGTAAGGACACACCGGCTCAGAAGCCCCTGAGTCAGGACAATGCTTTACTGGTCCGGAGGCCCCTGAGTCAGGATACTCCTAGTTTGAGCACTTCGATAAGGGCTATAGAAAGAGGGGCAGTTATTCTGAATATTCTCAGTTGGAATTTAGCTGGCCTCAAGACTAAGAGTGATGACCCAGACTGGATTGAACTGGTGAGGGTATATGACATTCTGGGCTTTCAGGAAACATGGGAGTCTGAAAGTGTTTTCTGGCTGGACGGTTATACCTCCTATATGGAGGTTGCTCGGCCCTCGGCTGCGGGCCGTGTGAGGGGTGGCCTGTTAACATTGATTTCTCTAAAATTGAGGGGTAGTCACCGTAAATTGGAAACAGGGTCCGCAAACTGTCTAGCGGTTGAGATTAACCCCCCGGGTGCTAAAATACTCGTTCTCAACTTTTATAATTCATTTGATAAGGTATCTCCAAATGAACATCTATGTAGACTTAACAACTTTTTAGATATATATAGGGAGAATCAAGTTAGTCAGTTTTCGATTATTCTATTAGGCGATTTTAATATTCACTTGTGTAATAAAAAGTGTCAGGTTTTCGATGAATTTGTGCCAGGAAGTAGCCCAGAGACCCACTTCGAACATTCTTCTCAAGGGGGATACTTAGAGGTTTTTTTAGCTAACTTTGGGTTGGCCCTCCCAAATATATCGAAAGCTGGTGAGGACATCCCTTCTTTTAAGGGTAGAGGGTTGTTCTCCACTATTGATTTTATTTTTGTTAATACAACCCTAATTCCCCTTGTTTTGGACTATACTGCTAGATGGTCTTACTATAGCGACCACAACCCAATTTATATTAGTCTGAGAGGGTGTTTGAAGACCACAGCAGTGGTAGAACCAGGGACCCTGGCTCCTAAGTTAAAAACCAGGGATCAAGGCCGCAGATTAAAATGGGCTAAGGTGGTACCAGACCTTTTTTTAAGTGACCTGTTAAACACTGTAGGGTCTGAGATTGCTATTTGTCAAGATAGTTCTCAGGGGGGAGCAGTGATTGCCGTAGCCTTTGATAGGATCTGTAAGCAGATAGCCAGTGCCCTCTCCGTACCCAAGAAAGAGGGCACTCACAAGGAAGAGAGGTGGTTCGACCATAACTGTACTATTGCCCATCAGAAATTATTACGTGCCCTGAAAGAAAAACCCCGGGACAGAAACTTAATAGCTAGGGCAACGGTAGAGTATAATCAGGCCCGGCGTACACCCAAACTGGAAGTTAAACAAGAGGCCTGGGAGGATCTGTCATCTGTCGATGTGTTTAAGAATAGCGCCAAATTTTGGGAGATCATAAACAGACCGTTCTTTTCTGGTCAAGAGAGTAACGTCGTTCAATGTAATATCCCAGAAGAATTATGGGTTAACCATTTCAAACATATTTATAGCGGCCAGCATGATCAGGCAAATATAGGGCCCACGTGTTTAACCGGTGCATATAGTTTGCACTTCTCTGAACATGAAGTGGCTGTAGCCATAGCCCAAATGACGAGCAATAAAGCCCCGGGGCCTGACGGGCTTCCTGTCGATTTTTTTAAATCAGATATTCCCTTATGGGCTAAGTTACTGGCTAATGTTTTAAATACAGTATGTGAAACAGAATGCCTAAGTCTTGGTCGACATCAATCATTGTCCCAGTATTTAAAAAGGGTGATAGAGGGGACCCAGGGTGTTACAGGCCCATATCACTGATTGATTCTACGGTTAAGGTGATGGGGAGAGTGGTTCTCAGCAGGTTAACCGGTTGGATCAATGAACGTGGTATTCTGTCTAATCTCCAATATGGATTTAGGAAGGGAAGAAGCACCCTGGATCAGTGCCTTAACCTATATTTATTAATAGGGAAATACACAGTAGCTAAAAAAGGGACCCTCCACCTCGCGTTTATGGATCTATTCTCGGCGTTTGACCGAGTAAATAGATCAAAGCTTTGGGATCTGTTGTTAGCAATGGGTATGGATAAGAACATCGTGTACTTTCTGTCTGATCTGCATAGGGATTTATCGGCAGCAGTAAGTTTTGACCAAATGGGCAATTTAACACAGAGGATTGATATAACTAGAGAAGTCAGACAGGGCTGTATCCTGGCTCCTCTGTTATTCACCCTCTATATCAATAACCTAGATTTGGTCTTGTGTAGCGCAGCCAGGGATATCCCTCGTGTGGGGAATCGTTTGATCCCTGCATTACTTTATGCAGACGATGCGGCCCTATTGGCACGTACCATTTGTTATCCTCATTTGCAGATTTTATGGATTCCTTGGACCTAAATGTAAATTTTTCCAAGTCACATGTCATGAGCATGGGAGAAAGGCCCAGTAAAATTAAGACGTTTAGGTGTGACGGAAATGAAATAACCAGGGTCTCCTCATTTCCGTACCTAGGTGTCTTGTTTGATGAGAGGTGTTCTTGGGCCCCGCAGAGGAGGGCAAAGAAAATCGCCATGGCACGCTTCTCAGGTGCGGTTCTTGATTTTGCTCGAAGGTTGGGTGCCAAACCAATGAATGATACAGATATACAAATCCAAGTGTATTGCCATTGCAAATTATGGATCC
Organism: Calotriton arnoldi; assembly: GCA_963921515.1. NCBI lineage: Eukaryota > Metazoa > Chordata > Amphibia > Caudata > Salamandridae > Calotriton > Calotriton arnoldi. Next base: position 416,733 of record CAWUFW010012041.1, read on the forward strand.
GATATTTGGGGGTATAGAAATTGCATAGAAATTCAATTGGTGGAAAACACATTTTTAAGAAGTCTGCTCTCAGTCCCCCAGTCCACGCCCTCATTTTCAGTCCATGAAGAATTGGGTGTTGGTTATGTGTCTGACTTAATCAAAATGGCCCCTTTTCTTAAATGGATTTCGATCTGGTGTAACCCAGAATTAGTGCTGAACCAAGAGATTATCCGTGATTGTATCGCACTGGACAGGGCTAGCAGTATTCCATGGTTTAGTCATGTGAGCAGCATAGCAAGGGTGCTGGGTCGCCCAGAGGTCTTTGACAACCCTGAAGTAATATGTAAAAAAGATCTGGGGTGGGCAAAGACTTCGTTTTTGCATTTAGCATCCGCAGAAAGAGAGGCAATCGAGCTATCAAAACCAACAGTCCGTGCCCATCAGATCTTAAAAACTTCTTTAATGAAAGAGCCTTATTTGGACATAGTCACTAAGCCTCGACATCGCTTTCTCCTGACGAGGTTTAGGTTTAACCTTTTACACTTTTTATTGGCCGAACCCTTGGGCTGGAACAAGTCAGAGGATCTGGGACCCTGTTCTTGTGATAGTTTTTCGAGGCAAGATACTCTGCATTTTGTAATGTTTTGTGACCACTACTTGCGGATTCGGAAGCGTTTTATTTTTCCAATTTTAAAAGATAAAGGCTTTGTGCAGGTTAGACCAGCCTTAACATATCTACAGATGTTGAATAGCCCTTGGGAAATTTTTAATATCGCTAGTTTTATAGCTGCAGCAATTAGAGCAAGGAGAAAAAGAAATTAAATCGTAATTTCTCATTTCTCTGTATAATGGATTCTCCCTTTTATATTATGTATTTTATATTTCACTGCTGAATTTTTAGAGTTGTATTTTATTAATGATGGATTTTGAGTGTTATATGTTTTGTACGTGTTGGGTATTTTAACATGCTTTTATGATTTTGAATAATCGAATAAAGTGATTTTGACTGACTGACTGGGTAAGCCAGCTGTTTATTTCTGCCTTAAGGGCAATTATTTGGTGCTGAATTTGAACCGCCTCCCGCCCCTGCACTGTTAGTGACACATGTTCTTCTTCAGCTTTGGCCAAGTTACGCAGCAATTGCTCGTTCTTTACCTCGCGCAGCTTCCTTGCCCTAGTGACAAAACTAATCATTTTGCCTCTAAGGCCTGCCTTAAAGGTATCCCACACAATCCCCCTGTTAGCACTATATCTACTGATGTCGAAAAACTCTTGGGACCATTTCTTGATGTGCTCAATATAGGCACTGTTTACAAGGAGTTTCCTATCGAACGTCCATTTATTCCGAGTTCTTTTGAACCTTTTAACTTCAAGTTCCAGAGTCAGCGGATTGTGATTGGAGATCACCTTTGGGAGTTTCCTAATTCCAGCTTTGTTAAGGAGATCCTTCGTGCCTAGGAAATAGTCAATACTGACATACTTCCTATGGGGGCAAGAATAATAAGTGTATCCCGGGTTGTTGGGCTTCTTAATGGTCCAGATATCGACCAGGCCATGGCCACTCATGAGGGATGTCAGTGCCCTATACACTCTAGGCTTTCGCCCTTGATAAGTCCCTTGATTTAACTGTCGATAGTGGGGCTGCATGGAGATATTAAAATCTCCACACGTAATAATGGACAGGGCCAAGCCGCCAGTTCCACCTCAAGGTCCTCAAAGATCTTTGGATCATCTTAATTTGATCCGTATACCGCACATACTGTAAGCCCAACCTCTCCAGTGCATCTGAAGCCTTGCATTTAGCCTGTCCTAAGGCCGTCTTTATGAAAATTGCCACACCCCAAATGTTCGAACTCTGTGACATGCAAACCAGCATATTAGAGCCCCTTACGCCCATCAAACCCCTCTTCCCCCATGGAATGTGAGTCTCTTGCAGGCACACTATGTCAAAGGCACACATCCTCACAAGCTCAGCCAGTCTTGACCTTTTCCCTCTATCGTTCAATCCGCCCACATTCATTGAGCAGATATTTCCTCTTCCCATCTAAACCTGACTTTGTACCCGCTTGATGAACCGCTATTGAATTTGATCCATTCATAGAGTGACTCTTCTACAAAAAATTCCATCTCGTCTCTGGGTATGTTTTTTCTTTCCACCCCTGAATCCACCCCCTCCCCCCCACCCCAGCCCCCCCTCTCCGCCCATCCTTCCACCCCCCCTACTCCCCTTCCCACCACCACCCCTGAGAAGCACTCAGACTGTAGTCTGTGTGCGATGGATGCGGCGCGCATGACCGAGAGCCCTATAATTCTGGCCATTGTGCTCAGCACCAATATACATGCTTCCCTGAGAGAGAAGGCTATTAGAATCTCCTGTCTACTTTTTTTTTCCCTTTCTCCTTTCCCCTTAACTGAGAAAAACACACACTAGCTCAAGCCACTGTTATCCCACTTTAATTCCTGATTTCTGCTAAGCTTCCATAATCCCCATCTTTCTTTAGTAGCGTCTTCAGGTTTAGCCTGGCCTAGCCATTTCTAAGCTGTATGGCTATCCAAATATTCCTTAGCTTTAATTTCGGATACAAAAAAAACGTGTTTTCCCCCAACAAATCACTTTTAGCTGAGCTGGATTGTTCAAGAAGGCTTGTGCGTTTTTGTCCTGAAAGTGCTTAATCAGTTGCCTTAGCCGCCAGCGCCTTTCAACTGTAGTATGGCAGATGTCCGGCCGGAAGAAAAACGAGACTCCTCCCCTGGTCCTCTTTGCTTGTCGCAGTAGAAAGTTCCCGAAGAATAGATTGTGGCATTGCACCTTCCCTTAGTGGCTGCTTCTGTACAAATGGGACGCGATGAGCACGCTGCACCTCTTGAGCCCAGTTCCAGTCCTTTAGCTCTGCGGGAGAGCGTCCCTTAGTAGTTCCACTACATACGAGCGAACATCCGCCCCCTCAGCGCCTTCAGGAACCCCAAGCACATGTACGTTGTTGCGTCTCTGGCAGTTTTCGTGCTCCTCCAGCTTCCATTCTATGTCGATTAGTTGGGATTCATGGGACTTAGTGAGCGCCTGCGTGGCTGCGAGATCGGTCTCTGTGATAACAATCCTTGTCTCAAGATCCGTCATCCACTCACCAATAGCACTGCAAGCTTCCTGGCCACCCCCTGCACTTTTCTCAAAGCAGATTGGGCTTTACGACCATCTTGACTACTCTCGTCCCGGTGCATTGATATCGCCTGGTAGATGGCCTCCAATGTTGGAGGAGTTGGTGCATTTATATCTGAATATAACACAAAGAAATCCTTGGGTCTAGAGTGTGATTGAGATGTGCAGAGATACTGAGAGAGAAAGGAGGAATAACTATGGGGTGATCCCTTTAAGGACGTAAGCCCTGACACCTAGCGGGTCATCACTGCTGAAACATGTTGACCTTTTGTTTCGTCTGACACATGCAGTTCATATCCATACTGCAGGTGCACTGTTTTTAATCCTGACAGGGAGAACATACTAATAGAATATGTGATTTGTTCTCACTAGTTAGTTTTAACATCATTTTCTTTTGCGCTGCGCCCTCCCCCAGCTCATATCGCTCTCATTTGGTGGATTTAGTAAATCCTTGACAGAGTAGATCTAAAACATCCCTGAGCTCCTCCCTCGTAGAGAGGGGGTTGTAGCCCTTGGTGGGACCAGGCCTTCCCATCAAGAGGAGAATCCCAAATGATGAAGCATGCCATCTATGGTGGGTGAGGGATTACGTCCTTAAAGGGATCACCTCATAGTTATTCCTCCTTTCTCTCTCAGTATCTCTGCACATCTCGATCACACTCTAGACCCAAGGATTTCTTTGTGTTATATTGAACTATGTAATTGGGGATACAATCCTGTGCAGGTCTTTAAACTGTCCCTTGGTCCCTCCTTAAAAAAAAAATTAAAAAACATTTGGGTGCTGCGCATTTATATCTGAGTCAGGTGGCCCGCTGGGCGAGGGAACGACAAATTGATTCGTAGGGGTAAAGTCCCAAGTGAGGTCTCTGTCTCCCGGTTTTCTCCCTCTCTTATGAACAGTCTTGGCCCGAGCCACTGTCATCATTGCTGATATCGGAGAAGATACCAGAGCCATCGTCCGACCACTCAGCCCCATCTGACACGGAAAAGAAGTAATCACTTGGCTCCTTTTCCAGGTCCACCTTGTCAGGCACTTCCACCCCCTGACATCCCTCTGCCAGAGTTATACCCAAAGGATGCAATGAGCCACCTTGCCTGAGCTCTAGCAAAGGTTGATCTAGAGGCATTGAAGAAGCGGGCCTGTAATTGAGACTGATTCCGGCCCACACCCTGCCAGGGAGCTGGCTCCTATCTCCCCTTCCGTGTTCTCTCCCATTAAACATAATTCCAAGCTACTGTTGTATACTTCCTAGGGTGTCCATAATTGGGCTTTCTAGAATCATGTCCTTATATAGGCACAATTCGCCCTGCCCTTATATAGGCATAAAATCCCAGCCCTTATTTAGGCATAAACCGTGCACTCCAAATACAGGCATGGTCTCCGACATCCGTCCACCCTAGCGTCACAACGAGTTCATGAAAAAACAGACCCTTAGGCAGCGGGACTTTCCCTAGCCCAGGACTATTGATTTCTTCAAGGACTCATATATTATGCATGAACCGTTATTCCTTAGGGGTTCATTCATGACGTCTTCCGCTGTCCAACTAACGTCAATGCTAACATTCTGAGGTAATTCTCAGGTATAAATATACCTTCCCAAACCCCTGTAAATCAGAGGAGACCTCGACTTCAGAGGAGCCCGTTTCCCGGCCGGACGCACTGAGAAGACGCTGTCATTCCTGCACGCAGAGAGTCCAGCTTCCAGTGATCTAACTTCCCTTGCGGGGTGTTGGAGTTCGAGTCTGGAAAGAGATTCCTACCTCTCTCATTCTTCAGGTATGGAGCAGACTAGAACCTAGAGGGACTCTTGGCATCTAGACTCTAGACATACTAGGCATACTAGGCTTAACATACTCTTAGTATACTATAGTAAGGAATACTTCACCTACTTCTACTTCTCCCTACACCTAGGACAGGTTAGGTACACTGGGGTAGAACTAGGCTAGAAACGCATCGTATGAGTACTCGCATTTTTAGTCTGTGTCATTTTATGTAAATGCATATATGCTGAAAAGATAATGCTAACGCAGTATATTTATTTCTACTGCTCACTCTGTACATTATTTATCTTGCATACTGTCTTGTGATCGTAACAGCACATTTAACTTACACCAGAAACAAGACTGTTCAATAAATCTTTTATTGAAACGCCCGTCTGTTCTTTCTGTGTAACTTTGGGGAAAACTAAGCATGCACGACTGAGCTGAGTGAAATAGTTATCTATTGTTTCTACGACTCTGGGACACGTTCTGATTCTAAAGAGAAACAAAGTGGTCATGTTTTGCGGCTGCCAGAAACTACTCCCTTCTTGTCGTCAAGAAGTTTCTAGTGGCCTCTGAGCTAGCTGGCACAAGTAATTAAGTTTAATATACTCGATAGGGACATACTGACCTTAGTCCTATGTCAAACCTATAGGATATATTATTCCAATGCGCAGAGCCTATTAGGGAAATAGGAGCTACACTACATGGCGCCCAACGGTTTGGTAAGGCAGTAATTCAACGTTAGATACTGAGTAACTCAGCCGTGCTTTTCTTTTTTCTCTCAGAGACCCCTACCCATATACTCCAAAAGACGTCTGGAGTGGGCAGGGTTAAGTATCCGCCACGGCTACATAGGGCAGTACCCTATATATTAGCTGTTTGGTTTGCTCAACGTTGAAGGATACAGTGTTCCACAAATATTGTGCACCTTATCTTTGTTTCCTTGAAACTTGTACTACATTTTTCAAAAAAACAAAAATGCCTGACTCCGACAATGACGCCGGAAACGGTGGAGCTGCGGCTGATCCAGCCCAAGCAGCATTTTATAACATCACAGGTTTAAATGAAACCGAGGAGGGTGTCATCGACATCGCTCCAAACTTAAGAAGAGCCATAATCTAAAACTTATAAAACATGGCCTACCACCAAGAGGGGGTAGAGCAGTTTTCGTGATAGAGGCACATGAATCCTTTCAGACAGAGGTATTCTATTCATGGGTAATATTTCCTGAATCCAATCCAGTAACACACATGTTTCACTTCTACAAAGAAGATGATCCACCAGAGGAATACATTCCTTTCGAGGATATAGAGATTCCATTAACATACCAAGAGCATCAGCTCTGGTTTAAAGGCGCCCTAAAACATCACAAAAACATTACCAGGCTCGGTCCACTAGGTAGACCAGGAGCAACATGGCCGATTCTAGCCGGCTACACACCTCATCCCGACATCGAAATAATGTCAGATGAGGAACTACTTACTCAACTCACAGAGTTAATAAAAATCTACAGACAATTGGTTCAATATGTCATGCGGACTTTCACAGTCCAACCACCATTAACAATTCCAAATCAAACTCCTCACCAGGGAACACTCTAAAAATTACACCACAGACTCTATACGCAGTCATGGGTAAAATGCCCACAAAACGTGAGCAAATTCCATTCTGGATCGCTCAAAACATTACTCAAATCGAAGCAGTATTTCCAAATACTAGCCCGCATGAGAAACACAGGATACTGACAATCAGTTTACCGATGGGGATCACACCACAACTGGAAGACTGCACCACTTGGGGCTCAGTCTTTGCTGCTATCTATACTAAAACACATGGCATTCCGTCAATTGCGGTAATACCAGATGTCCTAAAACAAATTCAAAACGAATACGGGGCAGAGCCTGCTTTAAATTTAGGTATGAAATTACTGACAAATTTCGAACAGGTCTCAACAATAATATTATCTAATATTAAAGGAGAGGCAGCAGCAGTGGCGATCCGACAAAAATTAAGGGAATTTGATGTTACAGAACATCAAACAGAGCTACCCAGAATAATAGAACAATCTTATGCAGAATTAGGCAGAGATAGTTTGGGTGGGAGACCAGTTAAACCGAAACTATCTGAAAGTCCTGAGAAGGACTCAATTAAACAAACTCCTACATCTTCTAAAAAGAAGTGGGAGACTAATAAACAAAATTCACACGAGAAACGTTCTCAATCCCGAGGTAGGTCTCCTCAAAAGGAGCCCTCTGAAAGGAGGTATAACCTCAGGAATAGGGATAATTTGAGAAAACCTGATAGGTATCAAGATACTGATACACGTTCCTCTCGTCCCTTTCAGGTCTCATCACAGACTTCGGAAAGAAGAGGACGAACAGAACATAGAGAAGAACGCGTGAAATCGAGAGACGACAAACATGCTCCAAAAACCAAAGTAAAACCTCAATTCTCCAAAAAGAAGGTAGCAGGTCTGAAGATCAGACATGCCGAGAATACTGAGAACACAACTCAAGAATGGAGAATGGGCTCAGACAATGCTGGACAGTGCAGCAGAAGTCACAATAGCTCGCCAGAACCTGAAGGAACTTCAGGAGATAGTGGACTTGAATGAGTACATTACAGTAGAGACTGTAGACACCAGGGTTAGTACTCCACAAAAGTTATATGACATAACACTCCGGATGGAGGGAGACAAACCTAGACAGGTTAAAGCACTTTTTGGGAAAGACTATCAAAGGGTTATGACATACTTCTAGCGGAAAAAGACTGGCCACCACAATTTGTCAGGGAGTGCCCACATGGCGAGGACATTATTATGCCTGCCTTCTCCAACCATATACCAATGCATCTAAGATATACATATGCCAGGAAATGGGCAGTGGCCCAGGCCCCAGCATTATATAAAAATCATGTAGGATGGGATGAGGACTCTCCTCACCATAAAATAAATCTGAAACATGAACCAACTGCACAAAGGCAGTATCCATTAAAGCAAGAAGCTAAAAAACAGGTCAGGAGATCTTAGATCAACTTGAATACCAAGGGGTGATTGAAACATGCACCTCCTCAATGAACAATCCTTTGTTTCCTGTCTCCAAACCAGACAATACATATCGTCTAGTTTTGGACTACAGACACTTAAACACTTGTTCTAAAACTTTTGCAGTGCAAATGCACATAGCACAGCATTAATGAATAACATTGTGCGTAAAAATACAAAACAACATTAGACATCTCAAATGGTTTCTTTTGTCAAAATATAGCACCTGAAAGCAGGTACTTAACGGCATTCTCCATAATGGGGACCCAGCGTCACTTTTGTCGACTCCCACAAGGGTTCAAGAACAGCCCAGGTTTATTCTCAACGAGGGTAACGGAGTTACTACAAATTTATGACAATGAGGCATTGTCCTATGTCGATGACATCTATCTGACAGACGATGACCTGGACAAACACTTGAACAGGGTGAGCACCATTATATTGGGATTCGCCTCTGAGGGCTACAAGTTCAACTTTAAAAGTCCTGAATTGCCCATCTCAATGTCCTATTTTTGGGATATGAGCTTTCAAGTGAAGGCAAGAGCTTGGCAGCTAACTTTCTAGAGAAATGTGCGCTGCTCCAACCTCCAAAAACGCTAAAAAACTTACAATCCATCCTGGGTTTCCTCAATTTTGGCAGAACATACATTTTAAATTACGCAGAAAGGGTTAAACCTCTCTACGCATTAATCAAACCTGATTTTTCAATCAAAAACTGGACACAGGAACACACAGAAATTTTGCGTTCACTGCAAGCTAACATGTTAGCAACAAATCACTTACAAACACGTGTAAGTCAAAGAAATTTGGTGATTCGAATAATTTCGGGTCAATGTGGATTCACCTACTTAACCTTCATCGAGGGTGAGAAAGTACCAATCGCATACAAATCCCATTTGTACACACAAGCGGAAATGCGCTTCAGTTCTACTGAAAAAATTCTGACAGCAGTTCAAACCGCTGTAGCAAAAGAAAGAGCCTTAGCCCAAGGGAAACGCATTATTGTCGTAACCCCAGTACCAGCTTTAGAAGCGGGTCACGAGCAAGCATTCCAAATGCTAAAGCTTTACATCCGAGATGGATACAATGGGTTAATTCTCTTGCTGCAACTGATGTTGAATATGTTTTTGATCCAGATTTAAAAACACAAGCATTCCTGCAATATGAACAAGAATGTCCTCTGCCCACTGAGATTCTGCCTCTCGATCAGTACGAATTCATAATTTACACTGACGGATCCGCACAGCCCGCAACAGGGGGTAAGCAAGCTTACAGTTACAGCGTGTGCTATCGTTAAAGGTCGCATGCAAAATGGCATCTTCAGACCTATGGTCACAAAAACTCAGTCACTAGGAGATTGTACAGCTCAGTGAGCTGAACTACAAGCATTCAAACTGGCACTTGAGAGTACGGATCGAGAATTCCCCACACTGATAGTGTGCGATTCCTTTTACTGTGTTCAGTCGTATAATGACTATATACGAACCTGGCTTGAAAATGGGTTCAAAGATGCGAAGGGTGGCACAATAAAGCACAAATTGCTTTGGGAACAAGTAGTTCAGTTGAAAAACGAACTACCAAAGGCTCACGTGATTCACACACTGAGTCACCAACGTGATGGCGTTCACGTTGCAGGGAATTCATTGGCTGACGAAGCTGCAAAGGGGGCTGTTCAGACGGCTTCCGTAGCTGCGATCACTCGTTCAAAAACAAAAATAGACAGTGAGATAATGTTGTCTGTCAATCCTACAAGCAAAGGCAGCAGTGCAGCGTTACCAAAAAGTTTCCACTCAAGTACTCTTATGTAATTGATGCGAACAACGTTCCTTTTGCTTGAATCCCTGGAGTGGGGGATAGGGTAATTCCAAACATGGAACGCAGAGCAGCCTTAATTTATGAAACACATTTGGGGGAGGGTCTGTCACATCAAGGGATCTCTAAAACAATTTTAAAGTTAAAAGAGATGTACTGGTGGCCTGGAATGAATACACACATTCACATATTTATCAACAACTGCTTAGACTGTAAATTACAGCGAGAGAGCCACCAGACACCATGCTGCAAATGCGGTAGCCCAGTACAGACACCACTGTTAGACAGCATTAGGCTATCTGCTCGCCTACGTACCACTGGACAAAGGCACAAATACTGAATCAAGGTTCCTATGGTTATGGCCTCAGCGCTCGGCTGATGCTCGAACTGTTATAAAAGATTTGCGAGTCTTTATCTGCACATACGCAATAGGCACGCTACATTCTGACCAGGGCCATGCATTTAGCTCTAGGGCTTACAAAGAAGCCATGGCCAGTCTGGGCGTTGCATTGCGGTACTCCTCTCCATTCCATCCTGAGGGAAATTCTGTTGTGGAAAGGAAAAACCGGGACATAAAGCAGTCTATAACAGGTAGGGTATTAGGTTCGGGTGATGGGTGGGTCAAACACCTCAATAGCGTACAGCGCGCACTTAATAATCTGCAAAGAAGTTCTCTAGGGGGGGGGTCACTCCATATGAGGTCCTATTTGGGACAAGAATGTGGGTACCAGACCTTGAACACGTAGGCACAGTGGTGGACGGTAAACCATTTGATATCAAAGATCGTTTGGCTGTTTTACAGGAACTAAATCAACTAAGAACGCAACAAAGCAACGTATTCCTGCAGCCAACCACCACTGGGGAAACATCGGCGGTCCCAGCAAGGCCTGTCTGGATTCCAAAAGTTGGGGATCTAGTCAGAGAAAAAATTGCGGACAAGAAGGAATTTGGACCTTCTTACAGACAACCAGTACTTGTTCTAGCTGTTCAAGGATCGAGAACAGTACTTCTGCCGCCCCTTGCTGGAAGAAAGGAGAAAAGATTTGTGTCCATCGACCTCATCAAACCACAGTATGTGGCCAATACTAAATAGTAGGCCTCGTGGACTCCGACCTAGTAGCAGACGCACTCCTCTCGCTACTATCCAAGAGGTTCAGACTGAAAGACTGATAACATTCGGGAATTCAGCTGTAACAGATGGAGGACTAAGCAACAACGCTATGGAACTCATCCCTCTTGACAACCAAGTAACAGTTCGTCCAAATACACCTGTCTACACCAACGTGACACGTGATGAACTGTCTCCTGTGATTTCAACAAATCCTGATGCAATTCCAACAATTGACAGAACTGCTTCTGGCTATTTCATTGACTTTGATACGTTCTCAGAGGATCCAAGCGAACCTGAAACGACGCCTGCATCATTCCAACTCAAGCAGCAAGTACAAGACTTTATTCACTTTCTGAAAAAGAATTATCTGGTTTCTCCATGGATTGAACTCAGGATTACATCTGGACTTTTTGTTTTCCTGCTCTGGCTAGCTTTGGTAACAACTGTAAGCGTGCTTATAAGTGGCAGATACATCCATGTGAACACTGAAGGAAAAGACGTAAACGTACGTTTGAAACCTCATAAATCTTCCCATCGTGAAGCAAGAGACTTGTCATCAGTGACCATCACAGCTGTTCCTATACAGGATGGTATAGTGTGCGTCAAAACAGATTATGATATCTTCGGCCCGAATGAGCAATTGAACATTCCACATTTGTTTAAAATTTCACTAAGTGATCTAATTACGTCCAGTACCTATTCAGATGATTGGGACTTTGAGACTGTTAACGATATAATGTTTGACCTAGAAAAATCTGCTGCATTTTCTAAACATGAATATTTAGAGGGTTCATCAGACTATGAACAACTGTATTGTTATAATCACTATGGTCATCATTATTTGCATAAATCTGCATATCCAAGAAATGTGTTTATGTTTAACCAATGGGAACATTGTCCTACACCACCTAAAGGTAGTTCAAAAACGTTTGCTAACAAGTTTCCATATTTTTCAGGATACAATACATCTGAACCAGAAACGTTTTACTATAAAAGTGTAAACAAAACAGGTCTGAAAATTATGTTAACAAATACGAAACAGATTTACTCTGCAGCATTTATTGCCCGACTGTCTACACAGGGTTTCGACTTATGGAAGGACACAATAGACACAAAAACTGTCTGGGGTACTAAAGATTGGCAAGTACAGGGTATAGAAGCTGTATTTAGAGCCTGTATAATCCCTGAACAAATACTGTTTTTGAATGACACCGTCCAACAGACATCTTGTCTTGGATTAGCCAAGATCAAAGAGATGAAAACACCTTCTGTGCCAGCACCTGCCAGTTATAATGATACAAAGGCAGTGGTGACAGTTGACAATATACTACAACTCAACAGATCTAATCCTGATTGGAAGAAATGGTTGATCTGGCCCACAGACACGAATAACTGTCAGGAAAGATTCCTGAATAAAACTCAGGGCTTTACTATTCATAGGCCAGACCCAAGATATGTCCAAAGACAACATCCGGGGGTAGTAACAACATACAGTGTAGGAAAATTATGCCTCGATTGGCTGCATAGATCTACACTACAGGATGTGAAACAACACTTATCCTTACTTGCAGATGACGCAGATCTAAGGAAATTCTTGTTTGGACCAAGAAAACCGCGTCAAAAACGTTTCATATATGCCGAGCATGCTTATAACGAAGCATGGAAAGTGTCACAGATGGAGGCCGCAGAACGAATACGTGAACTTGATCGTATTAATTTAGAGAAAACACTCTCTGTGGTCGACAATGGGTTAACAACTTTGTCCTCCAGAATATATTCATTGGATGGCATTGTATCCTCTGCTATCGACATTCTAGAACAAGATTTGGCTATGTTACAACAAGGTCAATCGCAATTACGTTCTATACTGTTATTGAGCTGGACGCTGCAATCTTTGTGAGCGGGCTATGTGCCTTGGCGTTTCATCAACACGTCGGCTCTGTTTGCAGAATACAATCTAACTGATAAACAGATCGAACTGGCACAAAGAGGAGCAAAGTATACAGTGCTGAGCATTGAAAAACTGGAGAATTTACCATTTACAGTGGCAGAAAAACCAGCTACAGAATGGGTTATTCATGGCAAAATAACATTGCCTGTGACTACTTTTCAGTTTTAGTATTGCCTCAGACAAATGCAAGCAGGCAAATATGAAAGGTTGGGTAAGGAATACATTAAGGCATCTTGGGATTTACCGTATACACATAGATGTTGGAGTGGGGATCGTGAAGTGTTTTTGAGCGGTACTAACTGTAAACATGCACTGACCGGTTCACTTATATGTCAGGACATTTCTTTACACGGGGCTTGTAATGGTTTGGTGGCAAATTTGTCTTGCCATCAGCAGGGTACACCAGCTGCTGTGATTAATCCAACGTTTGGACAACTTTCTAATGGGAGTTACCTCATGTTGAATGATCAGAGTTGCTGCGGAATGTTGCCAGGCATCCCATATCTAGTAACGGTCAACTCCAGGGTCACTTGCTGTATGCAAGTATTGTTTCCCCCAATAGACACAGTCAGGGAGTCGCCTCTATGGCCTTCGCTGAACGTCTCTTTTATAAGATTTGATACTTTGAGCAGAATGAAAGCCATGCTTTTACAGCAAACAGTGCCTTTGACCTCGGCCAAAGAAACCTATGATCTACAAGTAGCAAGGACTTCGGCTGAGATACAGACTTTAATACGTACAAACTGCCCTATACATTTCGTAGAAATGATATCACGTATCTTTAACATGTCTGATACAACAGGAATTGTACATGTATTTAAGAGCGTTTGCTCCGGTCTGTTAGCACCTTTCCAGGCAATACTCGGAATAATCCCGAACTTTGCACATTCGGTGTTTGGTGGCATACCATTAATTCTAGCACTTGTTGCCGGAATTCTATTTCTCTTCCTGCTATTGCGCTATGGCCAGCCTATTCGCAGACATCACTCCGAGCGAAATGGAGAAAGCTCTCCTTGAACGAAAGTGCCGTGAGCGAATAGTACAGCTATTGGGCATGACTCGTCTACGGGACCTTAATACAACTTGGTTCCTGTCATTCCGACCAATCTGGCAAGATTGCATCTTACCTGTTCTACGATGCCTGCTATGCGGTGAAGAATGCATGTTGGACACCTGTCTAACATATCCATCAGCTACGCCAACGGATGTCGATACTTTGCTGGTCCCGATTGTAGGAGAGTAGGATCTGCTTCACATGGGTACCCCCACTTTTTGCTGATGCTTCACTGTTTTTCGACTTTAGTCTGGCTGGGGCCCTGCTAATCAGAACCCCAGCCTAGCTGCTTCCTCTCTAAAAAGGTTTCCATGTGCCTTAGGCACATCTCTGATTGGAATCTGGAGTGCCCTTGTAAGTCCCTAGTATATGGTATACTATGTACCCAGGGCATAGGTACCTCAGAGGCCTGCCAGGGGCTGAAGCATGTATTGTGCCACCCCTGGAAGGCCAGCCAAAAGGACACCACAGGTCTGCTACTGCAGCCTGGGTAAGGTGGTGCATGCACCCCTTACTGTGATATAGGTTACCTATCTCACTACATACATACACACATATAAACCTATAAGTCACTCCTATGGCAGGCCTTGTCAATCCTGAAGGCAGAGTGCTTGGTTCCTATGTGAGAGGGTGCCCCTGCATGAGCAGAGCCCCTCTGAAGCGTTCGGAGACCCTTCTCTGATGCTGTTTGAAGTGCAGCCTGACCATATACTCTTAAGCGCATTATAACCTTGCGTTAAATGCTAACTTTGGGATGGCTGCACGGAAACATGTCATGTTTGGTGTCAAACATCTTGGAATACTACCCCCCGCCAGTTCTGGCGGCGGGAGTAGCATTCCACCCTTCTAGAGGGAGAGACATGTACACACCGGCCTGCCCGGTAACTTCTTTCCAAGCCCTGGCATCACAAAATGGATGCCGCTGCCACAGACACTGGTCTGGCCTCCTGCTGCTGATTGAAACTCTGGCAGGGGAGGCCTGGACAATAGGTTTCCTGTCCCAGGGAGGTGTAACCACCTCCCCAGACAGGATAATGTGTATTGGGGCTGGGCGGGAGCACTCTCTGGTGCTTTGAAGTCCTGCACTGGGGGCACACTTGGTGTCCCTGTGCATACCCCAGTTCAAACTGGTTCAGGGGCTTCCAGCCCCTGCTCTGGCGTGAAACTGGACAAAGGGAATGGGTGTAACCACCCCTCTTCCCTGACCCTCCCATAGGTGGGTCCCCAGAGTATGTCCAACCCCCTAACTTAGTATAAGTATGGGACCCCTGTCCTTAGGACTTTAGATTTACCTGGACGAAACTCTGATACAGAATCCCTGACCTTCGATGCTCTACTTTACGATTAGAGGACTGAAGAATCTCCCTTGGGGTCAAGGAGTGACTCCCCTGCTTGGCAGGCACCAAAGAAGCAATTGTCCGGTCTGCATCGCTGAAGCTCCCGCCGGACGCCGAAGTCTTTGCATCACCAGAGGTGGATTTCCAGACTTCCCCGACACTGCTCTGAGTCCCCAGCAAAGCTGAGGCCCGTAGCTGTCGTGGGTAATGTGGAACCGTGACCCCTGGACACCGAGCACATTTGCAAGTGCATCCTCTTCTTGGGCTCCCACGAAGTTGTGCTTTGGGCTCCGAGTAGCCCCTACCTCCAGCACTGACTGCACTGAAGATCACTGGCCCCCACTCCACGAGTGTCCCGTGAGCCAGCTCCAAGTGCGTCCACTTGAGGCTCCTTCGCGGTCGCTAGTCCGTTGGCTAGTGGGCCCTCCCGAAGGCAACTCTACTTCTAATTGGGCTTCCCTGGTTGCTCCAGGCTTGCCCTGACTTATCCTTGCTGGGTGAGTCCCCCAGACCTTGCTGGTCTGCATCAACGTCCTTCTTCTATTTCCAAGAGACTTGCCGTTGCCAAGGCTTGTTGGGTCCAATCCGGTCGCCAACACCCCTGCAATCGACAGACATCGTGGGACAGCTCGAATCCAGCTCCTGGTTGTCGTCGACGCCTCCTGGACCTCGTGGCTGAAGAGTCAAGACGACTGTCAACCTACCTGAAGCACCCAACATCGGTGGGCATCTGCTCATCGCCTTCCTGGTCACTGGCTAGTGACCCAGACTCTGTCCCCTCTGCATTCAGGTTCTTCAGATCTCCGATCTACCTTTGGATCCACCCGAACACTTTCGACTTGGTCGCCAGCAGCACTTTGCAGCAGATCGCCATTGTAAACGACGACGAAACCCGACCCCGAAAGACACCTATGCACCCGGCTTCCCTGGGTGAGGTAACTCGAGTACTCCGGTGCTCCCGTGGGTATAGACTCTAGAACGACCTAGTTCTAAAGGGGTTTGCTCCAAGTCCTCCTCCAAGTGTCCCTTTTCTTTAAAATTCCAACCGCGACTTTCCCCATAGAAGTCAACGGCGATTCGCGGCGGTGTTCTCACACTGCACGCGTCCCCCGTGGGTCCCCTGTGTCACTACCTTGGGTGGTTCCTTGTGGTCCAAGCACTTCTACAGGCTCTAGGCCTTGTGTCTAGCTCAGTCGTGGTTCTTATACCACTTTATTGGTATATGGTTTGGTACGCCCCTAGGGCTCAAACGTGTATTTGTGCTATTACTGTTGATAACTAACTTATAACTTATGTACTTCGAACTCTAGCCTCATAAAGAGACTAGAGGGGTGTGTTTAGTAATAAATACATATATTTTGAATATATACCTGGTGTGGTCCTCTTTCATTTGGTCACTCAAGAGATTATAGACTGGTAAAACAAGCTGCTTTACATTCCTTCAAGACTTAGCCTGAAGGCTGCTCTCCATAGCTACCACTAGGATAGCTTTCAATAAAAGTTGTCTTTAACCTATCTCCAATAAGGGGTTGTTTGGACTGGTGCAAGGTGCCCACTATAATTAGTGGACAGCATATACCAGGCCAACTTCTCACATTGGTGTGCAGCGTGTGGGATTCCAGCTTACTATTGTTTTACCAGATAATCTCAATTGAATTGATCAACTGAAAACCACTAAAGGTACCTAAGGTACATATAAATCAAGCTTAGGATACAGTAAGTTCTACTGAACTTAGAGTTGTGTGTTAAGGGATAGCACACCCTTTCTACAACTCAAGAGAGTTTAGTAGGTCACACTAGAGTAGGTAGTGCATACACCACACCTCACTAGTAATGTCTTCAAAGCCAGGACCCAGTGAGTCCTTGCCAGAAGCCAGTGGGCTTCTTCCCTCCAAGTATGATAATCTCCCATTCTTGGAATTGAGAGCATTGTGCAATACTAGGAAGCTGAAGGCAGGCAAAAGTGCCAGCACCCAACACCTCAGTGAGGTGTTACTGGCTGATGATCTCAGCAGGCCCCTAGGGTCTGAAGGGGTAGGCAGAGAGGGTGGGGCAGAAAATGAGGAAGGGGTCAGGGGTGAAGAAACCCAGGGCCCCCCTCTGAAACTGGCCAGGAAGGTGAAAATGACCTTGACCTGGAAAACCCAATTCCTCCTGTGGAGGAGGAGGAGGATCAGAATGACCTCCCCTTTGTCCCCCAGGAAGAATTGTGAGTGTGCCCAGAAGACCTAGATCTCCTTCTCAGGAGTCTAACCACTCTGACACCTCAGTAGGGACCTCTGTCTCCTCTCATGGAAGGGAATCCTCTCATGAGAGGAGGAAGAGACTGATTCAGTATGAGCAAGCCCAGCTTGAACTCAGAAAACAGCAATTGGCTATATACAGGGAGTCCCTAGATCTCTATAGAGAGAGAAAAAGTTGGGACTAGAGTCCCATGGTGGCAACAATTTCCCCAGAGATAGGGAAAGGTCTTATGACCATAGAAACCTGAGCAAGATTGTCCCTCCCTACCAGAGTGGGGATGACATCCACAAATGGATAACTGCACTGGAGAGGGCCTGTAAAGTACAGAGGGTCCCTCAGGAGCAGTGGGCAGCAATCTTGTGGCTCTCCTTTGCAGAGAAAGGTAGAGACAAGCTCCTCACTGTAAGAGAAGAGGATGCTGACAATTACAAAGTCTTGAAGAGTGCTCTGATTGATGGGTTTGGCCTAACAACTGAACAATACAGGTTAAAGTTCAGAGATACCCAAAAAGCACAGACTCAAGACTGGGTAGACTATGTGGATTGTTCTGCTAAGGCTCTGGAAGGTTGGTTGATGGGCAGTAAGGTGTGTGACTTCACAGGATTGTACAATCTTATCATGAGGGAGCAGATTCTTAATAACTGTCAAAATCAGCTGTTGCATCAGTACCTGGTGGACTCTGATCTGACCTCTCCCCAAGAATTGGGAAAGAAGGCAGACAAATGGGTCAGAACCAGGGTGAGGCAGAAGGTACAGAACCAAGGTGGTGACCCAAAGAAGCAAGATTCTAAGAACTCTGACAAGGGTGGGGAGAAGGGTAAAGACCAGAAGTCTTCACAAGGCCCCCAAAAATCTTCTTCAGGTGGGGATTCACAGTCTAACAAAGGGAAAGGCCAAAAGAAACCATGGTGCAAGGTCTGTAAGCAAAAGACCCACTGGACCAGTGATTGCACCAAGTCCAAAGACTCTATTCCAGCCTCCACCAATGCCCCTAAGGCACCTGTTCCCCCTAGTACAGTTACAGTTGGTGGTGGGAGTACACAAGCCAAGGGTTTAGTAGGGTTGACCCTGGGTAAGGAGATGAGCTCTGACCTAGTCGGAGAACTCACTCAGGCTGTCCTAGTCTGTGATGGAGGCATGGATGTGACCACCTCTGTGAGTCCCAGTAATCTGGGCAAGTACAGGCAACAGCCCTTAATAAATGGAAAAGAGGCTTTGACATTTAGGGACACAGGGGCAAGTGTCACCATGGTGATACAAGACCTTGTGGATCCTGGGCAGATTATACTTGGTGAAATGTACCAAGTGACCAATGCTAGCAATGTCAGAACAGACCATACTCTGGCAGTTGTTAACTTCTCCTGGGGAGGGGTAACTGGCCTTAAGACGGTTGTGGTAAGAGCAGACCTACCAGTTGAATGCTTGCTTGGCAATGATCTAGAAACTTCAGCTTGGGCAGAAGTGGAGCTCAGGACCCATGCAGAAATGCTGGGCATCCCTGCAGATGTGTTTGCTGTGACCAGGTCACAAGCCAAAATGTCTAACACTGAACAGGCCTTGGATTCTGGAATAATGGACCAAGTGCCCTCCAAGAAGAGGAGTAGTAGGGTAAAGGCAGTGCCTTCCCCCTTGGCTCAGAAGGAAGATCAGTCTCTTCAGGGAGATGATCTCAGTCCTGAGGAAGGAACTGTCCCAGAGGAGCTTGAGCCTGATCAGGTTGAGTTCTTAGGGACAGGGGGCCCTTCCAGGGCAGATCTGAGCCAGGAGCAGCTGAGCTGCCCCTCTCTTGAACCCCTCAGACAGCAAGCTGCTGCTGAGGCTGCTGGGAAAGCTAGTGGTCCCCATACTGTGTATTGGGATGATGGACTCTTGTACTCAGAGTGTAGAGACCCCAAGCCTGGTGCCACCAGGAGGTTGGTTATACCTCTGAAGTTCAGGGGCTTCCTATTGACCCTAGCCCATTACATTCCCTTAGCAGGTCACCTGGGCCAGAACAAGACTTGGGACAGAATTGTCCCTCACTTTCACTGGCCCCACATGTCTGAAGACACCAAGGAGTTTTGTCGCTCCTGTGTAACCTGCCAGGCCAGTGGCAAGGCAGGTGGCACTACAAAGGCCCCCCTGATACCACTACCTGTGGTGGGGGTTCCCTTTGAAAGGGTGGGGATTGACATGGTTGGTCCCATGGATCCCCAAACAGCATCTGGGCACAGGTTTATCCTGGTGGTAGTGGATCATGCCACCAGGTACCCAGAAGCCTATTCCCCTTAGGACCACTACAGCACCTGTGGTGGCAAGAGCCCTCCTGGGAATTTTCTCAAGAGTGGGCTTCCCTAAGGAGGTGGTATCAGACAGGGGTGCTAACTTTATGTCTGGATACTTGAAAGCAATGTGGAAGGAGTGTGGAGTGACTTACAAGTTCACCACACCCTATCACCCACAATGCAATGGTTTAGTTGAGAGATTCAACAAAACCTTGAAGGGCATGATTAAAGGGCTCCCAGAGAAGCTTAGGCGAAGATGGGACATACTCTTGCCCTGCCTTTTATTTGCATACAGGGAGGTGCCTCAAAGGGGGTTGGCTACAGCCCTTTTGAACTTTTGTTTGGTCACCCTGTCAGGGGTCCATTGTGCTTGGTGAAGGAAGGATGGGAGTTACCTGTCAAGCCCCCAAAGCAAGACATAGTGGACTATGTACTTGGTCTCCGCTCCAGGATGGCTGAGTACATGAAAAAGGCAACTAAAAACCTTGAGGCTAGCCAGGAACTTCAAAAGCCTGGCCTGACCAAAGGCTGTACTGACTGTTTACCAGCCAGGACAGAAGGTGTGGGTGTTGGTGCCAGTGGCCCCAGCAGCTCTCCAAGACAAATGGAGTGGACCCCATACCATTGTTGAACAGAAGGGTGAGGTTACCTACTTAGTAGACCTAGGAACACCCAGGAGTCCCCACAGGGTTCTCCATGTCAACAGATTGAAACCATATGTGGACAGGGCAGACATGGGCTTGCTCATGGCTACTGATGAGGGACAGGAGGAAGAGAGTGACCCACTCCCTGACCTGCTCTCACAGAACCCTGATGATGGGTCAGTAGATGGTGTAGCCTTGGCAGGCAGCCTCCCTGCTCAGCAGCAAACTGATTGTAGACAAGTGCTCAATCAGTACAGACATATGTTCTCTCTGACTCCAAGTCAGACCACCTGGTGCACTCATGAAGTGGACACTGGGGACAGTCTGCCTATTAAAAATAAGATTTATAGGCAACCTGACCATGTCAGGGACTGTATCAGGACAGAAGTCCAGAAAATGTTGGATTTGGGAGTTATTGAACCCTCAGATAGCCCTTGGGCTAGTCCAGTGGTCCTTGTGCCAAAACCTCACACCAATGGTGGGAAAAGAGAGATGAGGTTTTGTGTGGACTACAGGGGTCTCAATGCAGTCACTAGGACTGATGCCCATCCAATACCTAGGGCATATGAGCTAATAGACACTTTGGCCTCAGCCAAGTATCTAAGCACATTTGACCTGACAGCTGGCTACTGGCAGATCAGACTAGCTGATGATGCAAAGCCAAAGGCAGCATTCTCAACCCCTAGTGGGCATTATCAATTTGTGGTGATGCCCTTTGGTATGAAGAATGCACCTGCCACTTTTCAGAGGTTGGTGAATACAGTCCTTACAGGTCTGGAAGCCTATAGTGCAGCATACCTAGATGATATTGCTGTCTTTAGCTCCACCTGGGAGGATCACCTGGTCCACCTCAGAAATGTTTTGCAGGCCCTGCAGAAAGCAGGCCTGACTATCAAGGCCACAAAGTGCCAGATAGGGCAGAGTCAGGTTGTGTACCTGGGCCACCTTGTGGGTGGAGGCCAGGTTCAACCACTGCAGAGCAAGATCCAGACCATCATGGACTGGACTGCTCCAACTACCCAGACTCAGGTGAGAGCCTTTTAGGCCTGACTGGGTACTATAGGAGATTTGTCAAGGGGTATGGATCAATAGTGACACCCCTGAATGACTTAACTTCCAAGAAAATGCCCAAAAAGGTTCAGTGGACAGTTAGCTGTCAAAAGGCATTTGATGACCTAAAGCAGGCAATGTGCACTGCTCCCATTCTACAGAGTCCTGATTACTCCAAGAAGTTCATTGTCCAAACAGATGCATCTGAATTGGGGGTAGGGGCTGTACTGTCACAATTGAATGATGAAGGTCAGGATCAGCCAGTAGCTTTTATTAGCAGAAGGCTGACCCCCAGAGAGAAACGTTGGTCAGCCATTGAGAGGGAGGCCTTTGCTGTGGTCTGGGCTCTGAAGAAGTTGAGGCCATACTTGTTTGGTACTCACTTCCTTGTTCAAACAGACCATAAGCCCCTCTTATGGCTAAAACAAATGAAGGGTGAAAACCCCAAACTGCTTAGGTGGTCCATTTCCCTACAGGGGATGGACTTCACAGTGGAACATAGACCTGGGAGTAACCATGCCAATGCAGATGGACTCTCTAGGTACTTCCACTTAGAACATGAAGACTTAACTGGACAAGGTTAGTTTAATGTCCCTACGTTTGGGGGGGGTTGTGTAGGAGAGTAGGATCTGCTTCACATGGGTACCCCCACTTTTTGCTGATGCTTCACTGTTTTTCGACTTTAGTCTGGCTGGGGCCCTGCTAATCAGAACCCCAGCCTAGCTGCTTCCTCTCTAAAAAGGTTTCCATGTGCCTTAGGCACATCTCTGATTGGAATCTGGAGTGCCCTTGTAAGTCCCTAGTATATGGTATACTACGTACCCAGGGCATAGGTACCTCAGAGGCCTGCCAGGGGCTGAAGCATGTATTGTGCCACCCCTGGAAGGCCAGCCAAAAGGACACCACAGGTCTGCTACTTCAGCCTGGGTAAGGTGGTGCATGCACCCCTTACTGTGATATAGGTTACCTATCTCACTACATACATACACACATATAAACCTATAAGTCAATCCTATGGCAGGCCTTGTCAATCCTGAAGGCAGAGTGCTTGGTTCCTATGTGAGAGGGTGCCCCTGCATGAGCAGAGCCCCTCTGCAGCATTCGGAGACCCTTCTCTGATGCTGTTTGAAGTGCAGCCTGACCATATACTCTTAAGCGCATTATAACCTCGCGTTAAATGCTAACTTTGGGATGGCTGCACGGAAACATGTCGTGTTTGGTGTCAAACATCTTGGAATACTACCCCCGCCAGTTCTGGTGGCGGGGGTAGCATTCCACCCTTCTAGAGGGAGAGACATGTACACACCGGCCTGCCCGGTAACTTCTTTCCAAGCCCTGGCATCACAAAATGGATGCCGCTGCCACAGACACGGGTCTGGCCTCCTGCTGCTGACTGAAACTCCGGCAGGGGAGGCCTGGACAATAGGTTTCCTGTCCCAGGGAGGTGTAACCACCTCCCCAGACAGGATAATGTGTATTGGGGCTGGGCGGGAGCACTCTCTGGTGCTTTGAAGTCCTGCACTAGGGGCACACTTGGTGTCCCTGTGCATACCCCAGTTCAAACTGGTTCAGGGGCTTCCAGCCCCTGCTCTGGCACGAAACTGGACAAAGGGAATGGGTGTAACCACCCCTCTTCCCTGACCCTCCCATAGGTGGGTCCCCAGAATATGTCCAACCCCCTAACTTAGTATAAGTATGGGACCCCAGTCCTTAGGACTTTAGATTTACCTGGACGAAACTCTGATACAGAATCCTGGACCTTCGATGCTCTACTTTACGATTAGAGGACTGAAGAATCTCCCTTGGGGTCAAGGAGTGACTCCCCTGCTTGGCAGGCACCAAAGAAGCAATTGTCCGGTCTGCATTGCTGAAGCTCCCGCCGGACGCTGAAGTCTTTGCATCACCAGAGGTGGATTTCCAGACTTCCCCGAGGCTGCCCTGAGTCTCCAGCAAAGCTAAAGCCCGTAGCTGTCGTGGGTAACGTGGAACCGTGACCCCTGGACACCGAGCACATTTGCAAGTGCATCCTCTTCTTGGGCTTCCACGAAGTTGTGCTTTGGGCTCCGAGTAGCCCCCGCCTCCAGCACCGAATGCACCGAAGATCACTGGCCCCCACTCCACGAGTGTCCCGTGAGCCAGCTCCAAGTGCGTCCACTCGAGGCTCCTTCGCAGTCGCTAGTCCGTTGGCTAGTGGGCCCTCCCGAAGGCAACTCTAATTCTAATTGGGCTTCCTTGGTTGCTCAAGGCTTGCCCTGACTTATCCTTGCTGGGTGAGTCCTCCAGACCTTGCTGGTTTGCATCAACGTCCTTCTTCTATTTCCAAGAGACTTGCCGCTGCCAAGGCTTGTTGGGTCCAATCCGGTCGCCGACACCCCTGCAATCGACAAACATCATGGGACAGCTCGAATCCAGCTCCTGGTCATCGTCAACGCCTCCTGGACCTCGTGGCTGAAGAGTCAAGACGACTGTCAACCTACCTGAAGCACCCAACATCGGTGGGCATCTGCTCATCGCCTTCCTGGTCACTGGCTAGTGACCCAGACTCTGTCCCCTCTGCTTTCAGGTTCTTCAGATCTCCGATCCACCTTTGGATCCACCCGAACACTTTCGACTTGGTCGCCAGCAGCACTTTGCAGCAGATCGCCATTGTAAACGACGACGAAACCCGACCCCGAAAGACACCTATGCACCCGGTTTCCCTGGGTGAGGTAACTCGAGTACTCCGGTGCTCCCGTGGGTATAGACTCTAGAACGACCTAGTTCTAAAGGGGTTTGCTCCAAGTCCTCCTCTAAGTGTCCCTTTTCTTTAAAATTCCAACCGCGACTTTCCCGTCAACGGCGATTCGCGGCGGTGTTCTCACACTGCACGCGTCCCCCGTGGGTCCCCTGTGTCACTACCTTGGGTGGTTCCTTGTGGTCCAAGCACTTCTACAGGCTCTATGCCTTGTGTCTAGCTCAGTCGTGGTTCTTATACCACTTTATTGGTATATGGTTTGGTACGCCCCTAGGGCTCAAACGTGTATTTGTGCTATTACTGTTGATAACTAACTTATAACTTATGTACTTCGAACTCTAGCCTCATAAAGAGACTGGAGGGGTGTGTTTAGTAATAAATACATATATTTTGAATATATACCTGGTGTGGTCCTCTTTCATTTGGTCACTCAAGAGATTATAGACTGGTAAAACAAGCTGCTTTACATTCCTTCAAGACTTAGCCTGAAGGCTGCTCTCCATAGCTACCACTAGGATAGCTTTCAATAAAGGTTGTCTTTAACCTATCTCCAATAAGGGGTTGTTTGGACTGGTGCAAGGTGCCCACTATAATTAGTGGACAGCATATACCAGGCCAACTTTGACCTCGGCCAAAGAAACCTATGATCTACAAGTAGCAAGGACTTCGGCTGAGATACATACTTTAAAACGTACAAACTGCCCTATACATTTCTTAGAAATGATATCACGTATCTTTAACATGTCTGATACAACAGGAATTGTACATGTATTTAAGAGCGTTTGCTCCGGTCTGTTAGCACCTTTCCAGGCAATACTCGGAATAATCCCAAACTTTGCACATTCGATGTTTGATGGCATACCATTAATTCTAGCACTTGTTGCCGGAATTCTATTTCTCTTCCTGCTATTGCGCTATGGCCAGCCTATTCGCAGACATCACTCCGAGCGAAATGGAGAAAGCTCTCCTTGAACGAAAGTGCCGTGAGCGAATAGTACAGCTATTGGGCATGACTCGTCTACGGGACCTTAATACAACTTGGTTCCTGTCATTCCGACCAATCTGGCAAGATTGCATCTTACCTGTTCTCACGATGCCTGCTATGCGGTGAAGAATGCGTGTTGGACACCTGTCTAACATATCCATCAGCTACGCCAACGGATGTCGATACTTTGCTGGTCCCGATAATGGCCCATGCTCTGTGTTGTCCCCAGAGGCTACCTATCCTGATGTCAGCATTCATTGAGATCTCACAGACGCTTCCGGCTGCTGCTGAGGTACGAGAAAGATCTACAGGCACACAGGTAACAACGGACGCGAACATTGCTGCGGCGACCTATGCTGAGAGCGATGCTTCACATCTTTGTGCGGTCAATCTTTTACACGAGGTGTTCCAACTCACACCAATGACAGTGGATGATGTTTTGTCTATAGAAATAGATGATCTCATGTTTACACCAGACCCGTAAACTGACTCTGATTCAGCATACAGTGTTCCAGAGATGCAGTAACAATTTGGCCTTCATTTTTCAAAACTTTGGAACTCTACCAAATTTGAACTTTTGTCCCATTTTTTCGAACGAAAATGGCACTTCAATCTGCTTAAAGTAGAACTAGCCTTATAACACAGACTTGGCAGTACTTCCACAGACACTTAGTCATCTTGTGTGTCTAAATTAGTTCATTTAATTTTCATGACAGGAAATGACTGATTTTGAACAACTTATCGATCATTTCGCCATATGTAAATATTGCTTTTTATATTTTATTCCCATTGCATTTATTTCGAACTTTATGCTGGAAATGAAAAGCATTGCTTAATATGTACAGTACCTTTTGCATTTTTAATATGTTTTTTAATGCTTTTAGGAAATATTTTAATATGCAGTACTCCATTTTAATGTTTAGCATTTTATATGTTTAGCATTTTAGTATTATCGTACACACGAAAGAGGAGTGGGTGTTGTATACTTCCTAGGGTGTCCATAATCGGGCTTTCTAGAATCATGTCCCTATATAGGCACAATTCGCCCTGCCCTTATATAGGCATAAAATCCCAGCCCTTATTTAGGCATAAACCGTGCACTCCAAATACAGGCATGGTCTCCGACATCCGTCCACCCTAGCGTCACAACGAGTTCATGAAAAAACAGACCCTTAGGCAGCGGGACTTTCCCTAGCCCAGGACTATTGATTTCTTCAAGGACTCATATATTATGCATGAACCGTTATTCCTTAGGGGTTCATTCATGACGTCTTCCGCTGTCCAACTAACGTCAATGCTAACATTCTGAGGTAATTCTCAGGTATAAATATACCTTCCCAAACCCCTGTAAATCAGAGGAGACCTCGACTTCAGAGGAGCCCGTTTCCCGGCCGGACGCACTGAGAAGACGCTGTCATTCCTGCACGCAGAGAGTCCAGCTTCCAGTGATCTAACTTCCCTTGCGGGGTGTTGGAGTTCGAGTCTGGAAAGAGATTCCTACCTCTCTCATTCTTCAGGTATGGAGCAGACTAGAACCTAGAGGGACTCTTGGCATACTAGGCATACTAGGCTTAACATACTCTTAGTATACTATAGTAAGGAATACTTCACCTACTTCATACCTCTCCCTACACCTAGGACAGGTTAGGTACATTGGGGTAGAACTAGGCTAGAAACGCATCGTATGAGTACTCGCATTTTTAGGCTGTGTCATTTTATGTAAATGCATATATGCTAAAAAGATAATGCTAACGCAGTATTATTTATTTCTACTGCTCACTCTGTACATTATTTATCTCGCATACTGTCTTGTGATCGTAACAGCACATTTAACTTACACCAGAAACAAGACTGTTCAATAAATCTTTTATTGAAACGCCCGTCTGTTCTTTCTGTGTAACTTTGAGGAAAACTAAGCATGCACGACTGAGCTGAGTGAAATAGTTATCTATTGTTTCTACGACTCTGGGACACGTTCTGATTCTAAAGAGAAACAAAGTGGTCATGTTTTGCGGCTGCCAGAAACTACTCCCTTCTTGTCGTCAAGAAGTTTCTAGTGGCCTCTGAGCTAGCTGGCACAAGTAATTAAGTATAATATACTCGATAGGGACATACTGACCTTAGTCCTATGTCAAACCTATAGGATATATTATTCCAATGCGCAGAGCCTATTAGGGAAATAGGAGCTACACTACACTACCAGGAGCTACTAAATCAATGCTGCTTTGCTCCCCCCCCCATTAGCAGTCAGTGGGAGAGGGGGATTGCTCATCACTGGCCTACCTTCTTTCCGTGTAGGATCGGGAGTTTGACTGCCTCCCAGTGTCGCAGAGGAACAGTGCTTCTCATGCTGCTCCTACCCCCTGAGCAGGACCGGTGTTGATCAGGGCTGTATCTCTGGCAGTCAGTTCCGCCTTTGCTGCGGCACCTCACAAGAGCTCTACCACTGTTTGGCCGGCCGGACGCTGTTTCCCGGCGACCCCGCCTCTTCCTTTCTTCTCCGAGATCTGCTTGCGCTGCTCGGGATGTTGTACTCAGCGTCCCTGTCGAGGTGTTGGTTCTGCCGCGGCATTGGTGCTGATTTCCCCCGCCTCAGAGTGACCCTTGAGCGTGGAACGAGTGATCTTTACCTTGGAGGCTCCGCCGACTGCTTTTGGACCCATGCCGTCCGGCGCTGACAAGGGAGCTGCCATAGCGGTCAGGCAGGAATTACAGAGTGAATGCTTCGGTGTCAATCTAGTCAATTTAGCGAGGCATCTCAGAATCGCCAGCCCGACTGCAGTGCCAATCAGATGTAGATAGTTCCCCAAGACTCCAGGGGGTCTGAGTTCCACTTTGAGTCATCTCCTCCTCAGGTCAGCATGCATGTTCTAGCATGAGCTCTCTAGCAGTCTGCGCACCGCTACCGCCTCTTAGGTGACCACCATCTTGCTTCCCACCTATTAGCAAGCCCTCGTATCCCTTTATTGCTTCCTCTAGAACTTTGGCTGGAAAAGGCAGTAGGGAAATTGGGTCGTAGTTTTTTCGGTCTTTGGGGCATTGAGGGCGAGGTTATGAGGGAGTCAGTCTACAGCTCTTCTGTTACTTTGCTCCAGCTCCTTTAAGGGGTGTTGGGGGGGCAGTGGGAGCGGAGGGGGTGGTTGTGATGTGGAAGTGGCAATGGAGTGGTCTGACAAAGTGATTTCGGTTGAGTGGCTGTATTTAATTCTGTCGCAGGCTGTGAATATGGGGTCAAGAGTGTGTCCAGCGATGTTTGTGGGATCCGTGATCAGTTGGGAGAGGCTGAGGAGTTCCATGCTCTCAAGTAGATTGGCTGTTTTGGTGTTGTTGGTGGTCTTCCAGGTGGAAGTTGAGGTCCCCGAGGAAAAGGAAGTCTTTGGACACGATGGCTAGTGGGGGGATGAAGTCGGCGATGGAGTCGCAGAAGGCTGGACGTGATCCGGGTGGTCTGTAAGTGAGAGTGCCCCTGATTGTTGTTTTGTAGTTGGTGTTGATCTGGAAATTAAGGTGTTCCATGATGGGGGTGCCGGTGGTGGCTGTGCAGTTCAGGGATTCTTTGTGGATGATGGCTATTTCACCACCTCAGGTGCAGCTCAGGTGCATGCACTCCCCCCTCAGCCTCTTGTGTGAGTCAGGGGTCTCAGGTGCATGCACCCCCCCTCAGCCTCTAGTGTGAGACTGGGGGCTGCACCCCCCCTTAGCCTCTCATGTGACTCTGGGGCCTCAGGTGCATGCCCCCCTTAGTCTCTTGAGTGACTCTGATTCCTCAGGTGCAGCTCAAGTGCATGCACTCCCCCTCAGCCTCTTGTTGGGGTCTCAGGTGCATGCACTCCCCCCTCAGCCTCTTGTGTGAGTCTGGGGTCTCAGGTACATGTACTCCCCCTCAGCCTCTTGTTGGGGTCTCAGGTGCATGCACTCCCCCTCAGCCTCTTGTATGAGTCTGGGGTCTCAGGTGCATGCACTCCCCTCAGCCTCTTGTTGGGGTCTCAGGTGCATGTACTCCCCCTTAGTCTCTTGTGTGAGTCTGGGGTCTCAGGTGCATGTAATCCCCCTCAGCCTCTTGTTGGGGTCTCAGGTGCATGCACTCCCCTCAGCCTCTCATGTGACTCTGGGGTCTCAGGTGCATGTAATCCACCCTCAGCCTCTTGTTGGGGTCTCAGGTGCATGCACTACCCCTCAGCCTCTTGTGTGAGTCTGGGGTCCCAGGTGCATGCACCACCCCCTCAGCCTCTTGTGCGAGTCTGGGGTCTCAGGTGCATGCACTCCCCTCAGCCTCTCATGTGAGTCTGGGGTCTCAGGTGCATGCACTACCCCCTCAGCCTCTTGTTGGGGTCTCTCGTGCATGCACTCCCCCCTCAGCCTCTTGTATGAGTCTGGGGTCTCAGGTGCATGCACTCCCCCTCAGCCTCTTGTTGGGGTCTCAGGTGCATGCACTCGCCCCTCAGCCTCTTGTTGGGGTCGCAGGTGCATGCACTCCCCCCTCAGTTCTCATGTGACTCTGGGGTTTCAGGTGCATGTACTCCCCCCTCAGCCTCTTGTTGGGGTCTCAGGTGCATGCACTCCCCCCTTAGTCTCTTGTGTGAGTCTGGGGTCTCAGGTGCATGCACTCCCCCCTCAGCCTCTTGTTGGGGTCTTGTGTGCATGCACTCCCCCCTCAGCCTCTTGTATGAGTCTGGGGTCTCAGGTGGAGCTCAGGTGCATGCACTCCCCCCTCAGCCTCTTGTTGGGGGTCTCAGGTGCATGCACTCCCCCCTCAGCCTCTTGTTGGGGTCTCAGGTGCATGCACTCCCCCCTCAGCCTCTCATGTGAGTCTGGGGTCTCAGGTGCATGCACTCCCCCTCAGCCTCTTGTTAGGGTCTCAGGTGCATACACTCCTCTCTTAGTCTCTTGTGTGAGTCTGGGGTCTCAGGTGCATGCACTTCCCCCTCAGCCTCTTGTTGGGGTCTCTCGTGCATGCACTCCCCCTCAGCCTCTCATGTGAGTCTGGGGTCTCAGGTGCATGCACTCCCCCTCAGCCTCTAGTGCGTGTCTGGGATCTCAGGTGCATGCACTCGCCCCTCAGTCTCTTGTTGGGGTCTCAGGTGCATTCACTCCCCCCTCAGCCTCTTGTATGAGTCTGTGGTCTCATGTGCATGCACTCCCCCCTTAGTCTCTTGTGTGAGTCTGGGGTCTCAGGTGCATGCACTCCCCCCTCAGCCTCTTGTTGGGGTCTCAGGTGCAAGCACTCCCCCTCAGCATCTTGTTGGGATCTCAGGTACATGCACTCCCATTCAGCCTCTTGTATGAGTCTGGGGTCTCAGGTAGAGCTCAGGTGCATGCACTACCCCCTCAGCCTCTTGTTGGGGTCTCAGGTGCATTCACTCCCCCCTCAGCCTCTTGTTGGGGTCTCAGGTGCATTCACTCCCCCCTCAGCCTCTGGTATGAGTCTGTGGTCTCAGGTGCATGCACTCCCCCTCAGCCTCTTGTATGAGTCTGGGGTCTCAGATGCATGCACTCCCCCCTCAGCCTCTCATGTGACTCTGGGGTCTCGGGTGCATGCACTCCCCCCTCAGCCTCTTGTTGGGGTCTCAGGTGCATGCACTCCTTGTAGGGGTCTCACGTGCATGCACTCCCCCTCATCCTCTCATGTGACTGTGGGGTCTCAGGTGCATGCACTCCCCCCTCAGCCTCTTGTTGGGGTCTCAGGTACATGCACTCCCCCTCAGCCTCTTGTTGGGGTCTCAGGTGCATGCACTCTCCCCTCAGCCTCTTGTTGGGGTCTCAGGTGCATGCACTCCCCCCTTAGTCTTTTGTGTGAGTCTGGGGTCTCAGGTGCATGCACTCCCCCCTCAGCCTCTTGTTGGGGTCTCAGGTGCATGCACTCCCCCTTCAGCCTCTCATGTGAGTCTGGGGTCTCAGGTGCATGCACTCCCCCTCAGCCTCTTGTTAGGGTCTCAGGTGCATACGCTCCCCCCTTAGTCTCTTGTGTGAGTCTGGGGTCTCAGGTGCATGCACTTCCCCCTCAGCCTCTTGTTGGGGTCTCTCGTGCATGCTCTCCCCCCTCAGCCTCTCATGTGAGTCTGGGGTCTCAGGTGCATGCGCTCCCCCCTCAGCCTCTTGTTGGGGTCTCTCGTGCATGCACTCCCCCCTCAGCCTCTTGTATGAGTCTGGGGTCTCAGGTGCATGCACTCCCCCTCAGCCTCTTGTTGGGGTCTCAGGTGCATGCACTCCCCCCCTCAGCCTCTTGTATGTGTTTGGGGTCTCAGGTGCATGCACTCCCCCTTCAGCCTCTTGTTGGGATCTCAGGTGCATGCACTCCCCCCTCATCCTCTTGTATGTGTTTGGGGTCTCAGGTGCATGCACTCCCCCCTCAGCCTCATGTATGTGTCTGGGGTATCAGGTGCATGCACTCCCCCCTCAGCCTCTTGTTGGGGGTCTCAGGTGCATGCACTCCCCCCTCAGCCTCTTGTTGGGGTCTCAGGTGCATGCACTCCCCCCTCAGCCTCTCATGTGAGTCTGGGGTCTCAGGTGCATGCACTCCCCCTCAGCCTCTTGTTAGGGTCTCAGGTGCATACACTCCTCTCAGTCTCTTGTGTGAGTCTGGGGTCTCAGGTGCATGAACTTCCCCCTCAGCCTCTTGTTGGGGTCTCTCGTGCATGCACTCCCCCCTCAGCCTCTCATGTGAGTCTGGGGTCTCAGGTGCATGCACTCCCCCCTCAGCCTGCCTCTTGTTGGGGTCTCTCGTGCATGCACTCCCCCCTCAGCCTCTTGTATGAGTCTGGGGTCTCAGGTGCATGCACTCCCACCTCAGCCTCATGTATGTGTCTGGGGTCTCAGGTGCATGCACTCCGACCTTCAGCCTCTTGTTGGGATCTCAGGTGCATGCACTCCCCCCTCAGCCTCTCATGTGAGTCTGGGGTCTCAGGTGAGTGCACTTCCCCCTTCAGCCTCTCATGTGACTCTGGGGTCTCGGGTGCATGCACTCCCCCCTCAGCCTCTCATGTGACTCTGGGGTCTAGGGTGCATGCACTCCCCCCTCAGCCTCTTGTATGAGTCTGGGGTCTCAGGTGCATGCACTCCCCCCTCAGCCTCTCATGTGACTCTGGGGTCTCGGGTGTATGCACTCCCCCTCAGCCTCTCATGTGACTCTGGGGTCTCAGGTGCATGCACTCCCCCTCAACCTCTCATGTGACTCTGGGGTCTCAGGTGCATGTACTCCCCCTCAGCCTCTCATGTAACTCTGGGGTCTCGGGTGCATGCACTCCCCCTCAGCCTCTCATGTGACTCTGGGGTCTCAGGTGCATGCACTCCCCTCAGCCTCTCATGTGACTCTGGGCTCTCAGGTGCATGCACTCCCCCTCAGCCTCTCATGTGACTCTGGGCTCTCAGGTGCATGCACTCCCCCCTCAGCCTCTCATGTGACTCTGGGGTCTCGGGTGCATGCACTCCCCCCTCAGCCTCTCATGTGACTCTGGTGTCTCGGGTGCATGCACTCCCCCCTCAGCCTATTGTTGGGGTCTCAGGTGCATGCACTCCCCCCTCAGCATCTTGTTGGGATCTCAGGTGCATGCACTCCCCCTCAGCATCTTGTTGGGATCTCAGGTGCATGCACTCCCCCTCAGCCTCTTGTTGGTGTCTCAGGTGCATGCACTCCCCCTTAGCCTCTCATGTGGCTCTGGGGTCTCAGGTGCATGCACTCCCCCTCAGCCTCTTGTATGAGTCTGGGGCTCAGGTGCATGCACTCCCCTCAGCCTCTCATGTGAGTCCGGGGTCTCAGGTGCATGCACTCCCCTCAGCCTCTTGTTGGGGTCTCAGGTGCATGCACTCCCCCCTTAGTCTCTTGTTTGAGTCTGGGGTCTCAGGTGCATGCACTCCCCTTAGTCTCTTGTGTGAGTCTGGGGTCTCAGGTGCATGCACTCCCCTCAGCCTCTTGTTGGGGTCTCAGGTGAATGCACTCCCCCTCAGCATCTCATGTGAGTCTGGGGTCTCAGGTGCATGCACTCCCCTCAGCCTCTTGTTAGGGTGTCAGGTGCATACACTCCCCCTCAGCCTCTTGTGCGAGTCTGGGCTCTCAGGTGCATGCACTACCCCCTCAGCCTCTTGTTGGGGTCTCAAGTGAATGCACTTCCCCTCAGCCTCTTGTGTGAGTCTGGGATCTCAGGGGCATGCACTCCCCTTAGTCTCTTGTGCGAGTCTGGGGTCTCAGGTGCACGCACTCCCCCCTTAGTCTCTTGTGTGAGTCTGGGGTCTCAGGTGCATGCACTCCCCCTTAGTCTCTTGTGTGAGTCTGGGGTCTCAGGTGCATGCACTCCCACCTTAGTCTCTTGTGTGAGTCTCGGGTCCCAGGTGAATGCACTTCCCCCTCACCCTCTTGTTGGCATCCCAGGTGCATGCACTCCCCCCTCTCATGTGGGTCTGGGGTCTGAGGTACATATACTTCCCCCTCATCCTCTTGTTGGGATTTCAGGTGAATGCACTCCCCCCTTAGTCTCTTGTGTGAGTCTGGGGTCTCAGTTGCATGCACTTCCCCCTCAGCCTCTTGTTGGGGTCTCTCGTGCATGCACTCCCCCCTCAGCCTCTCATGTGAGTCTGGGGTCTCAGGTGCATGCGCTCCCCCCTCAGCCTCTTGTTGGGGTCTCTCGTGCATGCACTCCCCCCTCAGCTTCTTGTATGAGTCTGGGGTCTCAGGTGCATGCACTCCCCCTCAGCCTCTTGTTGGGGTCTCAGGTGCATGCACTCCCCCCCTCAGCCTCTTGTATGTGTTTGGGGTCTCAGGTGCATGCACTCCCCCTTCAGCCTCTTGTTGGGATCTCAGGTGCATGCACTCCCCCCTCATCCTCTTGTATGTGTTTGGGGTCTCAGGTGCATGCACTCCCCCCTCAGCCTCATGTATGTGTCTGGGGTATCAGGTGCATGCACTCCCCCCTCAGCCTCTTGTTGGGGGTCTCAGGTGCATGCACTCCCCCCTCAGCCTCTTGTTGGGGTCTCAGGTGCATGCACTCCCCCCTCAGCCTCTCATGTGAGTCTGGGGTCTCAGGTGCATGCACTCCCCCTCAGCCTCTTGTTAGGGTCTCAGGTGCATACACTCCTCTCTTAGTCTCTTGTGTGAGTCTGGGGTCTCAGGTGCATGCACTTCCCCCTCAGCCTCTTGTTGGGGTCTCTCGTGCATGCACTCCCCCCTCAGCCTCTCATGTGAGTCTGGGGTCTCAGGTGCATGCACTCCCCCCTCAGCCTGCCTCTTGTTGGGGTCTCTCGTGCATGCACTCCCCCCTCAGCCTCTTGTATGAGTCTGGGGTCTCAGGTGCATGCACTCCCCCCTCAGCCTCATGTATGTGTCTGGGGTCTCAGGTGCATGCACTCCGACCTTCAGCCTCTTGTTGGGATCTCAGGTGCATGCACTCCCCCCTCAGCCTCTCATGTGAGTCTGGGGTCTCAGGTGAGTGCACTTCCCCCTTCAGCCTCTTGTTGGTATCTCAGGTGCATGCACTCCCCCTTCAGCCTCTTGTATGAGTCTTTGGTCTCAGGTGCATGCACTCCCCCCTCAGCCTCTCATGTGACTCTGGGGTCTCGGGTGCATGCACTCCCCCCTCAGCCTCTCATGTGACTCTGGGGTCTAGGGTGCATGCACTCCCCTCAGCCTCTTGTATGAGTCTGGGGTCTCAGGTGCATGCACTCCCCCCTCAGCCTCTCATGTGACTCTGGGGTCTCGGGTGTATGCACTCCCCCCTCAGCCTCTCATGTGACTCTGGGGTCTCAGGTGCATGCACTCCCCCCTCAACCTCTCATGTGACTCTGGGGTCTCAGGTGCATGTACTCCCCCCTCAGCCTCTCATGTAACTCTGGGGTCTCGGGTGCATGCACTCCCCCCTCAGCCTCTCATGTGACTCTGGGGTCTCAGGTGCATGCACTCCCCCCTCAGCCTCTCATGTGACTCTGGGCTCTCAGGTGCATGCACTCCCCCCTCAGCCTCTCATGTGACTCTGGGGTCTCGGGTGCATGCACTCCCCCCTCAGCCTCTCATGTGACTCTGGTGTCTCGGGTACATGCACTCCCCCCTCAGCCTATTGTTGGGGTCTCAGGTGCATGCACTCCCCCCTCAGCATCTTGTTGGGATCTCAGGTGCATGCACTCCCCCTCAGCATCTTGTTGGGATCTCAGGTGCATGCACTCCCCTCAGCCTCTTGTTGGTGTCTCAGGTGCATGCACTCCCCCTTAGCCTCTCATGTGGCTCTGGGGTCTCAGGTGCATGCACTCCCCCCTCAGCCTCTTGTATGAGTCTGGGGGCTCAGGTGCATGCACTCCCCCCTCAGCCTCTCATGTGAGTCCGGGGTCTCAGGTGCATGCACTCCCCCCTCAGCCTCTTGTTGGGGTCTCAGGTGCATGCACTCCCCCCTTAGTCTCTTGTTTGAGTCTGGGGTCTCAGGTGCATGCACTCCCCCTTAGTCTCTTGTGTGAGTCTGGGGTCTCAGGTGCATGCACTCCCCCCTCAGCCTCTTGTTGGGGTCTCAGGTGAATGCACTCCCCCCTCAGCATCTCATGTGAGTCTGGGGTCTCAGGTGCATGCACTCCCCCTCAGCCTCTTGTTAGGGTGTCAGGTGCATACACTCCCCCCTCAGCCTCTTGTGCGAGTCTGGGCTCTCAGGTGCATGCACTACCCCCTCAGCCTCTTGTTGGGGTCTCAAGTGAATGCACTTCCCCCTCAGCCTCTTGTGTGAGTCTGGGATCTCAGGGGCATGCACTCCCCCCTTAGTCTCTTGTGCGAGTCTGGGGTCTCAGGTGCACGCACTCCCCCTTAGTCTCTTGTGTGAGTCTGGGGTCTCAGGTGCATGCACTCCCCTTAGTCTCTTGTGTGAGTCTGGGGTCTCAGGTGCATGCACTCCCACCTTAGTCTCTTGTGTGAGTCTCGGGTCCCAGGTGAATGCACTTCCCCTCACCCTCTTGTTGGCATCCCAGGTGCATGCACTCCCCCTCTCATGTGGGTCTGGGGTCTGAGGTACATATACTTCCCCCTCATCCTCTTGTTGGGATTTCAGGTGAATGCACTCCCCCCTTAGTCTCTTGTGTGAGTCTGGGGTCTCAGGTGAATGCACTTCCCCCTTAGTCTCTTGTTGAGGTCTCAGGTGCATGCACTCCCCGCTTAGTCTCTTGTGAGTGTGGGGGCTCAGGTACATGCACTTCCCCCTTAGCCTCTTGTTGGGGTCTCAGGTGCATGTACTCCCCCCTTAGCGTCCTGTGTGAGTCTGGGGTCTCAGGTGCATGCAATCCCCCCTCAGCCTCTTGTTGGGGTCTCAAGTGAATGCACTTCCCCCTCAGCCTCTTGTGTGAGTCTGGGATCTCAGGGGCATGCACTCCCCCCTTAGTCTCTTGTGCGAGTCTGGGGTCTCATGGTCATGCACTCCCCCCTTAGTCTCTTGTGTGAGTCTGGGGTCTCAGGTGCATGCACTCCCCCTTAGTCTCTTGTGTGAGTCTGGGGTCTCAGGTGCATGCACTCCCCCCTTAGTCTCTTGTGTGAGTCTGGGGTCCCAGGTGAATGCACTTCCCCCTCACCCTCTTGTTGGCATCCCAGGTGCATGCACTCCCCCCTCAGCCTCTTGTGCGAGTCTGGGGTCTCAGGTGCAATCAATCCCCCCTCAGCCTCTTGTTGGGGTCTCAGGTGCATGAACACCCCCCTCTCATGTGGGTCTGGGGTCTGAGGTACATATACTTCCCCCTCATCCTCTTGTTGGGATCTCAGGTGAATGCACTCCCCCCTTAGTCTCTTGTGTGAGTCTGGGGTCTCAGGTGAATGCACTTCCCCTTTAGTCTCTTGTTGAGGTCTCAGGTGCATGCACTCCCCGCTTAGTCTCTTGTGTGAGTGTGGGGGCTCAGGTACATGCTCTTCCCCCTTAGCCTCTTGTTGGGGTCTCAGGTGCATGTACTCCCCCCTTAGCCTCCTGTGCGAGTCTGGGGTCTCAGGTGCATGAACTCCCCCCTCTGCCTCTCATGTGGGTCTGGGGGCTCAGGTGCAGCTCAGGTGCACCCCCCAGCCTCTTGTGTGAGTCTGGGGGCTCAGATGCAGCTCATGTTCATGCCCTCTCCTCAGCCTCTTAGGTTTCACAGCCCACATCCAGCAGTCTGGCTGGGAAGGAACAGGTGGCCTGGCCTGTTTACCAGGCGCTCAGGCAAACTTCAGTTTGGCTCCACTAGACAATAAAGTACATTGGTTCTGGATAAGATAAGGACTCAGTAATATATAAGTAGCCTGTCCAGCACGCGTCTGCAGAGAGGTCTTGACACCACGAGAAGATGCAGCTCCTGGTTCTCTTCGCTCTATTGGGCGCTGCAGGTATGTCTGCCCAGGTCTGCGTCCATGCTATCCTCACACGGACACATGGGCAGTTTTCACAGTTAAACACCTGTGCCTTATTCTTTCAGTGTCATCTCCATGGGACGACGATAAGATCATTGGGGGCTATGAATGCGCCCCTAACTCTCAGCCCTGGCAGGTCTACCTCACTTACAAGGGGAATTGATTGTGCGGAGGGACCCTGATTAATGAGTACTGGATTGTCTCGGCAGCTCATTGCTACAAATCGTGAGTAAAGAGACTCCTTAAACTGATTATCACAGTTTCCACAGATCCCATCATCGCAGCTTCTTCCTGCCTCAGCCTCACAGCCTCCATAGATCTCATTGAAGCCTTCTCCTAACCCATCATCACAGCCTCTATAAATCTGATCCTCGCAACCTCCATGGATCTCATCACAACGTTCTTCAACCCCATCATCACAACCTTCATAGATCTCATCAACATAGCCTCCTCCAACCTCATCCTCACATCCACCACACAACCCATCATCGCAGCCTCACTAACCTCATCCACCACAGCTTCCTCCTACCTCCTCCTCAAATCTTCAATAGATCTTATCACAGTCTCCTCCAACCTCATCCCCACAGCCTAGTCATATCTCATCCTCAAGCATCAATAGATCTGACTCTAACAGCCTCCTCAATCCGCATCCTCATAACATCTACATACCTCATCCTCACACCATCTGTAGACCTTAGCAGTACAGCCTCCTAAAATCTCACCCTCCACTTCCACAGCTCTCATAATTAACATTACATTAAAAGTCCTACACACAGCCTATACAAAGCTCATCCTTACAGCTGCCTCAAACTTCACTCTTAACAGCCTCCATAGACCTCATCATCACGGTCTTGTCATTTTCACAGCTTCCTTAGACCTTATCCTGGCAGACCTTCCAAACCTCATAGGAACAGTCTCCGTAACTAAAGACTGTTACCTATATAACTGCATTGAATTATATACCCACCATGCATGTTATTCTTAGGCTCAACAGACCTCATCCTCACATCATCAGAAGAATTCTTCCTCAGCGCCTGGGAAAACCCCATCCCTGCACCGTCTCAAAATTTCATCTTAACAGAATCCATAGACCCCCTCTCATTCCTTCCATAGACCCCATCTCATCCCTTCCATAGACCCCCTCTCATCCCTTCCATAGACACCGACTATTCATTCTCCTTAAACCTCAACCTCATTCCTTCTGTAGACCCCATCCTCACCCCTTCCTTAGAGCGTGTATCTTCACTCTCAGGAAGCCTCATCCTCATTCCCTCGGTAGACCCTGTTGTCATCCCTCTCAATGTCCCCGTCTCTTCACTCGCAGTCTAAGTCATCATAATTCCCTCCATGGACCTGATCCTCACCTTCAAATAGACCATACTCATTCACACTCAGTGAGGGTCATCGTCATTCCATAAACAGACCTGATCCTCACCATCACATAGACCCTATTCACTTTCAGCAAGGCTCATCTTCCCAATCACCATAAGCATCATCCCCATTCCCTCTGGAGACCCCATCCTCACTCCTCCCTGGACCCCATCCTCACCCCTGCCTGGACCCCATACTCACCCCTGCCTGGACACCATCCTCACCCCTCCCTGGACCCCATCTCCCCCCCTCACTGTACCCATCCTCACCCCTCCCTGGACCACATCTCCCTCCTCCCTGGACCCCATCCTCAACCCTCCCTGGACCCCATCTCCCCACTCCCTGGACCCCATCTCCTCCCCTCTCTGGAACCCATCCTCACCCCTCCTGGACCTCATCCTTACCCCTCGTTGGGCCCAATCCTCACCTCTCCCTGGACCCCATCCTCAGCCCTCCCTGGACCCCATCTCCCCCGCTCCCTGGAACCCATCCTCACCAACTCCCTGGACCCCATTATCAGCCCTCCCTGGACCCCATCCTCCACATCCCTGGACGCCATCTCCCCCCTCCCTGGACCCCATCCTCCACATCCCTGGACCCCATCTCCCCCCTCCCTGGACCCCATCCTCACCCCTCCCTGGACCCCATATCCCTGAATCCCTGGACACCATCCTTGCCCCTTCTGTGGACCCCATCCTCACCGCTCCTGGATCCCATCTCCCCCCCTATCTGGACCCCATCCTCACCCCTTCTATGGACCCCACCCTCACCCCCTCCCTGGATCCGATCCCCACCCCCTCCCTGGACCCCATCCTTACCCTTCCCTGGACCCCATCCTCAAACTCTCACTGGACCCCATCTCCCCCCTCCGTGGACCCCATCCTCACCCCCTCCCTGGACCCCATCCTCTACCCCTCCCAGGGCCCCATCCTCACCCCCTCCTGGACCCCATCCTCTCCCCCTGCCTGGACCCCATCCTCACCCCCTCCCTGAACCCCATCCTCTCCCCCTCCCTGGACCCCATCCTCAACCCCTCCCTGGACCCCATCCTCATCCCCTCCCTGGACCCCATCCTCATCCCCTCCCTGGACTTCATTCTCACCCCTTCCTGGAACCCATCCTCACCCCTCGCGTGGATCCCATCCTCACCCCTCGCGTGGATCCCATCCTCACCCCTCGCGTGGATCCCATCCTCACCCCTCGCGTGGATCCCATCCTCACCCCTACTGTTGACCCCATCCTCACCCCGTCCCTGGACCCCATCCTTACCCCCTCCCTGGACCCCATCCTCACCACGTCCCTGGAACCCATCCTGACCCCGTCCCTGGACTCCATCCTCCACCACCTCCCTGGACCCCATAATTACCCACTCCCTGGACCCCATCCTCGCCCCTTCTGTGAGCCCCATCCTTTCCCCTTCCGTGGACCCCATCTTCACCTCGTCGCTGGACCCCATCCTTACCCCCTCCCTGGACCCCATCCTCCCCCATTCCTGTACCCCATCCTGACCCCCTCCCTGGATCCCATCCTGACCCCCTCCCTGGACACCATCCTCACCCCTCCCTGGACCCCATCCTCACCCCCTCCCTGGATCCCATCCTCCCCCCTCCCTGGACCCCATCATTACCCACTCCATGGACACCAGCCTCTCCCATCCCTGGACCCCAACCTCACCCCCTCCCTGGACCCCATCCTTACGCCCTCCCTGGACCCCATCCTCCCCCCTGGAGCCCAACCTCACCCCTTCTGTGGTCCACATCCTCTCCCCTTCCATGGACCCCATTTTCACCCCATCCCTGGAACCTATCTCCCCCCTCCCTGGACCCCATCTTTATGCCCTCCCTAGAACCCATCTCCACCCATCCTCACCACCTCCCTGTATCCCATCTCCACCCGCACTGGACCCCATCCTCACCCCATCACTGGACCTCATCCACGCCCCTTCCGTGGTCCCCATCCACACCCCGTCCCTGGACCCCATCCTTACCCCTTCCCTGGACCCCATCCTCACCCCTTCCATGGGCGCCATCCTCACCACCCCTGGACCCTATCCTCACCCCCTACCTGAACCCCATCTTCCCCCCTCCCTGGACCCCATCCTCACCCCGTCCATGGACCCCTTCCTCCCCCACCTCCCTAGACCCCATCGTTACCCACTCCCTGCACCCCATCCTACCCTCCCTGGACCCCATCCTCACCACTCCCTGGACCCCATCCTCCCCCTCCCTGGACCCCATCCTCCCCCTCCCTGGACCCCATCCTCAACCCCTCCCTGGACCCCATCCTCGCCTCTTCCGTGGGGCCCATCCTCTCCCCTTCCGTGGACCCCATCTTCACTCCAGCCCTGGACCCCATCCACACTCCCTCCCAGGACCCCATACTTACCCTTTCCCTGGACCCCATCATCCCCCCTCCCTGGACCCCATACTGACCCCGCCCTGGACCCCTTCCTCCCCTACCTCCCTGGACCCCATCATCACCAAATCCCTGGACCCCAGCCTCCCCCCTCCCTGGACCCCATCCTCCCCCCCTCCCTGGACCCCGTCCTTACGTCCTCCCTGGACCCCATCCTCCCCCCTGGACCACATGCTCGCCCCTTCCGTGGGCCCCATCTTCACCCCATCCGTGGAACCCATCTCCCCCCTTCCTGGACCCCATCTTTTTTCCCTCCCCGGACCCCATCTTTTTCCCTCCCTGGACCACATCCTCACTACCTCCCTGGACCCCATCTCCCCCCTCCCTGGACCCCATACTCACCCCCTCCCTGGACCCCATCCTCGCCCCTTCCCTGGTCTCCATCCACACGTCCTCCCCGGACCCCATCCTCCCCCCTCCCCAGAACCCATTCCCCCCCTCTCTGGACCCCATCCTCACCCCTCCCTGGATCCCATTCCTACCCCCTAACTGGACCCCATCCTCACCCCTTCCAAGGACCCCATCCTCCCCCTCCCTGGACCCCATCTCACCTCCTCCCTGGACCCTTCCTCACCCCCTCCCTGGACCCCATCCTCACCCTTTCCCTGCACCCCATCCTCACCACCTCCCTGGACCACATACTCACCCCTTCCATGGACCCCATCCTCACCCCTCCCTGGACCCCATCTCCCCCCTTGACCCCATCCTCACCCCGTCCCGGACCCCATCCTCCCCTACCTCCCTGGACCCCATCATTACGCACTCCCTGGACCCCATCCTCCCCTCACTGGAACCCATCCTCACCCCTCCCTGGATCCCATCCTCCCCCCTCCCTGGAACCCACCTCACCCCGTCCCTGGACCCCATCCTCTGCCCCTGGACACCATCTTCGCCCCTTCTGTGGGCCCCATCCTCTCCCCTTCCGTGGACCCCATCTTCACGTCGTCCCTGGACCCCATCTTCACGTCGTCCCTGGACCCCATCCTCACCCCTCCCTGGACCCAATCCTCACCCCTCTCTGAACCCCATCCTCACCCGTCCCTGGAACCCATCCTCCCCCACCTCCCTGGACCCCATCATTACCCACTCCCTGGGCCCCATCCTCACCCCCTCCCTGGACCCCATTCTTAAGTCCTCCCCAGACACCATCCTCGCCCTTTCCGTGGACCCCATCTCCACCCCATCCCTGGACCCCATCTCCCCCTCCTCCCTGCACCTCATCTTTACGCCCTCCCTGGACCCCATCCTCGCCCCTTCCGTGGACCCCATTTTTACACCATTCCTGAACCCCATCTCCCCCTCCTCCCTTGACCTCATCTTTACGCCCTCCCTGGACCCCATCTCCCCCCTCCCTGGACCCCATCCTCACCCCCTCCCTGGACCCCATCCTCACCCCCTCCCTGGACCCCATCCTCACCACCTCCCTTGACCCCATCCTCACTCCTTCCATGGACCCAATCCTCACCTCTCCCTGGACCCTATCTCCCCTCCCCTTGACCCCATCCTCATCCCCTTCCTGGACCCCATCCTCACCCCTCCTTGGACCCCATCCTTACCCCCTCCCTGGACCCCATCCTCACCCCTTCCATGGACCCATCCTCACCACTCCCTGTACCCTATCCTCACCCCCTCCCTGGACCCCATTCTTACCCACTCCCTGGACCCCATCCTCACCCCTTCCAAGGACCCCATCCTCCCCCCTCCCTGGACCCCTGCCACCCCTCCCTGGACCCATCCTCACCCCCTCACTGGACCCCATCCTCACCCCCTCCCTGGACCCCATCCACACCCCTCCCTGGACCCCATCCACA
Source organism: Calotriton arnoldi (assembly GCA_963921515.1). Taxonomy (NCBI): domain Eukaryota; kingdom Metazoa; phylum Chordata; class Amphibia; order Caudata; family Salamandridae; genus Calotriton; species Calotriton arnoldi. The sequence continues at coordinate 459,790 of CAWUFW010012041.1, forward strand.
CCCCCTCCCTGGACACCATTCTTACCCCCTCCCTGTAACCCCATCCTCCCCATTCCCTGGAACCCATCCTCACCCCCTCCCTGGACCCCATTTCCCCCCCCCCTCCCTGACCCCATCCTCACCCCCTCCCTGGACCCCATTCTTACCCCCTCCCTGGACCCCATCCTCACCCCTTCCAAGGACCCCATCCTCCCCCATCCCTGGAACCCATCTTTACCCCTCACTGGACCCCATCTCCCCCCTCCCTGGACCCCATCTTGGCCCCTCCCTGGACCCCATCTTTACCCCTCCCTGGACCCTTTCCTCCCCCCTCCCTGGATGCCATTCTTACGCCCTTCCTGGTCCCAATCCTTATGCCCTCCCTGGACCCCATCCACGCCCCTTCCATGGGACACTTCCTCTCCACTTCCGTGAACCCCATCTTCACCCCATCACTAAACCCCATCCGCACTCCCTCCCCGGACCCCATCCTTACCCGTTCTCTAGACCCCATCCTCCCCCACACCCTGGACCCCACCCTCACCCCTCCCTGGACCCTATCCTCACCCCCTTCCATGGACCCAACCTCACCCCTCTCTGGACCCCATCCTCACTCGTCCCTGGAACCCATCCTCCCCCACCTCCCTGGACCCCATCCTCACCCCTCCCTGGAACCCATCCTTACCCCCTTCCTGGACCCCATCCTCACCCCTCCCTGTACCCCATCCTCACCCCCTCCCTGGACCCCATTCTTACCCCCTCCCTGGACCCCATCCTCACCCCTTCCAAGGACCCCATCCTCCCCCCTCCCTGAAACCCATCCTTACCCCCTCCCTAGACCCCATCTCCCCCTCCCTGGTTCCCATCCTCACCCCTTGTCTGGACCCCATCCTCACCACCTCCCTGGACCCCATCCTCACCCCTTCCACGGACCCCATCCTCACCCCTCCCTGGACCCCATCTCCACCCCTTTCACCCCATCCTCTTCCCAATCAATCAATCAGGCGTTTGTTAAGAGCGACTACTCATCGGTAGGGGTCTCAAGGCGCTGGGGGGGTGGGAGGGGGGGTTAGCAGGTTCCAGTCCATTAAGGGGATGGAAAACCAGGTTTTGAGGTTTCTTGCGAAGATGGGGAGCGATGTTGTCTGTCTGAGGTGAAGTGGAAGGGCGTTCCAGGCTGGACCCCATCCTCACCCCTCCCTGGACACCATCCTTAACTCCTCGATGGACCCCATCCTTCCCCCTCCCTGGACCCCATCCTCACCCCTTCCATGGACCCCATCCTCACCCCATCCTCACCCCTCCCTGTACCCCCTCCTCACCCCCTCCCTGGACCCCATTCTTACCCCCTCCCTGGACCACATCCTCCCCCTCCCTGGACCCCATCTCCCCCTCCCTGGACCCCATGCTCACCCCCACCCTGGACCCCATTCTTACCCCGTCCCTGGACACCAACCTCACCCCCTGCCTGGATCCCATTCTTACCCCCTCCCTCTACCCCATCCTCACCCCTTACAAGGACCACATCCTCCCCCTCCCTGAAACCCATCTCCCCCTCACTGGAACCCCATACTCACTTCTTCCATGGACCCCATCCTCCCTCCTCCCTGGAACCCATCCTCACCCCCTCCCTGGACCCCATTCTTACCCCGTCCCTGGACCCCATCCTCACCCCTTCCAAGGATCCCATCCTCCCCCATCCCTGGAACCCATCCTCACCCCCTCCCTCGACCCCATCTCCCTCCTCCCTGGACCCCATCTTTACCCCTCCCTGGACCCCATCTTTACCCCTCCCTGGACCCATTCCTCCCCCCTCCCTGGACCCCATCCTTACGCCCTTCCTGGACCCAATCCTTATGCCCTCCCTGGACCCCATCCTCACCCCCTCCCTGGACCCCATCCATGCCCCTTCCATGGGACCCTTCCTCTCCACTTCCGTGAACCCCATCTTCACCCCATCCCTAAACCCCATCCACACCCCCTCCCCGGACCCCATCCTTACCCCTTCTCTGGACCCCATCCTCCCCCACACCCTGGACCCCATCCTCACCCCCTCCCTGGACCCTATCCTCACCCCTTCCATGGACCCCATCCTCACCCCTCTCTGGACCCCATCCTCATCCTGACCTCATACTTGCCCCTTCTGTGGACCCTAACTTCACCCCATCCTCACCCCTCCCTGGACCCCATTCTCAACCCCTCCCTGGACCCCATCCTCACCCCTCCCTGGACCCCATCCTCCCCCCTCCATGGACCCCATCATCGCCCCTTCCTTGGACTCCATCTTCATCCCGTCCCTGGACCCCATCTCCCCCATCTCCCCCTCCTCCCTGGACCCCATCTTTATGCCCTCCTTGGAACCCATCTCCCCCCCTCCCTGGACCCCATCTCCCCCCCTCCCTGGTTCCCATCCTCAACCCCTCCCTAGACCCCATCCTCACCACCTCCCTGGACTCCATCTTCACCCCGACCCTGGACCCCATCTCTCCCTCCTCCCTGGACCCCATCTTTATGCCCTCCTTGGACCCCATCCTCCCCCACCTCCCTGGCCCCAATCCTCCCCCCTCCCTGGACCCCATCCTCACACCTCCCTGGACCCCATCCTTACGCCCTCCCTGGACCCCATCCTTATGCCCTCCCTGGACCCCATTCTCACCCCCTCCCTGGACCCCATCCTAGCCCCTTCCATGGGCCCCTTCCTCTCCCCTTCCGTGGACCTAAGTTTCACCCCGTCCCTGGACCCCATCCACAACCCCTCCCTGGACCCCATCCTTACCCCCTCTCTGGACCCGATCCTCCCACCCTCCCTGGAACCCATCCTCACCCCCTCACTGGACCCCATCCTTACCCCTTCCATGGCCCCATCCTCACCCCTCTCTGGACCCCATCCTCACCCGTCCCTGGAACCCATCCTCCTCCACCTCCCTGGACCCCATCCTCACTCACTCCCTGGACACATCCTTACGCCCTGCCCAGACCCCATCCTTGCCCCTTCCGTGGACCCCATCTCCACCCCGTCCCTGGACCCCATCTCCCCCTCCTCCCTGGACCCCATCTTTACGCCCTTCCTGGACCCAATCCTCACCAACTCCCGGGACCCCATCCTCACCCCCTCCGTGGATGGGAATGGGGTTCATGGAAGGGGTGAGGATGGGGTCCAGGGCGGGGGTAAGGATGGGGTCCAAGGAAGGGGATGAGGATGGGTTCAAGGGGGGGGGATAGAGTCCAGGGAGAGGTGAGCATGGGGTCCATGGAAGGGGTGAGGATAGGGCCGACGGAGGTGGTGAGGATGGGGTCCAGGGAGGGGTGAGGATGGGGTCCAAGAGGGGGAGATGGGGTCCAGAGGAGCGTAAAGAATAAGATGGGGTTCAGGGAGGAGGGGGAGATGGGGTCTAGGGACGGGGTAAAGATGGGGTCCACGGAAGAGGGCGAGGATGAGGTCCAGGGAGGGCGTAAAGATGGGGTCAGGAGGAGGGGAGATGGGGTCCAGGGACGGTGAGAGATGGGGTCCACGGAAGGCGCGAGGATGGGGTCTGGGAAGGGCGTAAGGATGGGGTCCAGGGAGAGGTGAGGATGGGGTCCAGGAGTGGTAATGATGGGGTCCAGGGAGGTGGGGAGGATGGGTTCCAGGGATGGGTAAGGATGGGGTCCAGAGAGGGTGAGGATGGGGTCCAGGGAGGGGGTGAGGATGGGGTCCAGGAGAGGGCAAGGATGGGGTTCAGGGACGAGGTGAAGATAGGGTCCACAGAAGGGAAGAGGATGGGACCCACGGAAGGGGCGAAGATGGGGTCCAGGGGTGGAGGATGGGGTCCAGGGAAGGTTTGAAGATGGGTTCCAGGGAGGGGGGAGGATGGGGTCCAGGGAGGGGGGAGGATGGGGTCCAGGAGTGGGTAATGATGAGGTCCAGGGAGGTGGGGGAGGATGCGGTCCAGTGACGGGGTGAGGATTGGGTCTAGGGGGAGATGGCATCCAGGGAGGGGTGAGGATGGGGTCCATAGATGGGGTGAGGATGGGGTCCAGGAGGGGGTGAGGATGGGGTCCAGGAGGGGTGAGGATGTGTCCAGGCAGGAGGGAGATGGGGTGCGGGAGGGGTGAGGATAGGGTCCATGGAAGGGGTGAGGATGGGGTCCAGGAGAGGACCCCATCCCTGGTCCCTGGACCCCATCTCCCCCATCTCCCCCTCCTCCCTGGACCCCATCTTTATGCCCTACTTGGAACCCATCTCCCCCTCCCTGGACCCCATCTCCCCCTCCCTGGTTCCCATCCTCAACCCCTCCCTAGACCCCATCCTCACCACCTCCCTGGACTCCATCTTCACCCCGACCCTGGACCCCATCTCCCCCTCCTCCCTGGACCCCATCATTATGCCCTCCTTGGAACCCATCTCCCCCTCCCTGGACCCCATCTCCCCCTCCCTGGTTCCCATCCTCACCCCTTCTATGGACACCATCCTCACCCCTCCCTGGACCCCAACTACCCCCCTCGACCCCATCCTCTCACTGGACCCCCTCCTCACCCCTCCTGGACCCCATCCTCCCCCTCCCTGGAACCCATCCTCACCCTGTCTCTGGAACCCATCCTCACCCTGTCTCTGGACCCCATCCTCCCCCCTTCTGTGGGCCCAATCCTCTCCCCTTCCATGGACCCTATCTTCACCCCGTCCCTGGACCCCATCCCTACCCTCTCCCTGGACCCCATTTTTTCCAACTCTCTCGACTCCATCCTGACCCCCTCCCTGGACCCCATCCTCCCCCACCTCCCTGGCCCCAATCCTCCCCCCTCCCTGGACCCCATCCTCACCCCTCTCTGGACCCCATCCTTACGCCCTCCCTGGACCCCATCCTTATGCCCTCCCTGGACCCCATTCTCACCCCCTCCCTGGACCCCATCCTCGCCCCTTCCATGGGCCCCATCCTCTCCCCTTCCGTGGACCTAATTTTCACCCCGTCCCTGGACCCCATCCACAACCCCTCCCCGGACCCCATCCTTACCCCCTCTCTGGACCCGATCCTCCACCCTCCCTGGAACCCATCCTCACCCCCTCACTGGACCCCATCCTTACCCCTTCCATGGCCCCATCCTCACCCCTCTCTGGACCCCATCCTCACCCGTCCCTGGAACCCATCCTCCCCCACCTCCCTGGACCCCATCCTCACTCCCTCCCTGGACACATCCTTACGCCCTGCCCAGACCCCATCCTTGCCCCTTCCGTGGACCCCATCTCCACCCCGTCCCTGGACCCCATCTCCCCCTCCTCCCTGGACCCCATCTTTACGCCCTTCCTGGACCCAATCCTCACCCCCTCCCGGGACACCATCCTCACCCCCTCTGTGGATGGGGATGGGGTCCATGGAAGAGGTGAGGATGGGGTCAGGAGAGGCAGAATGGGGTCAAGGAAGGGATGAGGATGGGTTCAAGGGGGATAGAGTCCAGGGAGAGGTGAGCATGGGGTCCATGGAAGAGGTGAGGATGGGGTCAGGAGGGATGAGGATGGGGTCCAAGGAGGGGAGATGGGGTCCAGAGTGGGCGTAAAGATGGGGTCAGGGAGAGGGGAGATGGGGTCCAGGGACGAGGTGGAGATGGGGTCCACGGAAGGGGTGAGGATGGGGTCTGGGAAGGGCGTAAGGATGGGTCCAGGGAGGGGGTGAGGATGGGGTCCAGGGAGGGGGTGAGGATGGGGTCAGGGAGAGGGTAAGGATGGGGTTCAGGGACGAGGTGAAGATAGGGTCCACGGAAGGGAAGAGGATGGGACCCACGGAATGGGCGAGGATGGGGTCCAGGGGTGGAGGATGGGGTCCAGGGAAGGGGTGAAGATGGGTTCCAGGGAGGGGGAGGATGGGGTCCAGGGAGGGGAGGATGGGGTCAGGGAGGGAGGATGGGGTCCAGGAGTGGGTATGATGAGGTCCAGGGAGGTGGGGAGGATGCGGTCCAGTGACGGGGTGAGGATGGGGTCTAGGGGAGATGGCGTCCAGGGAGGGGTGAGGATGGGGTCCAGGAGGGTGAGGATGGGTCCAGGCAGGAGGGAGATGGGAGTACAGGGAGGGGTGAGGATGGGGTCCATGGAAGGGGTGAGGATGGGGTCCAGGGAGGGGACCCCATCCCTGATCCCTGGATCCCATCTCCCCCTCCTCCCTGGACTCCATCTTTATGCCCTCCTTGGAACCCATCTCCCCCCCTCCCTGGACCCCATCTCCCCCCTCCCTGGTTCCCATCCTCAACTCCTCCCTAGACCCCATCCTCACCACCTCCCTGGACTCCATCTTCACCCCGACCCTGGACCCCATCTCCCCCTCCTCCCTGGACTCCATCTTTATGCCCTCCTTGGAACCCATCTCCCCCCCTCCCTGGACCCCATCTCCCCCTCCCTGGTTCCCATCCTCACCCCTTCTATGGACCACATCCTCACCCCTCCCTGGACCCCATCTACCCCCTCGACCCCATCCTCTCCCTGGACCCCATCCTCACCCCTCCCTGGACCCCATCCTTACCCCCTCACTGGACCCCATCCTTTCTCCCTCCCTGGTCCCAATCCTCACCCCTTCCATGGACCCCATCCTCACCCCGTCCCTGGACCCCATGTTTACCCCCTCCCTGGACCCCATCCTCATCCCCTCTCTGGACCCCATTCTCACCTCTCCCTGGACCCCATCCTTACCCGCTCACTGGACCCCATCCTTACCCCCTCCATGGACCCTATCTCCCCCTCCCTGGACCCCATCCTCGCCATGTCCCTGGACCCCATGGTTACCCACTCCCTGGACCCCAGCCTCACCCCCTACCTGGAACTCATCCTCCCGCCTCCCTGAACCCCCATCCTCACCCCGTCCTTGGCCCCCATCCTCCCCCACCTCCCTGGACCGCATCATTATCCACTCCCTGGACCCCATCCTCCCCCTCCCTGGACCCCACCCTCACCCCATCCCTGGACCCCATCCTCCCCCCCTCCCTGTACCCCAAACATACGCCCTCCCTGGACCCCTTCCTCAACCCCTCCCTGGACCCCATCCTCAACCCCTCCCTGGACCCCATCCTAGCCCCTTCCATGGGCCCCATCCTCTCCCCTTCCATGGACCCCATCTTCACCCTGTCGTTGGACCCCATCCACACCCCCTCTTCGGACCCCATCCTTACCCCATCCCCGGACCCCATCCTCCCCCCCTCCCTGGACCCCATCCTCACCCCCTCCCTGGACCCCATCCTCACCCCTTCCATGGCCCTATCCTTGCCCCTCCCTGGACCCCATCCTCATCCCCTCCCTGGACCCCATCCTAGCCCCTTCCATGGGCCCCATCCTCTCCCCTTCCATGGACCCCATCTTCACCCTGTCGTTGGACCCCATCCACACCCTCTTCGGACCCCATCCTTACCCCTCCCCCGGACCCCATCCTCCCCCTCCCTGGACCCCATCCTCACCCCCTCCCTGGACCCCATCCTCACCCCTTCCATGGCCCTATCCTTGCCCCTCCCTGGACCCCATCCTCATCCCCTCCCTGGACCCCATCCTTACCCCCTCCCTGGACCCCATCCTCACCCCTCGCTAGACCCCATCCTTACCCCCTCACTGGACCCCATCCTTGCCCCCTCCCTGGAGCCCATCCTCACCCCTTCCATGGACCCCATCCTCACCCCTTCCCTGGCCCCTATGCTTACCCCTCCCTGGACCCCATCCTCATCCCCTCCCTGGACCCCATCCTCATCCCCTCCCTGGACCCCATCCTCACCCCTCCCTGGACCCCATCCTCACCCCCTCCCTGGACCCCATCCTCACCCCTTCCATGGCCCTATTCTCACCCCTCCCTGGACCCCATCCTCATCCCCTCCCTGGACCCCATCCTCACCCCCTCCCTGGACCCCATCCTCACCCCTCCCTGGACCCCATCCTTACCCCCTCACTGGACCCCATCCTTGCCCCCTCCCTGGAGCCCATCCTCACCCCTTCCATGGACCCCATCCTCACCCCGTCCCTGGCGCCTATGCTTACCCCTCCCTGGATCCCATCCTCATCCCCTCCCTGGACCCCATCCTCACCCCTCCCTGGACCCCATCCTTACCCCCTCACTGGACTCCATCCTTACCCCCACCCTGGACCCTATCTCCCCACCTCCGTGAACCACATCATTATCCACTCCCTGGATCCCATCCTCCCCCCTCCCTGGACCCCACCCTCAGCCCATCCCTGGACCCCCTCCTCCCCCTCCCTGTACCCCATACATATGCCCTCCCTGGACCCCATCCTCAACCCCTCCCTGGACCCCATCCTAGCCCCTTCCATGGGCCCCATCCTCTCCCCTTCCGTGGACCCCATCTTCACCCTGTCGTTGGACCCCTTCCACACCCCCTCTTCGGACCCCATCCTTACCCTCTCCCCGGACCCCATCTTCCCCCCCTCCCTGGACCCCATCCTCACCCCCTCCCTGGACCCCATCCTCACCCCTTCCATGGCCCCATCCTTACCCCTCCCTGACCCCATCCTCATCCCCTCCATGGACCCCATCCTCATCCCCTCCATGGACCCCATCCTCACCCCCTCCATGGACCCCATCCTCACCCCTCCCTGGACCCCATCATTACCCCCTCACTGGACCCCATCCTTGCCCCGTCCCTGGACCCCATGCTTACCCCCTTCCTGGACCCCAGCCTCACCCCCTCCCTGGACCCTATCTCCCCCTCCCTGGACCCCATCCTCCCCCACCTCCCTGAACCACATCATTATCCACTCCCTGGACCCCATCCTCCCTCCCTCCCTGGACCCCACCCTCACCCCATCCCTGGACCCCATCCTCCCCCCCTCCCTGTACCCCATACATACGCCCTCCCTGGACCCCATCCTAGCCCCTTCCATGGGCCCCATCCTCTCCCTTTCCGTGGACCCCATCTTCACCCTGTCGTTGGACCCCATCCACACCCCCTCTTCGGACCCCATCCTTACCCCCTCCCCGGACCCCATCCTCCACCCCCTCCCTGGACCCCATCCTCACCCCCTCCCTGGACCCCATCCTCACCCCTTCCATGGCCCTATCCTTACCCCTCCCTGACCCCATCCTCATCCCTCCCTGGACCCCATCCTCACCCCCTCCCTGGACCCCATCCTCACCCCTCCCTGGACCCCATCCTTACCCCCTCACTGGACCCCATCCTTGCCCCGTCCCTGGACCCCATGCTTACCCCCTTCCTGGACCCCAGCCTCACCCCCTCCCTGGACCCTATCTCCCCCTCCCTGGACCCCATCCTCACCCTGTCCCTGGACCCCATCTTTACCCCATTCCTGGACCCCAGCCTCACCCCATACCTGGACCCCATCCTCCCCCTCCCTGGACCCCATCCACACCCCATCCCTGGACCCCATCCTCCCCCACCTCCCTGGACCGCATCATTATCCACTCACAGGACCCCATCCTCCCCCCTCCCTGGACCTCATCCTCACCCCGTCCCTGGACCCCATCCTCCCTGGACCCCATACTTACACCCTCCCTGGTCCCTATCTTCACCCCCTCCCTGGACCCCATCCTCACCCCTTCCATGGGCCCCATCCTCTCCCCTTCCGCGGACTCCATCTTCACCCCGTCCCTGGACCCCATCCACACCCCCTCCCCGGACCCCATCTGTGAGAAGTTGGCCTGGTATATGCTGTTCACTAATTAAAGTGGACACCTTGCACCAGTCCAAATCGACTCTTATGGTAGATAGGTTTAAGACAACCTTTATAGAAAGCTATCCTAGTGGTAGCTGTGGAGAGCAGCCTTCAGGCTAAGTCTTGAAGGAATGTAAAGCAGCTTGTTTTACCACACAATCTCTTGAATCACCAAATGAAAAGACACCACACAGGTATATATATCAAATATATATGTATTTATTAATAAACAACTCTCTACTAATCTCTTTATGAGATTAGAAGTCAGGAACATATGTACAAGTCAAATGTTATCAAAATAAGTTAAGCACAATCGAATATCACAATCTTAGTTTACTAGACCTAGGTCTAGGGCATCTAGAATCGGGGGACCCCCCAGAGCCACCCCAGGTAGTTGTAGGAGACCCACAGGGGACGGACGCGGTGACCTGGCACCGGTGCGAGTCCTGTACGAGTCTATGCACTCAGACGCGATTGAGATTTCAATGTTAAAGGTCCCTTGTGTGTTCGAGGCGAACACACCGATCGGACTCAGTACGAGTCGAAGGATACGGTTACAGATAGGATTGCAAGGGAGTTGGACGCGGTGTGTCTAACACAGACGCGAACCATGTACGAGTCAGCGCGATAGTCGCACTTGGAAAGTAAGAGTTTTAGGACACTTCTAAGGAAGCTACACGCAAGTCACTTACAGGGTAAGTAGTTCTAGGGCCCACACCCACAGGAGCACCGTAGTGCTGAAGTTACCTCACCCAGGGGAGCCGGGTGCATAGGTGTTCTTTGGTGTCGGGTCGCGGCGTCGTTTTCAATGGGAGCCAGTGAAGACTTGCTGCTTGCGGCGACAGGAGAAGTGTCCGGAGGAATCCAAGCCTGGATTCAGAAGATGGAAGACCTGAAAGCAGAGGGGACAGTGTTCAAAGTCACTTGGCAGTGACTCGGGGCAAGGAAGATGGATGCCCACCGTCGTCGCAGGATTCAGGTCGTTCGCGGTTGCCTTGACTCTTCAGCCACGAGGTCCAGGAGGCGTCGACGACAACCAGGAGCTGGATTCAGTGTGTACCACGATGTCTGCAGCTTACTGCGGTGTCGGCGACTCGATCGGAGCCAACAAGCCTTGGTAACAGCACGTCTCAGGGAAAGTGCGAAGAGGCAATGGCGCAGACCAGCAAGGTCTGGGGGACTCACCCAGCGAGGATAAGTCAGGGCAGGCCTGGAGCAACCAGGGGAGCCCTTTGGTATCTTTAGAGAGTCTTCTGGGGACCCACAAGCCGGCTGGCAAGGGATCGCGAAGACGCCTCGGGAGGATTCACTCACAGGGGCCCACGGTCACTCGGGACGTGGAAGGCCTCTGATCTTAGGAGGAATTCCTGCTGGACGCTGGGACCACATGTGGTCCAAAGCACAAGTTCGTGGAACGTTGTGAAGGGGTTGCACTTGACAATAGTGCACGGTTCCCAGGGGTCGTGGTTCCTCGTTACTCTTGGGGTCCACTGGCCTCAGCTTCGCTGGGGACTCACGATGGCCTTAGAGAAGTCAGGAAATCCACATCTTGGGCTGCAGGGACTTCGGAATCCGGCGGGAGCGGCGTAGTTTGCGACCGTCGTTTGTAGTTTTTGGTGCCTGCCAAGCAGGGGAGTCACTCCTTGACTCCAAGGGAGATTCTTCTGTCTTCCAAAGGTAGTGGAACGTCGAAGGGCCAGGATTCTTCTTTAGAGCGTCATCCAGGGATATCTAAGTTTCAGGTTCAAGGGCTCCCTACCTTATACTAACAAGGAAGGGAGGGACTAGCTCTAAGACCCCACCTATGGGAGGGTCAGGGGAGTGGGTGGCTACACCCACTTCCCTTTGTCCAGTTTCGCGCCAGAGCAGGGGCAGGTAGCCCCTGAGCCGGTTTGAACTGGCATATGCACAGAGGAGCCTTCTGCTCCCCCAGTGCAGGCCTTCAAAGCACTCTAGGAGTGCACCCACCCAGCCCCAATACACTAAACCCTGTCTGGGAGGTGGTCACACCTCCCTGTGACAGGATACCTTTGTTGGGCTTCCTCCACTGCGAGTTTCGGTCATCAGCAGGAGGGCAGCCCCGTGTCTGCGGCTGGTGGCATCCATTTTGTGATGCCAGGGCTCTTTAGGATTCTACCGTGTTTCCTCAGTGGGTACATGTCTCTCCCTCTAGAAGGGTGGAATGCTACCCCGCCGCCAGGACTGGCGGGGGGTAGTATTCCAAGGTGTTTGACACCAAACACAACATGTTTCGATGCAGCCATTCCAAAGTTAGCATTTTACCGCGAGGATATAATGCACTTAAAAGTATATGGTTTAACCGCATCCACAAACAGCACCAGAGACTGGACTCTGAGAGCTGCAGAGGGGCCCTGCTCAGGCAGAGGCACCCCCTCACATAGAAGCCAAGCACCCTGCCCTCAGGATTGATAGGGCCTGCCTTAGGGGTGACTGATAGGGTTATATGTGTGTGTGTGAGAGATATAGGGAACCTATATCTCGGTGAGGGGTGCTAGCACCACCTCACCCAGGCTGCAGTAGCAGGCCTGTGGTGTCAGATTTAGTCTGCCTCCCAGGGGTGGCATAATACATGCTTCAGCCCCTGGTAGGCCTGTGAAGTACCTATGCCCTTGGCACCTAAGGTACCATATACTAGGGACTCATAAGGCACCACAGCATCCAATCACTAGTGCACCTAGAGTGCACTCCAAATCGTTTAGAGAGAACAGAGAGGCTGGGGCCCTGATTGGCAGGGATCCAGCCTGACTATAGCCAGAAACCAGTGTAACATCAGAAAAAAGTGGGGGCAACATAAGAGGCAGATCCTACTCTCCTACACAACCCCCCCAAACGCAGGGACACTAAACTAACCTTGACCAGTTGAGTCTTCGTGTTCAAAGTGGAAATACCTTGAGAGTCCATCTGCATTGGCATGTTGGGTCCCAGGCCTATGTTCCACTGTATAGTCCATCCCCTGTAGAGAAATGGACCACCTCAAAAGTTTTGGGTTTTCACCTTTCATCTGCTTAAGCCATAGGAGGGGCTTGTGGTCAGTCTGAACTATGAAGAGAGTGCCAAACAAGTATGGCCTCAGCTTCTTCAGGGCCCACACCACAGCAAAGGCCTCCCTCTCTATAGCTGACCAACGTTTCTCTCTAGGGGTCAGCCTTCTGCTAATGAAAGCTACTGCAATGAACTTTTTGGTGTAGTCTGGACTCTGTAAGATGGGGGCAGTGCACATGGCCTGCTTTAGGTCTTCAAATGCCTTTTGATAGCTAGCTGTCCACTGAACCTTTTTTGGCATTTTCTTTGAGGTCAGATCATTCAAGGGGGTCACTATAGATCCATATCCCTTGACAAACCTCCTATAGTACCCAGTCAGGCCCAAGAAGGCTCTCACCTGTGTCTGGGTGGTTGGAGCACCCCATTCCATGATGGTTGGGATTTTGCTCTGTAAAGGTTGAACCTGGCCTCCACCCACAAGGTGGCCCAGGTACACAACCTGACTCTGCCCTATCTGGCACTTGGTGGCCTTGATAGTGAGGCCTGCTTTCTGCAGAGCCTCCAAAACATTCCTGAGGTGGACCAGGTGATCCTGCCAGGAGGAACTAAAGACAGCAATATCATCTAGATAAGCTGAGCAATAAGTTTCCATCCCTGCCAGAACTTTATTCACCAACCTCTGGAAAGTGGCAGGTGCATTCTTCAATCCAAAGGGCATCACCACAAAGTGGTAGTGCCCACCAGGGGTCGAAAATGCTGTTTTGGCTTTTGCATCATCAGCTAATCTGATCTGCCGGTAGCCAGCTGTCAGGTCAAATGTGCTTAGATACTTGGCTGAGGCCAAAGTATCAATCAGCTCATCTGCCCTTGGTATGGGATAGGCATCAGTCCTAGTGACTGCATTGAGGCCTCTGTAGTCTACACAAAACCTCATCTCTTTCTTACCACCCTGGGTATGAGGCTTGGGTACCAGGACTACTGGGCTAGCCCAAGGGCTATCTGAAGGCTCAATTACACCTAGCTCCAACATTTTCTGGACTTCAGTCCTGATACAGTCCCTGACATGGTCAGGTTGCCTGTAGATTTTATTCTTGACAGGCAGACTGTCTCCAGTGTCCACCTCATGGGTGCACCAGGTAGTCTGACTAGGGGTCAGGCTAAACATATGTCTAAACTGTTGCAGAACTTGTCTGCACTCAGTTTGCTGATGGTCAGTGAGGCTGCTTGCCAAAGCAACACCATCTACTGACCCATCATCAGGGTTCTGAGAGAGCAGGTCAGGGAGAGGGTCACTCTCCTCCTCCTGGTCCTCATCAGTTGCCATGAGCAAGCCCATGTCAGCCCTGTCAACATATGGCTTTAATCTGTTGACATGGAGCACCCTCAGGGGGCTCCTGGGAGTTCCAAGATTCACCAGATAGGTGACTTCTCCCTTCTGTTCAACTATAGTATGGGGGCCACTCCACTTGTCCTGGAGGGCTGCTGGGGCCACAGGCTCCAACACCCACACTTTCTGTCCTGGCTGGTATACAGTCAGTACAGCCTTTTGGTCATGCCAAGCTTTTTGTAATTCTTGGCTGGCCTCTAGGTTTTTGGTTGCCTTTTTAATGTACTCTCCCATCCGGGAGCGGAGACCAAGTACATAGTCCATCACATCTTGTTTGGGGGGCTTGAGAGGTAACTCCCAGCCCTCTTTTACCAAACACAGTGGACCTCTTACAGGATGCCCAAACAGAAGCTCAAATGGGCTGTAACCAACCCCCTTCTGTGGAACCTCTCTGTATGCAAACAACAGGCAAGGAAGAAGAAGGTCCCATTTCCGCCTAAGCTTCTCTGGGAGTCCTTTAATCATTCCTTTCAAGGTTTTGTTGAAGCGTTCAACTAAACCATTGCATTGTGGGTGATAGGGGTGGTGAACTTGTAAGTTACACCACACTCCTTCCACATTGCTTTTAGATATCCGGACATGAAGTTGGTACCTCTGTCAGAAATGACCTCCTTTGGGAAACCCACTCTGGAGAAGACTCCAATGAGGGCTCTTGCCACCACAGGGGCTGTGGTGGTCCTCAGGGGAATTGCCTCGGGGGAACCTGGTGGCATGATCCACTACCACCAGGATAAATCTGTGCCCAGATGCAGTTTGAGGGTCAAGGGGACCAACAATGTCAATCCCTACCCTTTCAAAGGGTACCCCCACCACAGGTAGTGGTATCAGGGGGCCTTTGTGGTGCCACCTGCCTTACCACTGGCTTGGCAAGTGACACAGGAGCGACAAAACTCCTTTGTGTCCTCTGACATATGTGGCCTATGAAAATGTGGAACAAGCCTGTCCCAGGTCTTGTTTTGGCCCAAGTGACCTGCTAAAGGGATATCATGTGCTAAGGTCAAGAGGAACCCCCTAAACTTCTGAGGTATTACCAACCTCCTGGTGGCTCCAGGGGCTGGGTCTCTACCCTCAGAATATAGGAGTCCTTCATCCCAATAAATTTTATGGGACCCACTAGCTCTCCCAGCAGCCTCAGCAGCAGCCTGCTGTCTGAGGGGTTCAAGGGAGGGGCAGCACTGTTGCTCCTTGCTCAGATCTTCCCTAGAAGGGCCCCCTGCCCCCAAGAACTCAACCTGATCAGGCTCAAGTCCCTCTGGGGCAGTTCCTTCTTCAGATTCTGCTTCACCTCCCTCTGGGGGTGAATCTGTGGTCTGAGGCAGAGGGGAAGGCACTGCCTTTACCCTACTGCTCCTCCTCTTGGGAAGCATCTGGTCCATTGTTCCAGGATCCAGAGCTGGTTCAGTGTCATGCATTCTTGCCTGTGACCTGGTCACAGCAAATACCTCTGCAGGGATGCCCAACATCTCAGCATGAGTCCATAACTCTACTTCAGACCAGGCTGAAGTCTCTAGATCATTGCCCAATAGACATTCGACAGGGAGGTCTGCACTGATTACAACCTTCTTGAGGCCAGTTACCCCTCCCCAGGAGAAATTCACAACTGCCAGACTATGGTTGGTCTGGACGTTGCTTGCATTGGTCACCTGGTACATTTCGCCCAGGATGATCTGTCCAGGGTCCACAAGATCCTCTGCCACCATGGTGACACTAGCACCTGTGTCCCTAAATGCCAAAGCCTGTTTGCCATTTATTACAGGCTGCTGTTTGTATTTGCCCAGATTACTGGGGCTCACTAGGAAGGACATATTAAGGTCTCCCTCACAAATCAGCATTGCCTGAGTGGGCACTCTGACTAGGTCAGAGTCCACTTCAGAACCCAGGGTCAACCCTACTACACCCTTATTCTGTGTACCACCTCCACCAGTAGCTGAACTAGGGGGAACAGTTGCCTTAGGGGCAGGAGTGGTGGTGGTTTGGTCTTTGGACTTGTTGCAATCAGAAGTCCAGTGCCCTTTCTGTTTACAGCATTTGCACCAGGGCTTCTTTTGGCCTTTTCCCTTGTTGGATTGTGACTCCCCACCAGATGCAGATTTTTGGGGCCCTTGTGAAGACTTCTTGTCTTTTGACTTATCCCCACCTTTCTCAGAGCCCTTAGGATCTTGCTTCTTGGTGTCACCCCCTTGGTTCTGGGGTTTCTGCCTCACCCTGGTTCTGACCCATTTGTCTGCCTTCTTTCCCAATTCTTGGGGAGAGGTCAGATCAGAGTCCACCAGGTACTGATGCAACAACTGGTTCTGGCAATTATTAAGGATCTGTTCTCTCATTATCAGATTATACAATCCTTTGAAATCAGTAACCCTACTGCCAACTAGCCAACCCTCTAGAGCCTTGGTTGCACAATCAACAAAGTCAGTCCAGTCCTGAGTCTGTGCCTTCTGGGTGTCTCTGAACTTCAACCTGTACTGCTCAGTGGTTAAGCCAAACCCATCTATTAGTGCACTCTTCAGGACTTCATAATCATCAGCATCCTCTTCTCTAACAGTGAGGAGCTTGTCTCTACCTTTATCTGAAAAGGAGAGCCACAAGATTGCTGCCCACTGCTTTTGGGGGACCTGCTGTACTCGACAGGCCCTCTCCATAGCAGTTATCCACTTATGGATATCATCCCCACTCTGGTAGGGAGGAACAACCTTGCTCAGGTTCCTATGGTCTGGAATAAATTCTCTGCCTCTAGGGACACTGTTGCTGCCACCAAGGGGTTCTAACCCCTCTCTTCTAGAAGCTCTCTGGATCTCCAGGGCTTCCCTATCCAGTGCCAACTGCTTGGTTCTGAGGGCAACTCGTGCTTCCTCATACTGGAGTAGTTTGCACATTCTTTCAGAGGAGGTCTCTCTTATGGGAAAGTATGAGTTCCTCTGATGGACAAATTCTCTGCCAGAGTGATAGGAGTGGTCAGATTCCCTGGAAGGGGACCTGTGCCTCTCATCCACTCTGTCAGTTCTCTTAGGGAGAATTCCTCTGTCCTTTTCAGGCCCCTTGGAGCCTGGCCCTTCAACCACAGAGTCCTGGTCATTCTGATTCTCATCATCTGACCCAGATACTATGATTGACCCACCCACTGATTCAGACCCTTTAGCTCCTAGAGCCAATCTAAGGTCATCTGCTGTCAGCAGATCTATCAGGTGTAGTGTGGAGGGACTCTGTCCTAGCTTCAGGTGTCTTTCAACACACATGGCTCTCAAGTCAGAGAAAGCCATGTCCTTGTACTGAGGCTGGGTGGACCCACTGGCTCCACCTTTTAAGGACATTCTAGTGTTGTGCAGTGTTCTACTACCTACACTAGTTTGTGGCCTACTGATCCTAGCTTGAGCTGTAGAAAGGGTGTGCTATCCCTTGGCACACAGCTCTAAGTTCAGTAGAACTTATTGATACTAAGCTTGACTTTAATTGTACCTTAAGTACCTATAGTGGTTTTCAGTTAGTAATTCAAATAGAGATTTTCTGGTAAAACAATAGCAAGCTGGAATCCCACACGCTGCCCACCAATGTGAGAAGTTGGCCTGGTATATGCTGTTCACTAATTAAAGTGGACACCTTGCACCAGTCCAAATCGAATCTTATGGTAGATAGGTTTAAGACAACCTTTATAGAAAGCTATCCTAGTGGTAGCTGTGGAGAGCAGCCTTCAGGCTAAGTCTTGAAGGAATGTAAAGCTGCTTGTTTTACCACACAATCTCTTGAATCACCAAATGAGAAGTCACCACACAGGTATATATATCAAATATATATGTATTTATTAATAAACACTCTCTACTAATCTCTTTATGAGATTAGAAGTCAGGAACATATGTACAAGTCAAATGTTATCAAAATAAGTTAAGCACAATCGAATATCACAATCTTAGTTTACTAGACCTAGGTCTAGGGCATCTAGAATCGGGGGACCCCCCAGAACCACCCCAGGTAGTTGTAGGAGACCCACAGGGGACGGACGCGGTGACCTGGCACCGGTGCGAGTCCTGTACGAGTCTATGCGAACAGACGCAATTGAGATTTCAATGTTAAAGGTCCCTTGCGTGTTCGAGGCGAACACACCGATCGGACTCAGTACGAGTCGAAGGATACGGTTACAGATAGGATTGCAAGGGTGTTGGACGCGGTGTGTCTAACACAGACGCGAACCATGTACGAGTCAGCGCGATAGTCGCACTTGGAAAGTAAGAGTTTTAGGACACTTCTAAGGAAGCTACAAGCAAGTCACTTACAGGGTAAGTAGTTCTAGGGCCCACACCCACAGGAGCACCATAGTGCTGAAGTTACCTCACCCAGGGGAGCCGGGTGCATAGGTGTTCTTTGGTGTCGGGTCGTGGCGTCGTTTTCAATGGGAGCCAGTGAAGACTTGCTGCTTGCGGCGACAGGAGAAGTGTCCGGAGCAATCCAAGCCTGGATTCAGAGGATGGAAGACCTGAAAGCAGAGGGGACAGTGTTCAAAGTCACTTGGCAGTGACTCGGGGCAAGGAAGATGGATGCCCACCGTCGTCGCAGTATTCAGGTCGTTCACGGTTGCCTTGACTCTTCAGCCACGAGGTCCAGGAGGCGTCGATGACAACCAGGAGCTGGATTCAGTGTGTCCCACAATGTCTGCATCTTACTGCGGTGTCGGCGACTCGATCGGAGCCAACAAGCCTTGGTAACAGCAAGTCTCGGGGAAAGTGCGAAGAGGCAATGGCGCAGACCAGCAAGATCTGGGGGACTCACCCAGCGAGGGTAAGTCAGGGCAGGCCTGGAGCAACCAGGGGAGTCCTTTGGTATCTTTAGAGAGTCTGCTGGGGACCCACAAGCCGGCTGGCAAGGGATCGCGAAGACGCCTCGGGAGGATTCACTCACAGGGGCCCACGGTCACTCAAGCCGTGGTAGGCCTCTGATCTTAGGAAGGATTCTTGCTGGAGGCTGGGACCACACGTGGTCCAAAGCACAAGTTCGTGGAACATTGTGAAGGGGTTGCACTCGACAATAGTGCACGGTACCCAGGGGTCACAGTTCCTCGTTACTCTTGGGGTCCACTGGCCTCAGCTTCGCTGGGGACTCACGATGGCCTTGGAGAAGTCAGGAAATGTACTTCTTGGGCTGCAGGGACTTCGGACTCCGGCGGGAGCGGCGTAGTTTGCGACCGTCGTTTGTAGTTTTTGGTGCCTGCCAAGCAGGGGAGTCACTCCTTGACTCCAAGGGAGATTCTTCTGTCTTCCAAAGGTAGTGGAACGTTGAAGGGCCAGGATTCTTCTTTAGAGCGTCATCCAGGGATATCTAAGGTTCAGGTTCAAGGGCTCCCTACCTTATACTAACAAGGAAGGGAGGGACTAGCTCTAAGACCCCACCTATGGGAGGGTCAGGGGAGTGGGTGGCTACACCCACTTCCCTTTGTCCAGTTTCGCCCCAGAGCAGTGGCAGGTAGCCCCTGAGCCGGTTTGAACTGGCATATGCACAGAGGAGCCTTCTGCTCCCCCAGTGCAGGCCTTCAAAGCACTCTAGGAGTGCGCCCACCCAGCCCCAATACACTAAACCCTGTCTGGGAGGTGGCTACACCTCCCTGTGACAGGATACCTTTTGTTGGGCTTCCTCCACTGCGAGTTTCGGTCATCAGCAGGAGGGCAGCCCCGTGTCTGCGGCTGGTGGCATCCATTTTGTGATGCCAGGGCTCTTTAGGATTCTACCGTGTTTCCTCAGTGGGTACATGTCTCTCCCTCTAGAAGGGTGGAATGCTACCCCCGCCGCCAGGACTGGCGGGGGGGTAGTATTCCAAGGTGTTTGACACCAAACACGACATGTTTCGATGCAGCCATTCCAAAGTTAGCATTTTACCGCGAGGATATAATGCACTTAAAAGTATATGGTTTAACCGCATCCACAAACAGCACCAGAGACTGGACTCTGAGAGCTGCAGAGGGGCCCTGCTCAGGCAGAGGCACCCCCTCACATAGAAGCCAAGCACCCTGCCCTCAGGATTGATAGGGCATGCCTTAGGGGTGACTGATAGGGTTATATGTGTGTGTGTGAGAGATATAGGGAACCTATATCTCGGTGAGGAGTGCTAGCACCACCTCACCCAGGCTGCAGTAGCAGGCCTGTAGTGTCAGATTTAGCCTGCCTCCCAGGGGTGGCATAATACATGCTTCAGCCCCTGGTAGGCCTGTGAAGTACCTATGCCCTTGGCACCTAAGGTACCATATACTAGGGACTCATAAGGCACCACAGCATCCAATCACTAGTGCACCTAGAGTGCACTCCAAATCGTTTAGAGAGAACAGAGAGGCTGGGGCCCTGATTGGCAGGGATCCAGCCTGACTATAGCCAGAAACCAGTGTAACATCAGAAAAAAAGTGGGGGCAACATAAGAGGCAGATCCTACTCTCCTACACCATCCTTACCCCCTCTCTGGACCCCATCCTCCCCCCCTCCCTGGACCCCATCCTCACCCCCTCCCTGGAACCCATCTTCACCCCTTCCATGGAGCCATCCTCACCCCTCCCTGGACCCCATCCTCACCTCTCCCTGGACCCCATCCTCACCCGTCTCTCGAACCCATCCTCTCCCTCCTCCCTGGACCCCATCCGTACCCATTCCCTGGACCCCATCCTCACCCCCTCCCTGGACCCCATCCTTACGCCCTCCCCAGACCCCATTCTCGCCTCTTCCGTGGACCCCATCCTCACCCCGTCCCTGTACCCCATGCTTACCCCCTCCCTGGTCCCCATCCTCACCCCGTCCCTAAACCCCATCCACACACCCTCCCCGGACCACATCCTTACCCCCTCTCTGGACCCCATCCTCCCCCACCTCCCTGGACGGCATCATTATCCACTCCCTGGACCCATCCTCCCCCCTCCCTGGACCTCATCCTCACCCGGTCCCAGGACCCCATCCTCCCCCCTCCCTGGACTCCATACTTACGCCCTCCCTGGACCCCATCCTCACCCCCTCCCTGAACCCCATCCTCGCCACTTCCATGGGCCCCATCCTCTCCCCTTCTGTGGACCCCATATTCACCCCGTCCCTGGACCCCATCCTCATCCCCTCCCTGGACCCCATCCTTACGCCCTCCCCAAACCCCATTCTTGCCTCTTCCGTGGACCCCATCTTCACCCCGTCCCTGGACCCCATCTCCCCCTTCTCCGTGGACCCCATCTTTACGCCCTCCCTGGGCGCTATACTCGCCCCTTCTGTGGACCCCATCTTCACCCCGTCCCTGGACCCCATCTCCCCCTCCTCCCCATCCTGACCCCCTCCCTGGACCCCATCCTCAACCCTCCCTGGACCCAATCCTCACCCTCTCCCTTTACCCCATCCTTTACGCCCTCCCCAGACCCCATTCTCACCTCTTCCCTGGACCCCATCTTCACCCCGTCCCTGGACCCCATCTCCCCCTCCTCCCTGGACCCCATCTTTACACCCGACCTGAACCCCAAACTCGCCCCTTCCATGGACCCCATCTTCACCCCGTCCCTGGACCCCATCTCTCCCTCCTCCCCCTCATCCCCATCCTGACCCCCTCCCTGGACCCCATCCTTACCCCTCCCTGGACCCCATCCTCAACCCCTCCCTGGACCCCATCCTCCACCCCTCCCTGGACCCCATCCTCACCCCTCCCTGGACCCCATCCTCACCCCTCCCTGGACCCCATCCTCCCCCCTCGCGGGACACCATCCTCACCCGGTCCCTGGACCCCATCCTCACCCCCTCCCTGGACGCAAGCCTCACCCCCTCCCTGCACCTCATCCTCCCCCTCCCTGGACCCCATCCTCCCCACCTCCCTGGACCCCATCCTCCCCACCTCCCTGGACCGCATCATTACCCACTGGACCCCATCCCCCCCTGGACCCCATCCTACCCCCCTTCCTGGACCCCATCCTCACCCCTCCCTAGACCCCACCCTCACCCCTCACTGGACCCCATCCTCTCCCCCTCCCTGCACTCCATCCTCACCCCTCCCTGGACCCCTAGCTCCCCCACAACCCTGCACCCCATCATTACCCACTCCCTGGACCCTAGCCTCCCCCCTCCCTGGACCACATCCTCATCCCCTCCCTGAACCCCATCCTTACACCCTGCCTGGATCCCATCCGTATGCCATTCCTGGACCCCATCCTCCCCCCCGGACCTCATTCTTGCCCCTTCCGTGGGCCCCATCCTTTCCCCTTCCGTGAACCCCATCTTCACCTTGTCCCTGGAACCTATCTACCCCCCCTCCATGGACCCCATCTTTATGCCCTCCCTGGACCTCATCTCCCCCCCCTCCCTGGAACCCATCCTCACCACCTCCCTGGAACCCATCCTCACCACCTCCCTGGACGCCATCTCTCCCCCTCCCTGGACCCCATCCTCACCCCCTCCCTGGACCCCATCCTTACGCCCTCCCCAGACCCCATTCTCGCCTCTTCCGTGGACCCCATCTTCACCCCGTCCCTGGACCCCATCTCCCCCTCCTCCCCCTCCTCCCCCTCATCCCCATCCTGACCCCCTCCCTGGACCCCATCCTTACCCCTCCCTGGACCCCATCCTCACCCCTCCCTGGACCCCATCCTCACCCCTCCCTGGACCCCATCCTCACCCCTCGCGGGACACCATCCTCACCCGGTCCCTGGACCCCATCCTCACCCCCTCCCTGGACGCAAGCCTCACCCCCTCCCTGCACCTCATCCTCCCCCTCCCTGGACCCCATCCTCCCCACCTCCCTGGACCCCATCCTCCCCACCTCCCTGGACCCCATCCTCCCCACCTCCCTGGACCCCATCCTCCCCACCTCCCTGGACCGCATCATTACCCACTCCCTGGACCCCATCCCCCCCTGGACCCCATCCTACCCCCCTTCCTGGACCCCATCCTCACCCCTCCCTAGACCCCACCCTCACCCCTCACTGGACCCCATCCTCTCCCCCTCCCTGCACTCCATCCTCACCCCTCCCTGGACCCCTTGCTCCCCCACAACCCTGTACCCCATCATTACCCACTCCCTGGACCCTAGCCTCCCCCCTCCCTGGACCACATCCTCATCCCCTCCCTGGACCCCATCCTTACACCCTGCCTGGATCCCATCCGTATGCCATTCCTGGACCCCATCCTCCCCCCCGGACCTCATTCTTGCCCCTTCCGTGGGCCCCATCCTTTCCCCTTCCGTGAACCCCATCTTCACCTCGTCCCTGGAACCTATCTACCCCCCTCCATGGACCCCATCTTTATGCCCTCCCTGGACCTCATCTCCCCCCCCTCCCTGGAACCCATCCTCACCCCCTCCCTGGACCCCATCCTCACCCCCTCCCTGGACCCCATCCTTACGCCCTCCCCAGACCCCATTCTCGCCTCTTCCGTGGACCCCATCCTCACCCCGTCCCTGGTCCCCATGCTTACCCCAACCTGGACCCTGCCTCACCCCCTCCCTGGACACCATCCTTACCCCATCTCAGGACCCCATCCTCCCCCCTCCCTGGACCTCATCCTCACCCGGTCCCCATCCTCCCCCTCCCTGGACCCCATACTTACGCCCTCCCTGGACCCCTTCCTCACCCCCTCCCTGAACCCCATCCTCGCCACTTTCATGGGCCCCATCCTCTCCCCTTCTGTGGACCCCATCTTCACCCCATCCCTGGACCACATCCACACCCCCTCCCCGGACCCCATCCTTACCCTCTCTCTGTACCCCATCCTCACCTCTCCCTGGAACCCAGCCTCGCCCATCCCTCGAACCCATCCTCTCCCACCTCCCTGGACCCCATCCTTACCCACTCCCTGGACCCCATCCTCACCCCCTCCCTGGACCCCATCCTTACGCCCTCCCATACCCCATTCTTGCCTCTTCCGTGGACCCCATCTTCACCCCGTCCCTGGACCCCATCTCCCCCTTCTCCGTGAACCCCATCTTTACGCCCTCCCTGGGCGCTATACTCGCCCCTTCTGTGGACCCCATCTTCACCCTGTCCCTGGACCCCATCTCCCCCTCCTCCCCATCCTGACCCCCTCCCTGGACCCCATCCTCAACCCTCCCTGGACCACATCCTCATCCCCTCCCTGGAACCCATCCTTACACCCTGCCTGGATCCCATCCGTATGCCATTCCTGGACCCATTCCTCCCCCCCGGACCTCATTCTTGCCCCTTCCGTGGGCCCCATCCTTTCCCCTTCCGTGAACCCCATCTTCACCTCGTCCCTGGAACCTATCTACCCCCCTCCATGGACCCCATCTTTATGCCCTCCCTGGACCTCATCTCCCCCCTCCCTGGAACCCATCCTCACCACCTCCCTGGACGCCATCTCTCCCCCTCCCTGGACCCCATCCTCACCCCCTCCCTGGACCCCATCCTTACGCCCTCCCCAGACCCCATTCTCGCCTCTTCCGTGGACCCCATCTTCACCCCGTCCCTGGACCCCATCTCCCCCTCCTCCCCCTCCTCCCCCTCATCCCCATCCTGACCCCCTCCCTGGACCCCATCCTTACCCCCTCCCTGGACCCCATCCACACCCCTCCCTGGACCCCATCCTCCCCCCTCACGGGACACCATCCTCACCCGGTCCCTGGACCCCATCCTCACCCCTCCCCTGGACGCAAGCCTCACCCCCTCCCTGCACCTCATCCTCCCCCTCCCTGGACCCCATCCTCCCCACCTCCCTGGACCCCATCCTCCCCACCTCCCTGGACCGCATCATTACCCACTCCCTGGACCCCATCCCCCCTCGACCCCATCCTACCCCCTTCCTGGACCCCATCCTCACCCCTCCCTGGACCCCACCTTCACCCCTCACTGGACCCCATCCTCTCCCCCTCCCTGCACTCCATCCTCACCCCTCCCTGGACCCCTTGCTCCCCCACAACCCTGCACCCCATCATTACCCACTCCCTGGACCCTAGCCTCCCCCCTCCCTGGACCACATCCTCATCCCCTCCCGGGACCCCATCCTTACACCCTGCCTGGATCCCATCCGTATGCCATTCCTGGACCCCATCCTCCCCCCCGGACCTCATTCTTGCCCCTTCCGTGGGCCCCATCCTTTCCCCTTCCGTGAACCCCATCTTCACCTCGTCCCTGGAACCTATCTACCCCCCCTCCATGGACCCCATCTTTATGCCCTCCCTGGACCTCATCTCCCCCCCCCTCCCTGGAACCCATCCTCACCACCTCCCTGGACGCCATCTCTCCCCCTCCCTGGACCCCATCCTCACCCCCTCCCTGGACCCCATCCTTACGCCCTCCCCAGACCCCATTCTCGCCTCTTCCGTGAACCCCATCTTCACCCCGTCCCTGGTCCCCATGCTTACCCCCACCTGGACCCTGCCTCACCCCCTCCCTGGACACCATCCTTACCCCATCTCAGGACCCCATCCTCCCCCTCCCTGGACCTCATCCTCACCCGGTCCCTGGACCCCATCCTCCCCCCTCCCTGGACCCCATACTTACGCCCTCCCTGGACCACTTCCTCACCCCCTCCCTGAACCCCATCCTCGCCACTTTCATGGGCCCCATCCTCTCCCCTTCTGTGGACCCCATCTTCACCCCATCCCTGGACCACATCCACACCCCCTCCCCGGACCCCATCCTTACCCTCTCTCTGTACCCCATCCTCACCTCTCCCTGGAACCCAGCCTCGCCCATCCCTCGAACCCATCCTCTCCCACCTCCCTGGACCCCATCCTTACCCACTCCCTGGACCCCATCTTCACCCCCTCCCTGGACCCCATCCTTACGCCCTCCCATACCCCATTCTTGCCTCTTCCGTGGACCCCATCTTCACCCCGTCCCTGGACCCCATCTCCCCCTTCTCCGTGGACCCCATCTTTACGCCCTCCCTGGGCGCTATACTTGCCCCTTCTGTGGACCCCATCTTCACCCTGTCCCTGGACCCCATCTCCCCCTCCTCCCCATCCTGACCCCCTCCCTGGACCCCATCCTCAACCCTCCCTGGACCCAATCCTCACCCCCTCCCTTTACCCCATCCTTTACGCCCTCCCCAGACCCCATTCGCACCTCTTACCTGGACCCCATCTTCACCCCGTCACTGGACCCCATCTCCCCTTCCTCCCTGGACCCCATCTTTATACCCGACCTGGACCCCAAACTCGCCCCTTCCATGGACCCCATCTTCACCCCGTCCCTGGACCCCATCTCCCCCTCCTCCCCATCCTGACCCCCTCCCTGGACCCCATCCTTACCCCTCCCTGGACCCTATCCTCAACCCCTCCCTGGACCCCATCCTCACCCCTCCCTGGACCCCATCCTCCCCCCTCGCGGGACCCCATCCTCCCCCCTCGCGGGACCCCATCCTCACCCGGTCCCTGGACCCCATCCTCACCCCCTCCCTGGACGCCAGCCTCACCCCCTCCCTGGACCTCATCCTCACCCCGTCCCTGGACCCCATCCTCCCCCACCTCCCTGGACCGCATCATTACCCACTCCCTGGACCCCAGCCCCCCTGGACCCCATCCTACCCCCTTCCTGGACCCCATCCTCACCCCTCCCTGGACCCCATCCTCACCCCTCACTGGACCCCATCCTCTCCCCCTCCCTGCACTCCATCCTCACCCCTCCCTGGACCCCATGCTCCCCCACATCCCTGCACCCCATCATTACCCACTCCCTGGACCCTAGCCTCCCCCCTCCCTGGACCCCATCCTCATCCCCTCCCTGGACCCCATCCTTACGCCCTCCCTGGATCCCATCCGTATGCCATTCCCGGACCTCATCCTTGCCCCTTCCGTGGGCCCCATCCTTTCCCCTTCCGTGAACCCCATCTTCACCTCGTCCCTGGGACCTAGCTACCCCCTCCATGGACCCCATCTTTATGCCCTCCCTGGACCCCATCTCCCCCCTCCCTGGAACCCATCCTCACCACCTCCCTGGACGCCATCTCTCCCCTCCCTGGACCCCATTCTCACCCCCTCCCTGGACCCCATCCTCCCCCACCTCCCTGGACCCCAACTCCCCCATCCCTGGAACACATCTTCGCCTCTTCCGTGGTCCCCATCCACACCCCCTCCCCGGACCCCATCCTTACCCTCTCCCTGGACCCAATTCTCACCCCCCCGTGGACCCTATCCTCATAACTCCCTGGACCTCATCTCCCCCCTTCCTGGACCCCATCCTCACCCCTTCTGTGGGCCCCATCCTCACCCCCTCCCTGGACCCCATCCTCACCCGTTCCGTGGACCCCATCTCTCCCCCTCCCTGGACCCCATCCTCGCCCCTTCTTTGGACCCCATCCTCACCCCCTCCCTTGATCCGATCCTCACCCCCTCCCTGGACCCCATCCTCACCCCCTCCTTGGACCCCATCTCCCCCCTCCCTGGACCCTATCTCCCCCCTCCCTGGACCCCATCATCACCCCGTCCCTGGACCCCATGCTCACCCCCTCCCGGGACCCAAGCCTCACCACCTCCCTAGACCCCATCCTCCCCCCTCCCTGGACCCCATCCTCACCACGTCCCTAGACCCCATCCCCCCAACCTCCCTGGACCCCATCCTCCCCCCATGGACCCCATCCTCCCCCTTCCCTGGATCCCATCCTCACCCCGTCCTTGGACCCAATGCTCCCCCACCTCCCTGGACCCCATCATTACCCACTCCCTGGACCCCATCCTCCGCTCCCTGGACCCCATCCTCACCGTCCCTGGACCCCATCCTCACCGTCCCTGGACCCCATCCTCCCCCCTCCCTGGAACCCATCCTCACCCTGTCTCTGGACCCCATCCTCCCCCCCTGTACCCCATCCTCGCCCCTTCCGTGGGCCAAATCCTCTCCCCTTCCATGGACCCTATCTTCACCCCGTCCCTGGACCCCATCCCTACCCTCTCCCTGGACCCCATTTTCCCCAACTCGCTCGACTCCATCCTGACCCCCTCCCTGGACCCCATCCTCCCCCACCTCCCTGGCCCCAATCCTCCCCCTCCCTGGACCCCATCCTCACCCCTCCCTGGACCCCATCCTTACGCCCTCCCTGGACCCCATCATTATGCCCTCCCTGGACCCCATTCTCACCCCCTCCCTGGACCCCATCCTCGCCCCTTCCATGGGCCCCATCCTCTCCCCTTCCGTGGACCTAATTTTCACCCCGTCCCTGGACCCCATCCACAACCCCTCCCCAGACCCCATCCTTACCCCCTCTCTGGACCCAATCCCTCCCCTCCCTGGAACCCATCCTCACCCCCTCACTGGACCCCATCCTTACCCCTTCCATGGCCCCATCCTCACCCCTCTCTGGACCCCATCCTCACCCGTCCCTGGAACCCATCCTCCCCCACCTCCCTGGACCCCATCCTCACTCCCTCCCTGGACACATCCTTACGCCCTGCCCAGACCCCATCCTTGCCCCTTCCGTGGACCCCATCTCCACCCCATCCCTGGACCCCATCTCCCCCTCCTCCCTGGAACCCATCTCCCCCTCCTCCCTGGACCCCATCTTTACGCCCTTCCTGGACCCAATCCTTACCCCCTCCCTGGACCCCATCCTCACCCCTTCCATGGACACCATCCTCACCCCTCCCTGTACCCCATCTCCCCTCCTGCCTGGACCCATCCTCACCCCCTCCCTGGACCCCATCCTCACCCCTCCCTGGACGCCATCTCCCCCCCTAGACCCCATCCTCACCCCGTCACTGGACCGCATCCTCCCCCACCTCCCTGGACCTCATCATTACCCACTCCCTGGACCCCATCCTCCCCTCCCTGGACCCCATCCCCCCCCCTCCCTGGAACCCATCTTCACCCCTGGACCCCATCCTCGCCCCTTCCGTGGGTCCCATCCTCTTCCCTTCCGTGGACCCTAACTTCACCTCGTCCCTGAACCCCATGCTTACCCTCTCCCTGGACCCCATCCTCACCCCCTCCCTGGACCCCATCCTCACCCCTCTCTGGACCCCATCCTTACCCATCCCTGGAACCCATCCTCCCCCACCTCCCTGGACCCCATCATTACCCACTCCCTGGACCCCATCCTCACCCCCTCCCTGGACCCCATCCTTACGCCCTTCCCAGACCCCATCCTCGCCCCTTCCGTGGACCCCATCTCCACCCCGTCCCTGGACCCCATCTCCCCCTCCTCCCTGGACCCCATCTTTACGCCCTCCCTGGACCTCATCCTCGCCCCTTCCGTGGACCCCATCTTTACCCCGTCCCTGGACCCCATCTCCCCCTCCTCCCTGAACCCCATCTTTACGCCCTCCCTGGACCCCATCTCCCCCCCTCCTTGGATCCCATCCTCACCCCCTCCCTGGACCCCATCCTCACCACCTCCGTCGACCCCATCCTCACCCCTTCCATGGACCCCATGCTCACCTCTCCCTGGACTCTATCCCCCCCCTTGAACCCATCCTCATCCCCTTCCTTGGACCCCATCCTTACCCCCTCCCTGGACCCCATCCTCACCCCTTCCATGGACCCCATCCTCACCACTCCCTGTACCCCATCCTTACCCCCTCCCTGGACCCCATCCTCACCCCTTCCAAGGACCCCATCCTCCCCCCTCCATGGACCCCTGCTCCCCCCCCTCCATGGACCCATCCTCACCCCCTCCCTGGACCCTATCCTCACCCCCTCCCTGGACCCCATCCTCACCCCTCCCTGGACCCCATCCTTACTCCCTCCCTGCACCTCATTCTTACCTCCTCCCTGGACCCCATCCTCCCCCCTTCCTGGAACCCATCCTCACCCTCTCCCTGGAACCCATCCTCACCTCCTCCCTGGACCCCATTCTCACCCCTCCCTGGACCCCATCCTCACCCCTTCCAAGGACCCCATCCTCCCCCCTCCCTGGAACCCATCCTCACTCCCTCCCTGGAACCCATTCTCACCCCCTCCCTGGACCCCATCTCCCCCCTCCCTGGACCCCATCCTCACCCCCTCCCTGGACCCCATTCTTACCCCCTCCCTGGACCCCATCCTCACCCCTTCCAAGGACCCCATCCTTCCCCCTCCCTGGAATCCATCCTCACCCCCTCCCTGGACCCCATCCTCACCGCCTCCCTGGACCCCATCTCCCCCCTCCCTGGACACCATCCTCACCCCCTCCCTGGACCCCATCCTCCCCTCCCTGGACCCCATCCTCCCCCACCCTGGAACCCATCTCCCCCTTCCTGGACCCCATCCTCACCCCCTCCCATGTCCCCATCCTCACCCCCTCCCTGGACCCCATCTCATCTCCTCCCTGGACCCCATATCACCCCCTCCCTGGACCCCATTCTTACCCCCTCCCTAGACCCCATCCTCACCCCTTCCAAGGACCCCATCCTCCGCCCGCCTTGGAACCCACCCTTACCTCCTCCCTGGACACCATCCACAACTCCCTCCCTGGACTCATACGTGGTGTGTATATCAGTGTATAGAATGTTACATAAGATGCTGAGGGTGACATGGTGTGGGGGTCACAGCTCACCCACACTTGTAGACAGAATATTTTAAGAGTCTGGAGAAGCGCAAACTCAGGATTTCAGATGTAACACAGCAGTTGGTGTTGGCTTTACTGATAAAACCGTATTTCTACTCAATCTAACACTTTTAGTAGCAATATGATGATGAAAGACTGGAGAAAAAACATAAGGTTCGAACCTGTATCCTTCAGTATGCACGCAGCTCTTTGAGGACAGTTCTTAGCTCACTGTGCTAGATTACAATTGTAACTTATGATCTGCAAGTAACAAAAGCATCTCTGTGACAAAAGCTGTAACCCACTGAGCTATTTGCATTACATATTTGCACTTCTGTGATCTGCATGACACAATTCTTTGCAGCAGGCACATTAAACCTCTAGGCCGCTTTATTATGAGTCAAATGTGCCCCTAGAGACAAAACCCCAAACTTTCTCCAGCAGCTGCTGTAATTGTTGGAAGGTGGAATCTGACTGCATGGTTGCCCCCACTTTTTTCCTGGTGTTTTGCTGGTTTTCGACTTAGTTTGGCTGGGATCCTGCTATTCAGGGCCTATCTGCTTTCCCCTTAAATTGATTGCATGTACTTTAGGTACACTCCAGATTGGATTCTGGGGTACCCTTATGAGTCCCTAGTATATGGTATACTATGTACCCAGGGCATAGGTACCCCAGAGGCCTCCCAGGGGCTGCAGCATGTATTATGCCACCCCTGAGAGGCCATCCAAAATGACACAACAGGTCTGCTACAGCAGCCTGTGTAAGGTAGTGTATCCCCCCCTTACTGAGATATAGGTTCCCTATATCTCTCCATATCACTGCACATGTAAACCTATCAGTCACCCCTATGGCAGGCCTTATCAATCCTGAAGGCAGGGTGCTGGGTTTCATGTGAGAGGGTGCCCATGCATGAGCAGAGCCCATCTGCAGCTTTCGGAATCTTTATTCCGGGGTTGTTTGTGATGCAGCCAGACCATATACTCTTAAGTGCATTATAACCTCGCGGTAAAAGCTAACTTGAGAATGGCTGCATGGAAACATGTCGTGTTTGGTGTCAAACATCTTGGAATCATACCTCCACCCCAGTACTGGGGTGTGAGGTATGATTCCTCCCTTCTAGAGGGAGCAACATGGCACCACCGGTACACCCGGTACCAGCTTAACAGAACCCTGGCATCACAAAATGGATGCTGCAGCCACAGACACGAGTCTGCCCTCCTGCTGCTGGACGAAACTCCGGCAGGGAGGCCTGGACAATAGGTTTCCTGTCACAGGGAGGTGTGACCACCTCCCAGACAGGCTTTAGTGTATTGGGGCTGGGTGGGTGCACTCCAAGAGTGCTTTGAAGTCTGCACTGGGGGCATATTTGGTGTCCCTGTGCATAGTCCAGCTCAAACCGGTTGCAGGGGCACACAGCCCCTGCTCTGGCACGAAACTGGACAAAGGAAATGGGTGTAGCCACCCCTCTTTCCTGACCCTCCCATAGGTGGGTCCCCAGAGTTTGTCCCACCCCTTCCTTTGGTATAAAGTAGGAACCCCTGACTACAGGACTTTAGATTACACCTGGACTAAACTCTGACACAGAAACCAAGTACTTCGACGATCTACACAACGCTGGATGACAGAAGAATCTCCCTTGGAGTAAAGGAGTTACTCCCCTGCTTGACAGGCACCTTTAACGCAACTGACCGGTTAGCATCTCCGAAGCTCCGATGGACTCCGAAGAACATTGCCACACAGGAGGTGGGTTTTCCGAGGTCTTAGAGGTTGATCTGTGCCCACATCAAGTCTGAGGCCCGTATCCCTCGTGGTGACCGTGCAACCTGAACCCCTGGGCACCGCGTCCATTTGCAGAAGCATCAGCTTTCCAGCAACCCCTGAGGTTGAGCTTTGGGTTACTTGTAGCCCTGACCCCGAGCAGTGATCACACTGAAGATTTCAGGCCTACACTCAACGAGTGTTCCGTGGGCCGCCATTTTGTGATTCCTCTTGAGGTCCCTTTGCGATCCCTGATCCGTTGACCTGTGGGTCGCCAAGAAGGCAACAATAACTTTTATTGGGCTTCCCTGGTTGCTCCAGACGTGCCCTGACTCTCCATCGCTTGGGGATTCCCCAGGACCTTGCTGGTCTGCACAGAAGCATCTTTTCTCTTCCTGTGTGGGTTGCTGTTGCCAAAGCTTGTTGTGTTCAATCCGAGCACCGACACCCCAGCACTCGACATCCTTTATGGGACAGCTCGAATCCGGCTCCTGGTCATCCTTGACGTCTCCGGGACCCCGTGGCTGCAGAGTCAAGCTTCACCTCTTCGCACCTGAAGCACCCGACATCGGTGGGCATTCGATTGCTCCGCTCCTGGTTACTGGCTAGTGACCCAGACTCTGTCCCCTCTGATTTCAGGTTCTTCACATCTTCGATCCAGGCTTGGATCACACCGGACACTTTTCTTCTTCACGGCAGCAGCACTTTGCAGCAGATCGCCATTGAAATCAACGATAATTCCCGACACCCTTTGACACCTATACACCCGGCTTCCCTGGGTGAGGTAACTCGAGTACTACGGTGCTCCCGAGGGTGTTGGCCCTAGAACCCCTTAAGTCTAAAGGGGTTTGCTCAAAGTCCTCTTCTAAGTGTCCTTTTGCTTTAAAATTCCAACCGCGACTTTCCTCATAGAATCCTACGGCTCTCGCGGCTGTGTTCTCACACTGCACACGTCCCCAGGGGGTCTCCTGTGTCACTACCTTGGGTGGTTCCTTGTGGTCCCAGCGATTCTACGTGCTCTAGGCACTGTGTCTAGCCAAGTCGTGGTTCTTATACCACTTTCTTAATATATGGTTTGGTCCCCCCCTGGGGCCCATTGTATATTGTGATATTTACTGTCGTTTTTATACTGTGATATTGTGTATCTTGGACTCCAATCTCATAAAGAGATTAGTAGTTAGTGTTTAGAAATAAATACATATATTTTATATATACCTTGTGTGGTTTTCCTTTCATTTGGTCATTCAAGAGGTTATAATCTGGTAAACCAAGCTGCTTTACATTCCTTCAAGACTTAGCCTGAAGACTGCTCTCCATAGCTAACACTAGGCTAGCTTTCAACAAAGGTTGTCTTTAAACCTATCATCAGTAAGGGTTGTTTGGACTGGTGCAAGGTGCCCACTATAACTAGTGGACAGCATATACCAGGCCAACTTCTCACATTGGTGTGCAGCGTGTGGGATTCAAGCTTGCTATTGCTTTACCAGATAATCTCTTTGAGTGACTAACTGAAAACCACTATAGGTACATAGGTACATATAAATCAAGTTTAGAATACAGTAAGTTCTACTGAACTTAGAGTTGTGTGTCAAGGGCTTAGCACACCCTTTCTACAACTCAAGAGAGTTTAGTTGGCCCCACTAGAGTAGGTAGGTGCATACACCACACCACATTAGTCATGTCTTCAAGGGCAGAAACCAGTGGGTCTCCCCCAGCTAAGTATGACCATGCCTCATACCAAGAGTTGAGGACTATGTGTGCCTCAAGGAAATTGAAGACAGGGAAAAGCCCAACCGCCCAACATCTCATAAAGATGTTACTTGAAGATGACCTCAGAAAGACCCCAGGGTCTGATGAGGTTGGCAAAGGGGGTGGGGCAGCAGAAGAGGAAAGGCCAGGTAGTGAAAACTACTATGACCCAGACTCTGATGCTGGCCAGGAGGATCAAGATGATTCCAACCTGGAAAATCCAATTCTTCCTGAAGGTGAGGAAGGAGACCCCAGTGGGGCTCTCTTTACCCCACCTGGAAGGGTTAATAGTCTACCAAGAAGATCAAGATCTCCTTCTCAGGAATCTAATAAGTCTGGTAAGTCTATAGGGAGCTCTGTTTCTCATAGGACTTCTTCTCATAAAGGGAGTCCTCTTATGAGAAGAAGTGCCAACTGCTTGAGTTTGAGAGAGCTAAGCTCAGAATCAGAGAGAGCAATTGGCCTTAGACAGGGAATCCCTGGAGCTTCAGAAAGCTTCTCAAAAGTTGGGGCTAGAGCCCCATGGTGGCAGCAACAGGGTCCCTAGGAGTAGAGAAGAGACTCATCCCCATAGGAACCTGAACAAGATTGTCCCTCCCTACCAGAGTGGGGATGACATCCACAAATGGATAACTGCACTGGAGAGGGCCTGTAAAGTACAGAGGGTCCCTCAGGAGCAGTGGGCAGTAATCTTGTGGCTCTCCTTTGCAGACAAAGGTAGAGACTAGCTCCTCACTGTAAGAGAAGAGGATGCTGATAATTATAAAGTCCTGAAGAGTGCTCTGATTGATGGGTTTGGCCTAACCACTGAACAATACAGGTTAAAGTTCAGAGACACCCAAAAGGCACAGACTCAGGACTGGGTTGACTTTGTAGATTGTGCTACTAAGGCTCTGGAAGGTTGGATACATGGCAGCAAGGTGCAGGACTTTTTAGGATTGTACAATTTGATTATGAGGGAGCAGATCCTTGATAATTGTCAAACCCAGCTTTTACACCAGTACCTGGTGGACTCTGATCTGACCTCTCCCCAAGAATTGGGAAAGAAGGCAGACAAATGGATCAGAACCAGAGTAAAGCCAAAGAATCAGGGTGGTGACCAGAAGAAAGATTCTTCCAAAAACCAAGAGAAAGGTGGGGATAAATCAAAAGACAAATCCCCTACAGGGCCCCAAAATTCCTCTCCTGGGGGTGGGTCCCAAACTCCTTCCTCCCCTGAAAAGAAACCTTTTTGCCATAACTGTAAGAAGCCTGGCCACTGGAAAAATGACCCCAGTTGCTCCAAGGCTGGCAATAAGGAAAATGTTCCTCCCAGCAATACTACCACTCCTCCTGGTACTACAAGTAGTAATCCCCCAAGTGGTAGTAATGCCCCCAAAAAGTTAGGTGGGTTGGTATGGGGAACTGAGGTAGACCCCAGCTTATCAAGGTCCTCCTCACAGGCCTCCTTAGTCTGTGATGGTGGCATGGGATTTGCCACTTTTACTATGAGTCCCAATACTTTGGGCAAGTACAGTTAGGAGCCCTTAATAAATGGTCAGAAAGCTGTGGCACTCAGGGACACAGGGGCTAGTGTCACCATGGTGACAGGGAAACTAGTCCCCCCTCAACAGCTTTTACCTGAGTTCAAGTACCAGGTGACCAACATTGATGGTATCAGCACAGATCATCCCATGGCCATAGTCAATCTCAGCTGGGGAGGGGTCACTGGCCCAAAGACAGTGGCAGTGTCCCCAAACTTGCCTGTAGATTGCCTGTTGGGCAATGATCTGGAGGTTTCTGCCTGGGCTGAAGTTGAATACCAGGCCCATTTAAAAATGTTGGGCCTCTCTGAGAAGGTTGGTGGGGCTGTTAGGGCCTTGGCCCCATCCCAGGGAAATTTTGAGGAAGTGGAGCCTGAAAGAATAGCCCACTCTACTCCACAAGAGAGCAGAAGGGTTGAAGAAAAGTCTTCTTCCCCCCAGACTATAGGTAAGGGTCAGCTTTCCTCAGGGAACTGATCCTACCCCTAGTGAAGGAACTGCCCCAGAGGTGGTCAGGCCTGGCCTGGCAACACCCCTGATGGCAGGGGACCCTTCCAAGGTGGTACCCAGTCTGGAGCAGGTATCCTGCCCCTCTCTACCCTACCTCACTCAGCCTAGGGCTGCAGAGGTCAGGGAGGTCAGTGGACCCCTTAGGGCCCATTGTCCAGAGGAACCCCCTCATCCACAGATTAGGGGCCCCCAGTCTAGTAGCCCTAGCCAGGTGAAAATTCCTCAACCCACTGAGGGAACCCTCTTACCATTGGATAGGGACCTCCCCCAGATGGATTCTGTTGGGCACAGGCAAACCTGGGACCAAGTGGTTCCAAACCTACCATGTCCCTCCAGTGTTCCAACCAAAGGGACCCAACCCCAAGCTGTAGGCAGCCAGAGGTTGACCAGGTGGGCCAGATACAACTCAGTCATGGAAATAAAGGCCTCCATGGTGACCAGTGATCTGAGGAAGCTGAGGCCAACTTTATTAGGGCCTCACTTCTCTACTCAGACACCCCACCAGCCTTTTACTTTGCCAAAACACACTACAGGTAGTAATTCCAAATGGTGGAGATCATCCAATACCCTTAGGGTTAGGGATTGCTTAGTGGACCATAAGTCAGGGGGTAACCATGCTAGTGCAGGTTCTTCCTTATATGGCCACTTAGTCAATAAAGGCTCAACTGGGCAAGGTTAGCCTTATCTCCTTTCGTTTGGGGGGGTTATGTAGGAAGGTGGAATCTGACTGCATGGTTGCCCCCACTTTTTTCCTGGTGTTTTGCTGGTTTTCGACTTAGTTTGGCTGGGATCCTGCTATTCAGGACCCCAGCCTATCTGCTTTCCCCTCTAAATTGATTGCATGTACTTTAGGTACACTCCAGATTGGATTCTGGGGTACCCTTATAAGTCCCTAGTATATGGTATACTATGTACCCAGGGCATAGGTACCCCAGAGGCCTCCCAGGGGCTGCAGCATGTATTATGCCACCCCTGAGAGGCCATTCAAACTGACACCACAGGTCTGCTACTGCAGCCTGTGTAAGGTGGTGCATGCACCCCTTACTTAGATATAGGTTCACTATATCTATCCTGATCACTGCACATATAAGCCTATCAGTCACCCCTATGGCAGGCCTTATCAATCCTGAAGGCAGGGTGCTGGGTTTTATGTGAGAGGGTGCCCCTGCATGAGCAGAGCCCCTCTGAAGCCTTCAGAACCACTATTCCGGGGTTGTCTGTGATGCAGCCAACCATATACTCTTAAGTGCATTAGAACCTCGCGGTAAATGCTAACTTTTAAATGGCTGCAAGGAATTATGTCGTGTTTGGTGTCAAACACCTTGGAATCATACCTCCACACCAGTAACTGGTGTGGGAGGTATGATTGCTCCCTCCTAGAGGGAGAAATATTACATCACCGGTACACCCGGTACCAGCTTCACAGAGCCCTGGCATCACAAAATGGATGCTGCCAGCCACAGACACGAGTCTTCCCTCCTGCTGCTGGACGAAACTCTGGCAGGGGAAGGTTTGACAATAGGTTTCCTGTCACTGGGAGGTGTGACCACCTCCCAGACAGGCTTTAGTGTATTGGGGCTGGGTGGGAGCACTCCAAGAGTGCTTTGATGTCTGCGCTGGGGGCACATTGGGTCTCACTGTGCATAGTCCAGCTCAAACCGGTTGCAGGGGCACTCAGCCCCTGCTCTGGCGTGAAACTGGACAAAGGGCATGGGTGTAGCCACCCCTCTATCCTGACCCTCCCAAAGGTGGGTCCCCAGAGTTTGTCCCACCCCTTCCTTGGGTATAAAGTAGGAACCCTGACTACAGGATTTTAGATTACACCTGGACTAAACTCTGCTACAGAAACCAAGTACTTTGACAATCTACACTACGCTGGATGACTGAAGAATCTCCCTTGGAGTAAAGGAGTTACTCTCCTGCAAGGCAGGCACCTTAAATGCATCTGACCGGTTTGCATCTCCGAAGCTCCCGAGGACTCTGAAGAATATTGCAACACAGGAGGTGGATTCCCAAGGTCTCTGAGGTTGATCTGTGCCCACAGCAAGTCTGAGGCCCGTATCCCTCGGGGTGACCGTGCAACCCGAACCCCTGGACACCGCGTTGATTTGCAGAAGCATCAGCTTTCCGGCAACCCCTGAGGCTGAGCTTTGGTTTACTTGTAGCTCTGACCCCGAGCAGTAATTCCACCAAAGATTGCGGGCCTACACTCCACGAGTGTTCCGTGGGCTGGCATTTTGTGATTCCTCTTGAGGTCCCTTCGCGATCCCTGGTCTGTGGACCTGT
The DNA here is from genome assembly GCA_963921515.1 of Calotriton arnoldi. Classification (NCBI taxonomy): domain Eukaryota; kingdom Metazoa; phylum Chordata; class Amphibia; order Caudata; family Salamandridae; genus Calotriton; species Calotriton arnoldi. The sequence goes on from CAWUFW010012041.1 coordinate 498,017, forward strand.
GGGTCGCTGAGAAGGGTACTTTAACTTTCAGTGGGCTTCCCTGGTTGCTCCAGACGTGCCCTGACTCTCCACCACTTGGTGAGTCCCCAGGACCTTGCTGGTCCTCACAGAAGCATCTTTTCTCTGACCGCGTGGGTTGCAGTTGCCAAGGCTTGTTGGTCTCCAACCCAGAAACTGACCCCTCAGCACTCGACATCCTTTGTGGGACAGCTCGCCTGCGGATCCTGGTTGTCGTCGACGTCTCCTGGTCCCCGTGGCTGCAGAGTCAAGCTTCACCTCTTCGCACCTGAAGCACCCGACATCGGTGGGCATTCGATTGCTCCGCTCCTGGTCACGTGAAGTGACCCAGACTTTGTCCCCTCTGCTTTCAGGTTCTTCACATCTTCGTTCCAGGCTTGGATCACACCGGACACTTTTCTTCTTCACGGCAGCAGCACTTTGCAGCGTCTCACCATTGAAAACAACGACGATTCCCGACACCCTTTGACACCTATGCACCCGGCTTCCCTGGGTGAGGTAACACGAGTACTCTGGTGCTCCCGTGGGTGCTGACCTTAGAACCTTCTAAGTCTGAAAGGGTTTACTCAAAGTCCTCTCCTAAGTGTCCTTAAACTCTAATATTCTAACCGCGACTTTCCCATAGAGTTGTACGGAGCTCGCGTCTGTGTTCCCACACTGCACCCGTCCTCCGTGGGTCCCCTGTGTCACTACCTTGGGTGGTTCCTTGGGGTCCCAGCGATTCTACGTGCTCTAGGCACTGTGTCTAGTCAAGTCGGGGTTGTTATACCACTTTCTTAATATATGGTTTGGTCTCCCCCTGGAGCCCACTGTGTATTGTGCTATTTACTGTCGTTCTAGTACTGTAATATTGTGTGACTTGTTCTCTAGTCTAAAGGGGCCTGGAGCAAGGGTAGGACAATTGTTAGTTGACTGCCTACACCTCAACCGGAGCAACGACGTGCTCTGGTTATCCCCGTCAGCCTTAGACTATGTAACTAGGGGTCTACAGCACTCCCCAGTACAAGTCTACTAGGGAACTCCTACCGCATCTGGTAATTTATGTCACAGAATCTCAATACCAGACGGTAGTGCACTTTTCACACTCAGCTTTCTCGGTCCTGATGAAGTGCCATTTGACCCGTTAGGGGCAGACTGGGCACGAAACATGTTGACCATCCACACTTTGATAGCCCTTTAGGAACATTATTCCAACATAGGGGCACACGCACAGTTTTTAACCAGGCTAGAGCTACCTAATACATTAAAAATGTGATCTTAGTAGGACTGCTCCAGACCTATTTTACTTATTTCACCCCCCGTGCACTACCCAGCCCCCACACCCGCACGCACCTAACGGCTTCTTCAAAAGATCCCCGATAAAGAGCCCCGATTCCGGGAGCCCGTCAGGCATTGCAGTGCCGGCCTGACGAGGGGCAAACGCCCAATGATGAAGCATGACACCTCTCGGGGTGTGTGAGGGCATCATGAAGAAAGACATGTCTTTCCCCCACGTCCAGACAGGAACTGCACACTCCCTTTTGACTTGAGCTTCCTCCGGAGCCTGTGTGCAGGACCTTTAAACTCGGCTCCCTGTCCCTCCTTTGTTAAATACCTTGTTCTCTAATCTCATAAAGAGGTTAGTAGAGAGTGTTTAGTAATAAATACATATATTTTATATATACCTTGTGTGGTTCTCCTTTCATTTGGTGATTCAAGAGATTATAGACTGGTAAAACAAGCTGCTTTACATTCCTTCGAGACTTAGCCTGAAGGCTGCTCTCCATAGCTACCACTAGGATAGCTTTCTATAAAGGTTGTCTTTAACCTAATCATCATAAGGGTCGTTTGGACTGGTGCAAGGTGCCCACTTTAATTAGTGGACAGCATATACAAGGCCAACTTCTCACAGTCCCCACCCCCACCTCTCTCTAAGCTGCCTCTCTTTGTACCTTACCTCTCCTCACCCCCACCTCTCTCTAAACCGCCTCTCTTTGTACCTTACCTCTCCCCACCCCCACCCCTCTCTAAGCCACCTCGCATTGTACCTTACCTCTCCCCACCCCACCTCTCTCTAAGCCGCCTCGCTTTGTACCTTACCTCTCCCCACCCCCACCTCTCTCTAAGCCGCCTCTCTTTGTACCTTACCTCTCCCCACCCCACCTCTCTCTAAGCCGCCTCGCTTTGTACCTTACCTCTCCCCACCCCCACCTCTCTCTAAGCCGCCTCTCTTTGTACCTTACCTCTCCCCACCCCCACCTCTCTCTAAGCCACCTCGCTTTGTACCTTACCTCTCCCCACCCCCACCTCTCTCTAAGCCGCCTCTCTTTGTACCTTACCTCTCCCCACCCCCACCTCTCTCTAAGCCACCTCGCTTTGTACCTTACCTCTCCCCACCTCTCTCTAAGCCGCCTCTCTTTGTACCTTACCTCTGCCCACCCCACCTCTCTCTAAGCCGCCTCTCTTTGTACCTTACCTCTCCCCTCCCCTCCTCTCTCTAAGCCGCCTCTCTTTGTACCTTACCTCTACCCTCCCCTCTCTAAGCCGCCTCTCTTTGTACCTTACCTCTCCCCACCTCTCTCTAAGCCGCCTCTCTTTGTACCTTACCTCTCCCCACCCCCACCTCTCTCTAAGTCGCCTCTCTTTGTACCTTACCTCTCCCCACCCCCCACCTCTCTCTAAGCCGCCTCTCTTAGTACCTTACCTTACCTCTCCCCACCCCAACTCTCTCTAAACCACCTCTCTTTGTACCTTACCTCTCCCTACCTCACGTCTTGAGCCCCAAAACCCACTTCCTCTCTCTATATTTCCGTTTGTCTGTCTCTCTACCATGTCTGTCCATCTTCCATACAAACAATTCCTTCTGTACAGCCTACACTGCCTTTTTGGCTGGGTTTGTGCTTTACAAATACCACACACATGCACACATACATACATAAATGCATACATATATCACACAACCACTCTTTCTCTACCTTCTCACCTTTCTATATCTCTCTTTCTGGTAACCTCACCTTTCTCCTGTGTCCCTTTGTCCCCAAACCGCACCTAATTCTCATTTACATCTTTATCTCTCTCTACTGTTTCCCTTTGTTTCACCTCTCTCACTATTACCTTCACTTTATCTCTCGGTCTTTCTCCTGTCCCTTCACTTTATCTCTCTGTCCTTTTCCTGTCCCTTCTCTTTATCTCTCTGGCCTTCTCCTGTCCCTTCTCATTATCTCTCTGTCCTTCTCCTGTCCCTTCTCATTATCTCTGTGTCCTTCTCCTGTCTCCTCTCTTCATCTCTCTGTCCTTCTCCTGTCTCCTCTCTTCATCTCTCTGTCCTTCTCCTGTCCCTTCTCATTATCTCTCTGTCTTTCTCCTGTCCCTTCACTTTATCTCTCTGTCCTTTTCCTGTCCCTTCTCTTTATCTCTCTGGCCTTCTCCTGTCCCTTCTCATTATCTCTCTGTCCTTCTCCTGTCCCTTCTCATTATCTCTGTGTCCATCTCCTGTCCCTCCTTTTTATCTCTGTCCTTCTCCTGTCCTTCTCTTTATCTCTGTCCTTCACCTGTCCCTTCTCTTTATCTCTCTGTCCTTCACCTGTCCCTTCTCTTTATCTCTCTGTCCTTCACCTGTCCCTTCTCTTTATCTCTCTGTCCTTCACCTGTCCCTTTTCTTTATATCTCTATCCTTCTCCTGCCCCTTCTCTTTATCTCTCTGTCCTTCACCTGTCCCTTCTCTTTATCTCTCTTTCCTTCTCCTGTCCCTTCTCTTTATCTCTCTGTCCTTCTCCTGTCCCTTCTCTTTATATTTCTCTCCTTCTCCTGTCCCTTCTCTTTATTTCTCTGTCCTTCTCCTGTCCCTTCTCTTTATATCTCTCTCCTTCTCCTGTCCCTTCTCTTTATCTCTCTGACCTTCTCCTGTCCCTTCTTTTTATCTCTCTGTCCTTCTCCTTTCCCTTCTCGTTATCTCTCTGTCCTTTCCTGTCCCTTCTCTTTATCTCTCTTTCCTTCTCCTGTCCCTTCTCTTTATCTCTCTGTCTGTCTCCTGTCCCTTCTCTTTATCTCTCTGTCCTTCTCCTGTCTCTTCTCGTTATCTCTCTGTCCTTTCCTGTCCCTTCTCTTTATATCTCTGTCCTTCTCCTGTCCTTTCTCCTTATCTCTGTCATTCTCCTTTCCCTTCTCGTTATCTCTGTCCTTTCCTGTCCCTTCTATTTATCTCTGTCCTTCTCCTGTCCCTTCTCTTTATCTCTCTGTCCTTCTCCTGTCCCTTCTCCTTTCCCTTCTCGTTATCTCTCTGTCCTTCTCCTTTCCCTTCTCGTTATCGCTCTGTCCTTTCCTGTCCCTTCTCTTTATCTCTGTCCTTCTCCTGTCCCTTCTCTTTACCTCACTGTCCTTCTCCTGTCCCTTCCTTTATATTGCTGTCCTTCTCCTGTCCCTTCTCTCTATATCTCTGTCCTTCTCCTGTCCCTTCTCATTATCTCTCTGTCATTCTCCTGTCCCTTTTCTTTATCTCTCTGTCCTTCTCCTGTCCCTTCTTTTTATCTCTCTGTCCTTCTCCTGTCCCTTCTCCTTTCCCTTCTTGTTATCTCCCTGTCCTTCTCCTGTCCCTTCCTTTATATTGCTGTCCTTCTCCTGTCCCTTCTCTCTATATCTCTGTCCTTCTCCTGTCCCTTCTCATTATCTCTCTTTCCTTCTCCTGTCCCTTGTCTGTATCTCTGTCATTCTCCTGTCCCTTCTCTTTATCTCTGTCCTTCTCCTGTCCCTTCTCTTTATCTCTCTGTCCTTCTCCTGTCCCTTCTCTTTATCTCTCTGTCCTTCTCGTGTCCCTTCTCCTGTCCCTTCTCTCTCTGTCCTTTCCTGTCCCTTCTCTTCATCTCTCTGTCCTTCTCCTGTCCCTTCTATTTATCTCTTTTTCCTTCTCATGTCCCTTCTCTTTATCTCTCTGACCATCTCCTGTCCCTTCTCTTTATATCTCTGTCCTTCTCCTGTCCCTTCTCTTTATCTCTCTGTCCTTCTCCTGTCCCTTCTCTTTATCTCTGTCCTTCACCTGTCCCTTCTCATTATCTCTCCGTCCTTCTCCTGTCCCTTCTCTTTATATCTCTGTCCTTCTCCTGTCCCTTCTCTTTATCTCTGTCCTTCACCTGTCCCTTCTCATTATCTCTCCGTCCTTCTCCTGTCCCTTCTCTTTATATCTGTCCTTCTCCTGTCCCTTCTCTCTATATCTCTGTCCTTCTCCTGTCCCTTCTCGTTATCTCTCCGTCATTCTCCTGTCCCTTCTCTTTATCTCTCTGTCCTTCTCCTGTCCCTTCTTTTTATCTCTGTCCTTCTCCTGCCCCTTCTCTTTATCTCTCCGTCCTTCACCTGTCCCTTTTCTTTATCTCTCTTTCCTTCTCCAGCACCCTTCTCTTTATCTCTCTGTCCCTCTCCTGTCCCTTCTCTTTATCTCTCTGTCCTTCACCTGTCCCTTCTCATTATCTCTCCGTCCTTCTCCTGTCCCTTCTCTTTATATCTCTGTCCTTCTCCTGTCCCTTCTCTCTATATCTCTGTCCTTCTCCTGTCCCTTCTCATTATCTCTCCGTCCTTCTCCTGTCCCTTCTCTTTATATCTCTGTCCTTCTCCTGTCCCTTCTTTTTATCTCTCTGTCCTTCTCCTGTCCCTTCTCTTTATCTCTCTTTCCTTCTCCTGTCCCTTCGCTTTATCTCTCTGTCCTTCTCCTGTCCCTTCTCTTTATCTCTCTGTCTGTCTCCTGTCCCTTCTCTTTATCTCTCTGTCCTTCTCCTATCCCCTCCAGGTGTTTTTATTCAAGAGATCCCCTACCTAGATACAGCAGTGTCCTCATTTACAAGGGGGTAAAGGAGGGGGGAGGTCAAGGCAGGGCAGGAATATCAAGCAGAACACTGGACAGATTCCACCTACCCTGGGTGCAGGGCTTTGATTTTCCTTGTTGCAGTGAAAATGCCAGCGGTGATTATATTCGTGATTAGGAATATCTGGCAATTGCAGCTCCAGATTCAAGCACTATGTACACACAGCCCCAAATGTAAGCACTATGCACACACAGCCCCAGATTCTAGCACTATGTGCACACAGTTCCAGGTGCAAGCACTGTGTACACACAGCCCCAAATGTAAGCACTATGCACACACAGCCCCAGATTCAAGCACTATGTGCACACAGATCCAGATGCAAGCACTATGTGCACACAGATCCAGATGCAAGCACTATGTGCACACAGATCCAGATGCAAGCACTATGTACACACAGCTCCGGATTCAAGCACTATGTACACACAGCCCCAAATGTAAGCATTATGCACACACAGCCCCCGTGCCCCCGATTCAAGCACTATGAACACACAGCTCCGGATTCAAGCACTATATATACACAGATCCAGATGCAAGCACTATGTACACACAGCTCAGGAATCAAGCACTATGTACACACAGCTACAGATGCAAGCACTATGTACACACAACTCCGAATTCTAGCACTATGTACACACAACTACAGATGCAAGCACTATGTACACACAGCTCCGGATTCAAGAACTATGTACACACAGCTCCGGATTCAAGAACTATGTGCACACAGACCCGGATGCAAGCACTATGTACACACAGCTCCGGATTCAAGCACTATGTACACACAGCCCCAAATGTAAGCACTATGCACACACAGCTCCAGATGCAAGCACTATGTACACACAACTCCGAATTCTAGCACTATGTACACACAGCCCCAGATTCAAGCACTATGTGCACACAGATCCGGATGCAAGCACTATGTACACACAGCTCCGGATTCAAGCACTATCTACACACAGCTACAGATGCAAGCACTATGTACACACAGCTCCGGATTCAAGAACTATGTGCACACAGATCCGGATGCAAGCACTATGTACACACAGCTCCGGATTCCAGCACTATGTACTCACAGCTCCAGATTCTAGCGCTGTATACACACAGCTCCACATTCAAGCACTATGTACACATATCCTATTTTAATATTATTCACTTTTCCACTAACCATCCACCAAAGACACTGAACCACGTGTAAAGTATTTTTGCAAAACCCAAAATATCTTGATCCAAGACTAGAAGGAAGGCTTCCTCAGGCCCTGCGCAGGTTTCCTCTGGTGCTGCTCGGCTGGTAGGTGTCTGGGTTCCTGAGCGCTCAGCTGTTTTGGTGGCTTTGTAAGGCCTTCAATTAGCTGAAAATGGGAATACATTTAAAGTTGTTCAGGATGGGGGGCTTCAAAAATCCCTAAGATGCCATTGCCCTGAGAGGTCCCATTAAAAGAGCCGGCTTCATCTCCACATAAACACTGCTCACTTCCCCTTGTGTACCCCTCTTCCAGCCCCCCTCTTCCTTCCTGTGCTCTGTACTATATTTACTGTATTGGTATTTGTATAGCGCTTTCTTCCCTCTTGTGAGGCCTGAAAGCACTTTCTGGGTGGTCGAAGAGGGATCCACTCTGCTAGTATCATGAGGGCTGTAGTAACTATATATAGACAGACTGGGCCTGATACACAAAGGGAAACTGAGACGAAAGTCTAACCTTACGACTTTCGCCATTTACTAAGGGCATTTACGAGTCGTAAAGTTAGGGGCATATTAGCAAGACCCACGTTAAAATTATCGCCGTTTTAGCAGCAGGAAACTGCCGCTAAAACGGCGATAATGGGCTTGGTAATATGCGTTATGGAATTCCAATAGAAGCCCAGGTTAGATGTCCTGCACATCTAACCTGGGCTTCTATTGGAATTCCATAACGCATATTAGCAAGCCCATTATCGCCGTTTTAGCGGCAGTTTCCTGCCGCTAAAACGGCGATAATTTTAACGTGGGTCTTGCTAATATGCCCCTTAGACTTTTGTCTCAGTTTAACGTAAGTTTTGGTCTTAAGTCTAACTGAGTGCAAACTTAAGTTAAACTGAGACAAAAGCCTAACTTTACTACTTGTAGATGCCCTTTGTGAATACCAAAAGTCGTAAAGCTAGACTTTTGTCTCAGTTTACCTTTGTGAATAGGGCACTCAGTTTGTGAATAGCAATGGGCTTACTCTTTTGTGGGAGGGGTCATGTCCCGCCATAATCCTCTCCAGAGCCCTCCCTCAAGCCCGCTAAACCCCTCCAGCCTGTCCCCGTCCCTCCCACATTCAAGATTAGAGAGGCTGAGACAGAAACTCTGCAGATAGGCTGGTAGTAAGATTGTAGTACTACTAAACGTGCTACAAAATGCAGTTTGTGAATAGGCCCTTAGTGTGAGCATCGTGTGCCGAGCACCACTACTCCCAGTAGGCAGACAGGAGTCAAGCTGCAGCTGAGATTATGAGCAGAATGTAGTGAAAAGGAAGAGGCGTCCTCTGGGAGATAGAGTGAGCTTTCAATGAGGTTCTCATTGGCTCTAAGAGCAGTCGTGGCCGGTATGACTCGCGGGTGGTAGGGCAAGGGGGCGCGCGGGGAGGGGGTTGCTGGGGGCGTTGCAGGTTTAATTTAAAAAAAAAAAAAACAAGTTAAATTACCTTTGCTGGCCCGGTCCCGAATCGTCGGTCTGTGTTGTCCTCTCTACAACAGGAAGCAGCCGCAGGCAGCCTCCCTCCCCTAAGCCAATCACAACGCTGCAATGGCAGCGTTGTGATTGGCTGGGTCGCCGACCACACAGGTGTCTATGGGGAGGCCCTTTTCTCCAGCAGCCTACATGGAGAAAACGAAACGGGAGAGTGCCCATGACTGGTTTGGTCGGTCCTGCGGACGACCAAACAGTCCGCCCACAACAATCGAGATCTGTTGTTATTTGCTTATTAGGGGATAAGAAGCACAATATGCAATCTGTCGGTGACAACACTAGAGCTCTAGAGAGCAGGGTCCTATGACGGAAACCCTGGCGAGGAAGATCCTCTGTAGCATCTTTGGAGAAATTATTGGCCTTTGGTTGGAGACAGGTTGGCCTGTGGTTGGGGACAGGTTGCCCTGTGGTTGGAGACAGGCTGGCCTGTGGTTGGAGAAAGGTTGGCCTGTGGTTGGAGACAGGTTGGCCTGTGGTTGGAGACAGGCTGGCCTGTGGTTGGAGACAGGCTGGCCTGTGGTTGGAGACAGGCTGGCCTGTGGTTGGAGACAGGCTGGCCTGTGGTTGGAGACAGGCTGGCCTGTGGTTGGAGACAGGCTGGCCTGTGGTTGGAGACAGGTTGGCCTGTGGTTGGAGACAGGTTGGCCTGTGGTTGGAGACAGGTTGGCCTGTGGTTGGAGACAGGTTGGCCTGTGGTTGGAGACAGGTTGGCCTGTGGTTGGAGACAGGTTGGCCTGTGGTTGGAGACAGGTTGGCCTGTGGTTGGAGACAGGTTGGCCTGTGGTTGGAGACAGGTTGGCCTGTGGTTGGAGACAGGTTGGCCTGTGGTTGGAGACAGTTGGCCTGTGGTTGGAGAAAGGTTGGCCTGTGGTTGGAGACAGGTTAGCCTGTGGTTGGAGAGATGGGTTGGCCAGCGGTTCAAGAGACAGGTTGGCCTGTGGTTAGAGTGGAGAGACAAGTTGGCCTGTGAGTGGAGACACAGGTTGGCTTGTGGTTGGAGAGACGGGTTGGCCTGTGGTTGGAGAGATGGGTTGGCCAGCGGTTCAAGAGACAGGTTGGCCTGTGGTTGGAGAGTGGAGACACACACAGGTTGGCTTGTGGTTGGAGAGACGGGTTGGCCTGTGGTTGGAAAGACAGGTTGGCCTGTGGTTGGAGACAGGTTGTCCTGTGGTTGGAGACAGGTTGTCCTGTGGTTGGAGACAGGTTGACCTGTGGTTGGAGACAGGTTAGCCTGTGGTTGGAGAGATGGGTTGGCCAGCGGTTCAAGAGACAGGTTGGCCTGTGGTTAGAGTGGAGTGACAAGTTGGCCTGTGGTTAGAGTGGAGAGACAAGTTGGCCTGTGGTTGGAGAGTGGAGACACACACAGGTTGGCTTGTGGTTGGAGAGACGGGTTGGCCCTCCTTTAACAGTGCAGCGCTCCCCCACCTTCCTTTCTGCCCCATCACCCAAACAAAACAACGAGGGCAGCCCGAGCTTAGCATTTCTGCCTCTGTGGGAAGGGTTGGAGATATATAATTGTTTCTGAGTTCTCAAACATCGCATCAAAGCCAGCAGACCTTGAGGCGATGTGCACAGCGCTTTATCTCGTGTTTTCAAAGCAACAAGGAGCTGTTTTCTTCCAGCCAAGCAAACATTCTGTCGGCGACTGTGACGTCTGTTTGGTTTGACTTTACACTTGTGTTTTGAACCGAGACATGTAAAGTACTAATACTGGCACGGTCCGTTAGATAGCGCCCACGACAGATGGGGCAGCCTCTTGGTGCTTACATGCTAGTGCCCTCAGAGCATGACCCCCCAACCCCTCCCCGGGAAGTACATGCAGGGGAAGGTTGGGGGGGCATGCCAAACCAAACAGACGTCACAGTCGCCGACAGAATGTTTGCTTGGCTGGAAGAAAACAGCTCCTTGTTGCTTTGAAAACACGAGATAAAGCGCTGTGCACATCGCCTCAAGGTCTGCTGGCTTTGATGCGATGTTTGAGAACTCAGAAACAATTATATATCTCCAACCCTTCCCACAGAGGCAGAAATGCTAAGCTCGGGCTGCCCTCGTTGTTTTGTTTGGGTGATGGGGCAGAAAGGAAGGTGGGGGAGCGCTGCACTGTTAAAGGAGTTACTTATACTGGAAGTGTTTAGCATTAAGTAACTCCTTGCTGCTGGCTGTGACGGGGGACACCGCGCTACCTGTGTATGAGCGTTGATGAACCTATCTTCACCTAACTGGGTCTGGCTGTCATTGGCTATAGCAAACATGCTATGATGACGCATCCTGAACGAACTTTCGTAGAATTCTAACTATTAGTCTGTGACGCTCTGTCCGTGGTGTGCGTGTTTCACGTCCATCCTTGGCGCCATTAGTGTCTCAGAGACAGAGACTGGTTCGACATGCACAGCTTCAAGGCCTCTCAGCCCTTCAAGGCCTCTCAGCCCTTCAAGGCCTCTCAGCGCTTCAGGGTCTCCCTGAGCTGAGGGATGGCCTTTCTGGGTACCACCTGCCATCTGCACATTCAGTGTCCTCTTCGTTTCTCCGGGCGGATTCCACTGCCTCGGAGTTAAGAAATGACCCTTCCACATACACCTTAAGGGCATGAATGTGAAGGGGCTCGGAACCAGTCCGGGCCCAGTCCATCAGGGGTTCTAGAACTCGTGAAATGTCCATCTGTAAAGCTCCAGGGCTGCCTGTGGTGTTCGCCTCTCCAAATTCTGCCAGTCTATAGAGCGTAGGCCCCTGTCCCAGGGGTGCTCGCCTCTCACCGCAGCACAGTCAGTAATCACCCCCTTGGAATGTATAGAGGGGAAGCGTGCCAGAATCATACCCCTCGGCTGCCCTTCACAGGGGTCTGCCGCCATCACCCAGGCAGCCGCACCCAGTCTGGTGATAGCAATAATAATGCCTTGTTTGTATAGTGCCAGCTCCCCAGACTCAAAGCGCTGATAAGAGGCCTTACCATTACTTGACAGTGGTACTCATTTTATCTTACTTGACAATGGTACTCATTTTATCTTACTTGACAGTGGTACTCATTTTATCTTACTTGACAGTGGTACTCATTTTATCTTACTTGACAGTGGTACTCATTTTATCTTACTTGACAGTGGTACTCATTTTATCTTACTTGACAGTGGTGCTCATTTTATCTTACTTGACAGTGGTACTCATTTTATCTTACTTGACAGTGGTGCTCATTTTATCTTACTTGACAGTGGTACTCATTTTATCTTACTTGACAGTGGTACTCATTTTATCTTACTTGACAGTGGTGCTCATTTTTATTAAGTATGAAAGTTTGTACAGCTAAGGCGGCCATGCCTTGATTCCAGCATTTGACATACAGGCGTGCAGTATGTACCACAACCCACTGAGTTATAATCAGGGAATGCACTTCTGTGCCGGTACATAGTCGTCTTAGGGACATTGCTGTTTACAGTACCAACTCATAACCATCAGTGAAGACGTACCTCAAAGGAGCCGGTTCACAAAAGAGCAGGTTTGACTGAAATTAGCGCAGTACAATTAATTAAATTGCCTCGAGGCGGCGGGCGCCTCGAAATCCCCAGCGCTGGCATGGTCTTTGTGCCCGTTTTAAATACTATTGTGTTTTTCTCTTTTAAAATGGCCAGTCTGCTTCTGGCCAGCTCTCTGTCATAGTGCCATTATTGGCAACATCCCCACCCACAGTCTGAGCATGCATGAATAAATAAATACACAAGACAACTTTTGTTATGGAAAAATATTGCTGCAGGTTTATTCCATACAAAAGTATGCAATATGTGGGTTATCTTACGGGCGATCCAAGGGCGGGGCAGCTGTACCAACCTATGCTGCCCCGCCCGCCTGATGAGCCAGCACTGTGGGAAACCCAATCAGTGCTACACCTTGTGTGATCCTCCTCCGGATCACGTGACACATTGGTCCCTTATTACTCACGCCCCTTCCAGGGCGGAGCGTAGCAGGGCAAACCCCCGGTTGGTCAGGCCCCCAACCGCCCGAAGGACTAACAGGGCGCCGTCGCGGTTTTCCAGGAACCTGCCCTGAGGCTCCTGGTCTTTGGCTCTGGCACCCCTATTGTGCCGTGCAGAGGTACCCTTACTGTACCCGTCTGCTTCCAGATCGCCCTGTAACTCCGCCTGCAACTAAAAAAGAAAACATTACAACGTTCTACGTACTTTGCCTGCCAACCCCACGCCGGGTAAGCGGTAGGGTGGGAGACGGCGTGTCTGGCGCAAAGAGGACGCCAGAGAGGCGGAGGGAGGTATAAGTACCCTCCCCCGACCTCTGTGCGCCTGAAGTGACGCGCCTAGTGCCCCGAGGCGAAGGACTCCTACCCTGAGTCCAACCACTAGACTAGGAGGGGTGGCGTTTGTGCCCAAATGGCACTAAAGGGCCGCCCTTTTAGGTGGCCCCCTGCGGGGGCAGCGGTCAGCCGCATAGTGCCATTATTGGCAACATCCCCACCCACAGTCTGAGCATGCATGAATAAATAAATACACAAGACAACTTTTGTTATGGGAAAATATTGCTGCAGGTTTATTCCATACAAAAGTATGCAATATGGTGGGTTATCTTACGGGCGATCCAAGGGCAGGCAGCTGTACCAACCTATGCTGCCCCGCCCGCCTGATGAGCCAGTACTGTGGGAAACCCAATCAGTGCTACACCTTGTGTGATCCTCCTCCGGATCACGTGACACATTGGTCCCTTATTACTCACGCCCCTTTCAGGGCGGAGCGTAGCAGGGCAAACCACCGGTTGGTCAGGCCCCCAACCGCCCGAAGGACTAACGGGGCGCCATCGCGGTTTTCCAGGAACCTGCCCTGAGGCTCCTGGTCTTTGGCTCTGGCACCCCTATTGTGCCGTGCAGAGGTACCCTTACTGTACCCGTCTGCCGCAGAGGTACCCTTACTGTACCCGTCTACTTCCAGATCGCCCTGTAACTCCGCCACAGCTCTGGAGGCGGCCACCGTCGCAGCCAGGGCCCCCCACCAAAACAGCTCATTTCTCACCTGTAACCTGCTTTCTAGGGCCTCCTGTATGTCCAGTGAAACGTGTCCATGCTGTGACAAATGCACCCCATGTTTGTCAACTTAACCTTAGGCGTACGCCTGGATGGCCAGTGCCCTCAAGACAGCTGTCTTCTCACTTGCCACCTCTCATTTCCAGGGCCCCCTGCAAGGCCAAGGGACAAATCCATACCCAATGGTGACCATAAACACCATGTTTCAAAGTAGCCCTTGACCTTAGCCTCAATCAGCTCGTGTCTGATGAAGCCCAGACCCCTCTGGTCTGCAAACTTACGCCCTGAACAGTTCACTCTTACAGGGCTGTTCAATGGCCTCCTTTGACTTAGCCCGTGCCCCACTCTGCGGTGAGTAATCTCAGGCCACCAGAGCTCACATTGAACCATGTCTATGCTGATCTCACCTAAGTCAGCCTTCATTGCTTGCAAGGATGCCCCCTTACCCACGGCAGTGAGGTCATTGCCTCCTAAATGGATCACCAAGATGTTAGGGAGACCTACCCCCCCAACCAGTCTCTGCTCCAATTTGTTCAGAGCTGCTCCATCTCATTCCGGGGGACCCCATCCAGACAAACTGCGTCTGGGAAAACCGCTTGGAGCAATTTATCCTACTACGGGAAGAGCAACTGCCTCACACTACCTGTAGGAATGTGATGGCCTCCCAGGAGGGAACTCTACTCTTACCATGGCTAACTTACCCTTGAGGCTAATGTAGGCTCCCACCTCCTGCAACCTGTAGTTGCAATCTTCCAGTATTTTTGTGCTTTAACACCCTTTCCCCCAATTTGTGGGACCGCATCACCCTTGTTAGATGACCGCTTCCACAACCAGCCTATCTACTAGGGCTACCAGGGCAGAGAATATAGTGCTTAACTGAATCAACGCGAAACCTGCCCTTAGGGCAGGGAACCCCTACTCTGTTGCAGTTACCCAGACATTTGCACCGGACCCTTTGGCTTGCTTTAACTAAAGCTCGATCCTGTGACCCTTGGAGCTCAATTCAGCTATAGACCTAGTTCACCTTGGTATCCCTGGAATGATTGCCTTCCACAAATTCAAGTCTGCATTCAGCTTCCCTTCTAGTCACCTTAACTTGCAGGATGGGAAATACAAACCCCACAAGACCAGGGGGGGTCAAGTGTATGTTACCAGTGATACTATCAGAATCTAAGGTTTCCAGTTTCAAGTATTGCCGCAGCCCCCTATTGTGGGTCTGCTGAGACCACACTGCCTCACAGCACGTTACCTTGCTACCCCATGCAGCTCACTTAATGCCCTAGTGTGTCCCTGAAAACACCTGACAGGTGAACTATCTGATGAACCAGGAATAGTGATAATAGCAAGTGTGTCCTCCTGTACTTGCCATGAATCCCTCCTGTCTTACAGAAATCCCGCCTGTTCAGCTCCTTCTGAGGGGGCTTCCCTTTTGCTTAACTGCTAGCACCGTGTGCAGTCGCGACATTAATGGGTAACATCCCGGTTTGCGCCCACCTTAACGTGCCATGCTGAGAGCAACTAGGTACCCCACATCCCTCTTCTCTATGAAGAGATAGAACAGCCGGCTGAATACACAAGGCACAGGAAGTGTGCCCAATGAGAAACCCACAGTTCTGAAGTTTGTGCCTATCCTTTCGGGGGTGACTAGGCCCTCGTTTGCCCTTACTTGGATGACCCCCAGTGCCGGGTACAGGTTGATGACTGGAACAGTTTTCCATGCTGCCGGGCAGGAGTGCCGTACCTTTGCCCAGGCAACTTATGACAAGGTGTGCCCTACAGGCAGAAGTCGGGAGATCTCCAAACCCACCTTACTAATACTCTTACAGTTTTCTGTGTATTGTGTTTATTGGAGCATAACATAATTGACTATTTGTCAAGCGCACGTGCTCCCGTAGCCGAAATGGCACTGAATACCGATCTGTTACCCCACTCGCTGATAATTATGTACCAACCTCTGCCCTTTCTTAACTTGGGGGAATGCTGAATGCTTCTAAGAACTGTTGCCTGGGGGCAAAATTGGGTCACAGCACACAATTAACAGGCAACCCCCGGAGTGTGTGGTGAAGCTGGCCCTGTCGCCTCTGGCGGGGACTTGAACCCTCCCTTCGAGAAGCCCATGACGCCAAAGCTGCAGCCCGGCCTTTCGGCCCAACAGGGAGTGATCCTGTGAAATGAGGTAGGGGCCACCACCACCACCACACCCCGCATGTGAATCAGTCCAGGTTTACTTTGCCATGTGCAGTAGTGCAGCCACAATTCGCCGGCATCTAACCTGTGCAGTGTCCTGCTCTGTGCAGTCCCCCTCATGCTTCCACTGGGCACCTCTGCCTGATGTGTGTGACCTGGGTACATGGTCCCCTTGCATGGCAGCCTGCCAGCGAGATAATACATCACATACCCCATAAGTACCGCTACCTGCCTTTGTTAGAATCTTGCCTGGCATTCCTTCATGCCCATATATACCAAGTGACAATGGCAATACTCGGTCAATTGACCCGACCACACATCAAACCCCCAGAGACAAGATGCGGCCAGTTAACCTGCCCCAAACTCTGCGGAAACAACAAATAAGCAGGATCTGACATAAATGAGGGGATCCCCGGTTGTACATGAAAGTTTCGTACTGCCCCAACCCGATGTGCCCCTTGGAAAGATACCACAACCGCTTTGGATTTGAGCCTCACCAAGCACAACCTTTCATCCAGGACCTAACTCTAACATGACGTGTATTTGAGCGCGCTGTCACCCTAGGGGTCTGCTGGCTCTGACAGAGAAGTGACAAGATGAAGCATGCTAACTTGCCCCCAAACTCAGCAGGACACCCAGGTGTGCGAGCTAACCACCAACGTCTGCAAAAGCATGCCAACCCCTATAGTGTTTTACTTCCCTTTGCTCAAGGGGGGGGGGGGGCAGTCCTGTCCAGAGGTGTGTGTATTGAACAACATGTGTCCTGGAAGTACCTATGATTTGAGTACAAATGTCACTACTTCATAGTACCTGGTGTGTTTAATAAAACTAATAACAGGTCTAACAAATCCATCATGCCCTTAATGGTGCGTGACATTCTACAAGCACTGCGCAGAATTCCCCATGACCACTGGAGACTCCTCTGGTGACGCATGCCCCAGGGGGGGTGAAGGGCTCATCCTTTTAAAGAGTCAGACCTCGTTATACTGCGAAAGAGGCAAGTGCGGCACTCGGATGAGACAAAATAACTATTCTTTGCAAAACAGAGCCCGTCCGTAACTATTGTCTATATTGGGACAAAAGATGAACCATGATATCACTGATCAAGTCTGATGTCATGTTCGCTACCTCTGGCATATTCTCATAAATCGCCATATATGACTGACACCGCACTCATCCTATGCTTTGTGTGATCTTGGCCCACTTTAGTGTGAGCAGAGCATACTTGGCTTCATAGACGATAATGCACAAGTAAACTACCCCCCTCCCATCAAGTTTGGTTGTACAGTACATAGTAAGGGTTCAGTGGGCTAGTTACTGTACTGAGGCCCCCATGCCACTGCACTTGCGGCACTAATGAAAGCTTTGTCGGTTTGGCAGTGTCAACTTTGTTGCCTGCGCCACCCTACAGCCCCATGGAAATAGTGCTGAACTCTCGCTTACTACTCTGCGGAGTGAGCCCACTGTATTCACCACAGTTCTTCACAATTTCCGCTTCTGACTAATTGGGAACACGTTCACCCCATGGTATCTTGGCGCTGCATAACATGTTTATTGTTACTCAACTCCATGGTACTCGTTTTATCGACCTCAGAAGGATAAATGCCGAGTGGACCTACCAGGATCAGAACCTGTGACCAAGAGGTTGAAACAAGTCACTTTCTGTTCCGCTGCTCCCCAGGCCTGTGAATAGTCACCCCGGGCCGACGTCTGGCACTTGAACCCTTACTTGGACAGGCCCGAGCTAGAAACCCAGATCTAGAAGACCCGCCAACCGGCTGACCACTTCCCACACCAGAGTGTCACGCAGCCACTCCGTAGCCTGGATACTAAACCAGGCATAGATGTATCGGAAGACCCATATCTTGGCGCTTGCCTGCCGCAAATTTCACTGCATGTCCTAGTCTGTTAAAACTCGGGCGCAGGGTAGCCTGCACAGCTAAGCCCACGAAGAAATCGCAAGACACCTCCAGCCAACGCCTGGCCAAGCAAACACTACTGGCCACCTCACCCCCGTTACGGTACCTCTCGTTGCAGTCATTGCGTGAACCCAAGTCCACAAACATGCCAGCACGGGTTTTCCCCCAAATGGCAGTACAATTCACGATGGAAAACATGAGCCTGGTGAAAAGAGAAAGAACACCACGCCCCCCGCAACACATACTTCCATGTGAAATGAAATGAAATGAAATGAAAAAAACATGTATATAGCGCAATAGCTACCCTGAGGCATCCCAGCGCTGTGGACGAAACGCAGACAGAAGGAGGATTCAGTGGTTATTAAAGAGAAAAGTTTTTAGGAGTTTGCGGAAGGACAGGAGATTAGGTTCCGTCCGCATCTGGAGAGTGCATTCCAGATCTTGGCAGAGTTATAGGAAAAGGATCGTCCGCCGCATCTGGCTCTCTTTATAGTAGGCAATAGGGCGAGGGAGGAAAAGGTTGATCGGAGATGCCTGTTTGGTTGGTAGGGTGTTATCAGGGACTGACTGATTAGCGAGCCGGTCTTCCTAAAAGCCTTGTGCGCAATGCACATGGCTTTGAATTGAATTCTCTCCCTGACCGGTAGCCAATGGAGACTCCTTAGAGCAGGGGCTGCGGACTGTCGGGGAGGGGTCTGGAGGAGAGTGCGGGCTGCACAGTTTTGGATTACTTGCAGCTTGCCAATGGTGGATTGCGGGGCCCCAGGTACAGAGCGTTCCCATAATCCAGGCGCGATAGGAGTAGACCTTGTACCATGATTTTTCGTGCTTGAAATGGAAGGAGGGGAAGTATCTTGCGTAGCATCCTCAGGAGACCAAAGCAAGTGGCCGAGGGTTTCGCAGCCTGGTGGTTAAAACTGAGGGAGCGATCCAGCCAAATGCCCAGGCTTTTGATTTGGTCGGAGGAGTACTGGAGCGGGGCCAAGACATTTTGGCCAGAATTGCTCCGTCTTGAGAGAGGGAGTTCCCGAGAAGCATAATCTCCGTTTTATCCCCGTTAAGCTTCAGGCACGAGTTTTCCATCCACTTAGCCACCTCAATGAGACAGCTCTCAAGATTATTTGCAAATTTTTTGGGGTCGTTTAGTGCCACCACCAGCTGAGTGTCGTCAGCATAGGTGATGATTTTGATGTTAAATGGGAAACGATCTCTGCTAGGGAGCTCATGTAAATGTTAAATAATGTGGGGGTCAGGGAGGAGCCCTGAGGCACACCACAGCTTAAAGGCATTTGTTCGGAGACCACGTCGCCTTCAAAGACCTGAAAGGACCGGTCACTTAAGAAGGAATGTAGCCAGGCAATGGCATTGCCTGATACACCCATGTTTTTAGTCTCAAAATCAGCGTGCTGTGGTTTACAGTGTCGAATGCGGCACTGAGATCGAGGAGGATGATGGCCGCAGAGCCTCCCTGATCCAGGATCCTCCTTGCCTCCTCTGTTACGGCAAGGAGGGCTGTTTCGGTCCCGTGTTGGGGACGGAAGCCAGTCTGAGAGGGATGCAGTAGGTTATTAGATTCTAAAAACTCTCCCAGCACTGAATTGATGTGCTTTTCTAGTATCTTGCTCATCCACGGGAGTAGGGAAATTGGGCGGTAATTGCTCAGGTTATTCTCATCTAGGTTTTTTTTTTTTTTTAAAAGGGCCTTTACCATTGCACATTTCCAAGCCGGGGGAACCACTCCGGCGGAAATGGAGGCATTCAGTAGGTCAAGGGCCGTAGGTAGGATGTTTGCTGTGACTTGTAACAAAGCGCGGGGAGGAGCTGGGTCTAGGGGGGAACCTGATTTTACCCGGTGCATGATGGAGTCTAGGGATGTGGGGGCAGATTTACAAGCCCCCTGCGCCACCAGTACGTCACTTTTTGTGACGTACTGGTGGCGCAGGGGGCTGCTCCATATTTACAAGGAGAGGAAAAGCCACCCTGCGTGACTTTTCCTCTCCTTGTAAATACGGCCTATTCACACGCAGCACTTTGCTGTGAAGGGGCGTTCCATGGGTGTTGCTGTGGGTGTTCCCACGCAACACTCATGGAACAAGACACATCTCCAGAATTACGAGAAATCGTAACTCTGGAGATGCGTCTAAAAGCTACGCCACCCTAGAGGTGGCGTAGCGAGGCGCACCGAGGAGAAATGTTTTCATTTCTCCTCGTTTTTTCCTCTTTCAATGCGTGCTGCATTCTACAGCACGCATTGAAAGAGGAAAATAGTTGTAGTGATTGTTTTTGTGCAGGAAGGTGCCCCTTCCTGCACAAAAACAATCTCCCCACGACGCAGGCATCCTTGCACCACGGTGCAAGGGTGCCTGCGCCAGCTATGGCTGCAGTTTGTGCGCCAGCGCAGGGGAAGCACAAGGATGCAACATATTCTTGTAAATATGTCGCATCCCTGTGCTTTCCAAACTAACGCAGCACGGCGCAGCAAAATGACTTGCTGCGCCGTGCTGCGTTAGTTAATTGTAAATCTGCCCCGTGGAGTCTAAGGGAGGAAATGATTTCAATGTGGCTTGAGTTCCACAGACTGACCAGTTAGTGGAGTCAGGCTGGATAGGGGTAAAGGTGGAGTAAATGTTTTGTACTTTCTGATGGAAAAATTCCACCAGATTGGTGCACCGGGATAAGGCATCATCAGAGGTAAGTTGCTTCTGGGGCAATTTTAAGAGAGTTTTAGCGATCCGATAGATCTCCTTAGGGGAGTTGGAGGCTGCCTTAATTTTCTCTTCATAAAAGCCAGCTTGGGCGAGTTTGATTTCTAATTTATAGGTTTTTATAGCTTCCCTGTATTTGGTTTTGCTCGGGACTGCATAGGTTTGTCTCCATTTCCTCTCAAGCTTTTTACAATTTTTGCTTGAGCTCCCGTAATTTCGGGGAGTACCAGGGGGACATCTTTGCTCTACCTTTAAGATGGATGTGCCTTATCGGAAGAATAGCGTCGAGGGAGCTTTGGATCCAATAATTAAAGTTCTCATTGGCTAGGATAGGGTTAGGGTCTTTGTTAGGTCTGGAGTTTTCAAGGACTGAGATCCAGCATTGCCTGGAAAGCTTGGACCAATTACGTTCCCGTCGGGAAGATGAAATGGAGGGAAGAGGGTATTTCGGGATTTCCCAAGTTATGGGAATCAAAAAGTGATCGGACCAAGGAAGCGGCGAAGGCTTACCAGCTGTAAGTTCAAGGCAGTTGCTAAAGACGGGGTCAAGTATATGGCCTTTGATATGGGTGGGAGTGGATACTAATTGCTTTAGCTGAAGTGCGGAGAGGCTCAAATTAAGTTCAATTGTGGTGTGATCGGAGGTATTGTCCAAATGAATATTAAGATCTCCCAATATTGTGAAGTTGGACGATGAACAAGCTAAATTAGCAGTAGTTGTCGGAAGAGTGTTAAGGAATTGTCCTAGGGGGCCAGGTGGGCGGTAAATGAATAGCCCAGAGAAAGTGACAGTGGGGGAGAAGTCTATGGAGAAAAGTAGACTCTCACAGTCTGAGACCTGAGCTGGGGAGATGCGACACTTAAGGTGGTCTTTGACGATAATTGCTAAGCCCCCCCCTCTACCTTCTTTGCGGTCTTTTCGTTGTATAAGGTAGCCGCCAGAGAAATTTTGTGCGAGGACTGGCTCAGATTCATTATTAAGCCACGTTTCCGTGTAATGCCCACCGCGATGGAGAGCACAAGTCCCCTGTTGCCCAAGCAATGCAAAACAAGGAAGGACCCATATCCCGCCGTTCTCCTGACAGTACCGCCCCTGTGCCAGGGAGAGCACGCGGCAACCGAGCCCATGGGCCAAAATGAGCCAAGATCACCGGCCCACTCAAAGGCGCGGAATCGCCGTCAACAAGCACACCAAGAGGACATTTGTCAACAGTGAAAGCAAAACCGCCCAGCGAAGCAGCGAAACTTCAAACAAGTCCACAAATCTCCCGGCCCTTGGTAGCAGCAAGTGGCGGAGCCCGGGCTGTGGCATTAATAGTGCTTGATACCTGCACCGGTGAAAGGAGACAATATTATAAGCAAGGTGTGGACTTGTTACTAAACATCCTAGCACGTGGCCCACGGAGCACCCTTAAAGAGGTGCACAAAATTTCACATTTGTGAGTTGGAAACCTACTAAAATTGGAACAGGTTGATGAACAATCGTGCAGAACCACCTTGTGGCCTAAACAGTTTGTGCCGGTAGGGGAAAACATGAACTAACTTCTCTTGTGGCAATTCTACCTATTGTGCCATCCAACAATCCTGTAAATTATTTACAACATCACTCAAGTTGAGGTACAACATTTATGTGAAGTTTTAATCAGTAGCGTATTTCGGTACACAATTTATTGTGTCTTTAACATGCCTGTACTTTGGAACAACATTTACGTTGGAAATATTTAAACCATACCATGGTTTCATACTGCTTGTAACGTTTACAAAATATTACATGACACGCTACCAAGTCTCTTTTGCCACAGTTGGCTAATGGGCATAAATGATTGCAAAACTAAGGCCACTGTGAAAGCCCAAAAACATGTGCCTGCCCAACCCAGGCCTCATCCCACGGCCAAAACCGGCTCCTATACCCCGCTTAACCCCAAGTACAACCACTGGACGTCCTTACACCGGGGCCCGGCAGCACAATGAATCGGGGCTGCGAATACACTGGTCCCGCAGGACCCATTTCCACTGCTCTGGAGCGATGGTACTGCAGTAGTTGCGCCACGCTCATCCAGGAGAAGGGTCAACCGACCGGAAAGGCGCCACCCCGGGAGAAAGAACCATGGCCCCCACAGAGCCCCCTACTCCCTGCTCGGAAGGCGACAGCTCAGGCCCTACCTGCTACCTTCTTCACCACGTACTACGGCTCCTGAGGGCCCACAGTGTCACCTGTTCCCCGCTGCCAACAACCACTCCGGAAAGGGGGGCCGGGGCAGCTGACTGCACCCCCCTCGTGCCACGGCTAAGAGTTATTTGCCCCTAGAGAAACAGGCGGGTCTGGGGTCATGCACCACCAGGCTGGGAAGAGAATGCGGGATTTATACCATGGGGGGGGTGTGCATTAGCAGTCGCAGTCCCACTGAGCATGCCAGGGTGGAATATGTCGACTTGCCCAAGGTCACAGATGTTGTAACACGCGAGACCCGCCAAACTCTCCTGCACTAACGTCG
Source organism: Calotriton arnoldi (assembly GCA_963921515.1). NCBI lineage: Eukaryota > Metazoa > Chordata > Amphibia > Caudata > Salamandridae > Calotriton > Calotriton arnoldi. The sequence goes on from CAWUFW010012041.1 coordinate 520,890, forward strand.
GCTGCTCCTGGCCCTGACGGCACCATCTCTCCGACCGGACCCTATGCCAGCAGCAAATCAGCATGCAAACTCCTGCCCGCACGTAACCGCGCCCCTAACACATCGCAGGCCTCGGAGCTCGGGACATGTAGCTCCAGTATTAGCCCCCCCCCCAGCAACCACTCTCTGCTCACCGAGGCCGACCCTCCCGCCTGCCTCGCCGCAGGGGGACTCTTCAGCCTGCTTCTCATTACCGTGTGCGGTGACGGTCGCTCTTGGGCCACTGGAGGCCCCGCCGTTCAGGCCCGTGCCCCACCCCGCTCACACAGACGCTGACCTCCGCTCCAGCAGGATCTGATTACCCAATCAACACCCGCCAGATTAGTGAGTCTTCTCTGCAGACGGCCGGGTACCTGTGCGGGAGGCACTCCCTTCGCCTGATGTGTAACCTCATCCGCTCTCAGTCTGCCATTACACCGAGAATTCCCCCCCCCCGCACAAGCAGGCTCCCACAAGGAGGTAGGATCCCCATACAGATGAGGGCAAAACTAAACAGTGGGGGTTACAAATAAAGCCCACGACTCGCCGAAACAAACGACGCCCGCAGCATCGCCTGACTAGGGGACTGGACAGCATGACCAGCCGGGGACAAACGTCCACTGCACTGCGGCTCTACGTGCCCCCAGGTAGACGGCCCATACCACCGGACTAGTGCCCGATCACCCAGTCCGAACCAACAATAACCTCACCGGAGCGGTGAGTGCCACCACACTGCGGGTGACCGGGGCAGGCCTGAGGCCCCTTCTGACGGCGCCCGATCGCCCGTGGCCTTAATTGACTGCCGGCACTAAATAGCTCAGTAGCAGAAACAAGCACACGCCACCTATAACTATTCAATTAATCTATACAGTGCAAATATAACAGGTGTCTCTTTAAAAGCAATGACAATCCTGCTACAAACAACTCCAATCCTGCGCCTACCAGAAAACGTGAAGCTGTGGACATCAAGGGGTGCAGGGCAGGGGCTTTGCACACCCGGACCCTAATACCCTACGCTCACCTCCTAAACGCGATTCACGCGGCCCGTGACTCGGCCTCTCCACCCCCGATGTCCACTATACAGACGGCGTGTCTGGCGCAAAGAGGACGCCAGAGAGGCAGAGGGAGGTATAAGTACCCTCCCCCGACCTCTGTGCGCCGGAAGTGACGCGCCTAGTGCCCCGAGGCGAAGGACTCCTACCCTGAGTCCAACCACTAGACTAGGAGGGGTGGCGTTTGTGCCCAAATGGCACTAAAGGGCCGCCCTTTTAGGTGGCCCCCTGCGGGGGCCGCGGGCAGCTGCATTTCCGCAGTTTCCTCTTCTTTTAGAAAATGAAAACATACATCTGCTTTGGTGTTATTCTGGGTTGATGGCGATACATGCATGTTCTTTGCAGGTGATCGGTTGAAATTCTTGTAGTGTTGCTTGGGACACCTTTTGTTTCTTATGCTGAGATGGTTTCTCTCGTGTCTTCGGCTCTATAGCCAGATTATTTAAATAAAGTGCCACCAGGTGCATATCATGCCACGTTGCATACATAACCCGTGATACACCTTTATTGTATTGAATTATGATCAGCGCCATTAGGACGCACTGTGATTAGACAAAGAGTAAGATGTGTTTAACCTTGAAATGTGCATTATTTTGTACCACGATGCCAGAATATGAAATGCTCACATTTGTGGCCCTCCGACACCGGTGAGAATACATTCAGCCGCCACATGAGCTCACTTGAGATAGAGCAAGGCACACGGCAGGGAGCAGGCGGACACTCATACACGAGCAGGCAGTGTGGTTCAACTTCCATCTCACGTGAGTGATGGGCAGACATGTATGATTCCCTCATGGCTGGTCAGCCCTGATTAGTGTAATGCATGCCACATCCTACAGTATGCTAGTGTTGAAACACTACAACATATTCACGCTTCCCCACACAGACACACACCAGTGGGGCGTCTGGAGTTCATATTGTGGAAAATGGCCAGTGAAAGCAATCCCACACCACTAAAAACAGGATCAATTGACCGTTTGCCTGACCTTAAGATGGCCGCCTTTTAGCTCATTCTTCAGATAAAGCCTCCCATACTATCTAGGTGAGGGGCCCAGCGAATACTGAAGAGAAGTGAGCCCCCCCGCAACATCTCAGGTGAGGAGAAAGAACCGGACGCGACCGCGGTTTCACCAGTACCCGGCTAGCCCCCGCCTGTGCCGCCTTGTATAGGTACGCGGCCCCCCAGTTGACTGCAAGTAGGTGGTGCCACACGAGCCCGGCATTTCGGCGGTGGTGTGCGGCCGCTGGGCAGGCTGGACTACATGCTGACGGAGCTCCTCTACGGAATGCCTATTGTACGCACCCAGGATTGCCCTGCTGCAATACCCCACCTTATTAAGGTCATGGTTGCGAGGAAATGGGCTGATGTACCGGGCCGAAATGAGGTGAGGGTGAGCTGGAGGTTGAGGCCTCCCTTTTCAGGTGCTGCCGATGGAACTACGATGATGCCCCCCGGGCTAAAACCATAAATGTTGTACCTACTGTGGAGCACGAACAATCGTGGCCGATGCCCGATGGAGCTGTTTAGGCAGCTATAGAGGAGTCTGGCTCTGGTTCACCCCCTCGGCCGTCACCTACCCAGTCGGACATTGGACATAGTTCTTCCTCCCTCTGCCCGTTATGCTTCCTTCCCTCCTCCATTTCCCCCTTCTATTATCCTGTAACTGCCTACCTGTGAAACCACTAACTGTTTGTACTTACCGAGGAGCCCGAGTACCCTTGACCGATGCCCGGTGGAGCTGTCCCATGCAGCTATAGAGGAGTCTGGCTCCGGTTCACCCCCTCGGCCGTCACCTACCCAGCCGGACATCGGACATTGTTTTTCACGGTTTTTCACGGTTGTCTGCCTTTCACTTCAACTGCTTTGTCTGCTTTGTTCCCCCTGCCAATCTGCTTGACTCTATCTGCATTCATCTCCCCTGTTTACCTTTCCCCCTCTACCTTCCATTCCCCATAAAACGTGCGTCTTGGCTATGCTACGCGCTAATAACCTATTTTATTGTGTAATCGCATGGTTTTCTCCTATGCCTATACTTGGATCCTGTAACTGATGTAATTTTTGTAACCTGTAACTTGGTGATCCTCATGTAAAGCGCTCTGATACCTACGGGTCTAGCCAGCGCTATATAAAACTCTGCAAATAAAATAAATAAATAAAATGATCACAGGCTCAGTCAGAACCTTTTTTGCAAGTTCCGCCAAATCTAGGCCGCAGTCTTTTGTCACTTGTGTGGTGTCCTGGTTAACTGTGCCATGTGGCAGTGGACAGTGCAACAGTGTATTCACGCGCTAGGATGAGTGGAGAAGGAAATGTACGTTTTCTCAGGCTCTTTAGTCGTCAGTGAGATTGCTGGACTGCAACTGAACAGCAATAACAGCAAAGGGCTTTTTCACCAGAGAAAGATAGCAACTCACTAAAGTTTCTTAAATGATAAATAATTCAATCATATTGCTTTATTAACCTTCCTGCTTCCTCAAATTTGCTTGAAAATGCACCATTTGTCCACTCTCTTTTAAAAATGGCTGATGAAGGTGTAAAAGAAGCCACATAAAAGATTGCACAAGATGGTGAAGTGACGTACTATGAAACCAAAGCAGCCTTGGATGTCAAGTTCAATCCAGTTGCAAATGTAGTTTACGAAAGACACATCTTCAGAGAGTAGGTGACTTCGTTGAGAGACTGGATCTCTTTGTAAAGCATGGTCATTCCAATGAATTTAATGATGAGAAAGCTAACCACATCAGAGTTATAGATGGACTGTCTGTCAGATTCCTTTCGATGATGAATGCTGATGGAAACTCTGAACTTGGAGCAAGTCCTCACAGCTGCTAATCGACAAGCGGCTGACATAGAGGCTGGAGGGGCCCAGAGTGCGTCAGTCATGAACATGAAATGTAGGCTAAAGCCTAAAGCAGAGGGTGCTAAGTCAGGACTCCACAGAAAAAGAAAATGTGTTTCAGATGTGGACTGTTCTTTCCACATGATGGTAGATGTCCCGCCATTGGACATGTTTGCAATGGCTGTGGCAAAGCGAACCCTTTTGTGACTTTTTCCAAGGCGAAGAAAAAAGTAAGTGCATCACAGCGTGAAGATAAAAAGGCTGCATCAACGACGTTCGACGCACTCCCACATAGCTAAGCGGTCACATCAACTAAGGCAAATTGACACCAAACTAAGTTGATCGTTATCTAAATCATCGTCAAAGAGTTCCTCAGTTTCAAGTGAAAGTGACAATGATAATTGCGCAATGTCAAAGTTTACTTCAGAGAGGCAAACTAGTCAAATATGAGAAAAACCACAGACTGAAGAGAAGTTGGCATGAAAAAGCACCAAACACTTCCAAACATTGTCCAAAGATTAAAGATAAATGGGTGTTCAATACCTTTTATTATTGATAGTGGTGCTTCGATAAACATCATGCCTGAGGAGAAATATTGTGAAGGAATAGTTGCCACAAAGAGAGCTCTTCGAGACGGAGTCTGGTTTCCTCATCTCGACAAAAGGGTTGATAGAGAGATAAAGGCCTGTCACTTATTCAACTGTCTCTCATCACGCATTACTCAGCACCCTTTAAACATGTCCAAATTGCCTAACCATGCTTGGTACTGGGTATACCGGTGGTGCCATGTTTCTCCCTCTAGTAGGGTGGAATCATACCTCCCATCCCAGTTACTGGGGTGGAGGTATGATTCCAAGGTGTTTGACACCAAACACAACATGTTTCCATGCAGCCATTCTCAAGTTAGCATTTACCACGAGGTCATAATGCACTTAAGAGTATATGGTTGGCTGCATCACAGACAACCCCGGAATGAAGATTCCGAAAGCTGCAAAGGGGCCCTGCTCATGCATGGGCACCCTCTCACATGAAACCCAGCACCCTGCCTTCAGGATTTTTAAGGCCTGCCATAGGGGTGACTGATAGGTTTACATGTGCAGTGATATGGAGAGATATAGGGAACCTATATCTCAGTAAGGGGTGCATACACCACCTGACACAGGCTGCTGTAGCAGACCTGTGGTGTCATTTTGGATGGCCTCTCAGGGGTAGCGTAATACATGCTGCAGCCCCTGGGAGGCCTCTTGGGTACCTATGCCCTGGGTACATAGTATACCATATACTAGGGACTTATAAGGGTACCCCAGAATCCAATCTGGAGTGTACCTAAAGTACATGCATTCAATTTAGAGTAGAAAGCAGATAGACTGGGGTCCTGATTAGCAGGGCCTCAGTCTGGCTAAGTCGAAAAACAGTGAAACATCAGCAAAAAGTGGGGGTAACTATAAGAAGCAGATCCTACTCTCCTACACAACCCCCCCAAACGCAGGGACATTAAACTAACCTTGACCAGTTGAGTCTTCATGTTCTAAGTGGAAATATCTGGAGAGTCCATCTGCATTGGCATGGTTACTCCCAGGTCTATGTTCCACTGTATAGTCCATCCCCTGTAGGGAAATGGACCACCTCAAAAGTTTGGGGTTTTCACCCTTCATCTGTTTTAGCCATAAGAGGGGCCTGTGGTCGGTCTGAACAATGAACTGAGTGCCAAACAAGTATGGCCTCAGCTTCTTCAAGGACCAAACCACAGCAAAGGCCTCCCTCTCAATGGCTGACCAACGTTTCTCTCTGGGGGTCAACCTTCTGCTAATAAAAGCTACTGGCTGATCCTGACCTTCATCATTCAATTGTGATAACACAGCCCCAACTCAGATGCATCTGTTTGGACAATGAATTGCTTGGAGTAATCAGGACTTTGCAGAATGGGAGCAGTGCACATGGCCTGCTTCAGGTCATGAAATGCCTTTTGACAGCTGACTGTCCACTGAACTTTCTTGGGCATTCTCTTAGAAGTCAAGTCATTCAAAGGGGTCACTATGAATCCATAACCTTTGACACATCTTCTATAGTACCCAGTCAGGCCCAAGAAAGCTCTGTCCTGAGTCTGGGTGGTTGGAGCAACCCAGTCCATGATGATCTGGATTTTGCTCTGCAATGGTTGAACCTGGCCTCCACCCACAAGGTGGCCCAGGTACACAACCTGACTCTGCCCTATCTGGCACTTGGTGGCCTTGATAGTTAGGCCTGCTTTCTGCAGGGCCTCCAAAACATTTCGCAGGTGGACCAGGAGATCCTCCCAGGTGGAGCTAAAGACAGCAATATCATCTAGATATGCTGCACTATAGGCTTCCAGGCCTGTAAGGACTTTGTTCACCAACCTTTGAAAAGTGTCAGGTGCATTCTTCAAACCAAAGGGCATCACCACAAATTGGTAGTGCCCACTAGGGGTAGAAAATGCTGTCTTTGGCTTTGCATCATCAGCTAGTCTGATCTGCCAGTAGCCAGCTGTCAAGTCAAATGTGCTCAGAAACTTGGCTGAGGCCAAAGTGTCTATAAGCTCATCTGCTCTTGGTATTGGAAGGGCATCAGTCCTAGTGACTGCATTGAGACCTCTGTAGTCTACACAAAACCTCATCTCTCTCTTACCACCCTGGGTGTGAGGTTTAGGCACTAAGACTACTGGACTAGCCCAAGGGCTATCTGAGGGTTCAATCACACCCAAATCCAACATCTTCTGGACTTCAGTCCTGATGCAGTCCCTGACATGGTCAGGTTGCCTGTAAATCTTATTTTTAACAGGAAGACTGTCCCCAGTGTCCACTTCATGAGTGCACCAGGTAGTCTGACTTGGAGTCAGTGAGAACATATGTCTGAACTGATTGAGAACTTTCCTGCAATCAGTTTGCTGCTAGTCAGTGAGGCTGCCTGCCAAGGCTACACCATCAACTGAACCATCATCAGGGTTTTGTGAGAGCAGGTCAGGGAGTGGATCACTCTCTTCCTCCTGTCCCTCATCAGTAGCCATGAGTAAGCCCATGTCTGCCCTGTCAACATATGGTTTCAGTCTGTTGACATGGAGCACCCTGTGGGGGCTCCTGGGAGTTCCAAGGTCCACCAGATAGGTAACCTCTCCCTTCTGTTCAACAATGGTATGGGGGCCACTCCACTTGTCTTGGAGGGCTGCTGGGGCCACAGGCTCCAACACCCATACTTTCTGTCCTGGCTGATAAACAGTCAGCACAGCCTTTTGGTCATGCCAGGCCTTTTGCAATTCCTGGCTAGCCTCAAGGTTTTTAGTGGTCTTCTTCATGTACTCAGCCATCCGGGAGCGGAGACCAAGTACATAGTCCATAATATCCTGTTTAGGGGGTTTGAGAGGTAACTCCCATCCCTCCTTCACTAGACACAATGAACCCCTAACTGGATGTCCAAACAGAAGCTCAAACGGGCTGTAACCAACCCACTTCTGTGGAACCTCTCTGTAGGCAAAGAGAAGGCAGGGCAAAAGTATGTCCCATCTGCGCCTAAGCTTTTCTGGGAGACCTTTACTCATGCCCTTTAAGGTGTTGTTGAACCTTTCAACTAAACCATTGCATTGTGGGTGATAAGGGGTGGTAAATTTATAATTTACACCACACTCCTTCCACATAGCAGTTAAGTAACTAGACATGAAGTTTGCATCTCTGTCTGATACTACCTCCTTAGGAAAACCCACTCTGGAAAAGATTCCCAGGAGGGCCCTTGCCACCACAGGAGCTGTGGTGGTCCTGAGGGGAATTGCTTCTGGATGCCTAGTGGCATGGTCCACCACCACTAGTATAAATCTGTGCCCAGATGCTGTTTGAGGATCTAGGGGACCAACAATGTCAATCCCTACCCTCCCAAAGGGAACCCCCACCACAGGTAGTGGTATCAGGGGGGCCTTTGTAGTGCTACCTGCCTTACCACTGGTTTGACAGGTGACACAGGAGCGACAAAACTCCTTGGTGTCTTCAGAGATATGAAGCCAATGAAAGTGAGGGACAATTCTGTCCCAAGTCTTGTTTTGGCCTAGGTGACCTGCCAATGGGATATCATGTGCTAGGGTCAAAAGGAAGCTCCTAAACTTCAGAGGTATAACCAACCTCCTGGTGGCTCCAGGCTTGGGGTCTCTACACTCTGAGTAAAGGAGTCCATCATCCCAATAGATCTTATGGGCCCCACTAGCACTCCCAGCAGCTTGCTGTCTGAGGGGTTCAAGAGAGGGGCAGCTCAGTTGCTCCTGGCTGAGATCTGCCCTGGAAGGGCCCCCTGTCCCCAAGAACTCAACCTGATCAGGTTCAAGCTCATCTGGGACAGTTCCTTCTTCAGGACTGAGGTCATCTCCCTCAGGAGACTGATCTGCATTCTGAGGCAGGGGGGAAGGCACTGCCTTAACCCTACTGCTCCTCCTCTTGGGAGGCACCTGGTCCATTCTTCCAGGATACAGGGCCTGTTCAGTTTTAGGCAGTTTGGCCTGTGACCTGGTCATAGCAAACACATCTGCAGGGATGCTCAACATTTCTGCATGGGTCCTGAGCTCAACTTCAGCCCAAGCTGAAGTTTCCAAATCATTTCCTAGCAAGCATTCAATTTCAATCTTTATTTCGATTTTAAAAAAACCATAAAAGATTACATAAAAACATCATACACAGTACTTAAAAAGGGTAACCCGCCCATTAACACACATTTTAAAAACGATTATAACAGTTTCTTAAAACCCAACTACAAAGCTTCACAGGACTAGCTAAAATCAAACATCTGATTATAAATTGATTAACATTACATATTCGTTAAAAATACCTAAAATTTCAATCCCAATCTCTTTCTTGTTAAATCAACACTAAAAAGGTATCTACTTACACTAAACACAATAATTTGTGTTGTGTCTGTTCGCAATACTCTTCCTGCCTCATTACATCATCTAATACCCAAGAGTTGACAGATTGGTTTAATCCACTTCCTCCTAGCATGTATGTAGGCTGGACAAAAGAATAACACGTGTAATTCATTCTCTTTTGCACCTGTGTGACAGATATCACAACAGCCATTGTTTGCACCATCTACGCTACGTACCCATTTCATAGTATTTGCTTTAATTTGCAAAATCCCGTAGCGGAATTTAAGATAAAGAGATTTGGCAAGTTGTGGTTGAATTTCGTCTAGAAAGGATTCGAATTTGCCATTTGGTTTTATTGCGAGGAACCTAGTAGATAAAGTACCTAGTTTTGGACAATGTAACAAAGTACCTTGTACAAATGCCCAAAAAGTCTGTTTCAACAGCTTTTTTGATCCCAACGACAAACCCTGAGGTTCTTCCCAAAAATGTTTTAGTCCTAATTTATAAAACCAATCCTGTATATGATTCAGCCATAATAACCTTGTGGTATTTTTTATTCTAAAAATTTCCTCCAACCCTTCTCTATAATGAGCAAGTTAATCTGTGGCCCACAAACGTACCCAAAATAATAGTGGCCGCAAAGCCGCATGCTGGTCAATGCGGCGAATATTTAGGTCTATTATTACTGGTATTAAAGGTGTACGTTTTGGCAAACATAACAATTTCCTTAAAAATGTGTTCTCATACACCATAAAACTATTCTTTGTCGCATGACCCCACAGTTCAGCCCCATATAAGCAAGCAGGTTGCACCCTATATTTATATAACTCCAATGCAGGAGAGACAGCTTTAGATAAGCTGCTCTCGTGCATCCTTACTATTGGGACTGAATTTTGAATTAATATGGTTTTACTTTTATCCAACTGTGGTCTCCAGTTTATTTTAGAATCCAGAGTAATACCTAAATAATTAAAATTTTGCACATATTCTATCCTCTCATTTCTTACAGTTAAATTTTTTTTAAAAGATTTGTGCGGATTAACAGCCATGTATTTCGTTTTAGTAGAGTTAATTTCCAAGCCCTTTGTTTCACAGTAAGTTTCAAAAGTATTAAGTAAGTGTTGCAGACCTTTGGGTGTTTGTGATATTAAAATTGTATCATCGGCAAATAAAAGTGCCGGTACTGGCACCCCCCCCAACTTGGGAGAGTCATGCTCGCAGCCCAAGAGATATTCAGGGATATCGTTAACGTACAACGAAAATAAGGTAGGAGCCAGCACGCAACCTTGCCTTACCCCCCTATTTACTTGTATTCGATCAGTAAGTTCGCCATTTGGTCCCCATCTAACCCTTGCAAAATTATCCTCGTGTAACCTAATAATCTGCAAGAGGATTTCCCCTGGGACACCCTGATCTTTTAGTGATTTCCACAGGAGATTTCTGGGTATGAGGTCGAAGGCTGACTTAAGGTCTACAAAAGCTATGTACAAATGAGTTTTCTTAACTGTAATATATTTCCAAATTATACAAAGAAATCTAAAAACCTGATCAATAGTGCTAGTTTTTGCTCTAAAGCCTGCTTGGTACTTTGATAAAATGTTATACTCCCCAATCCAATCGGTCAATTTATTTAGGATTTGACGTGCATATATTTTTTGTAAAACGTCAATTAGACTAATCGGCCGATAGTGCGACGGATCCTGGCGGTTACCCTTTTTAAAAATAGTTGTAATCTCTGCACCCCTCCACGTTTCAGGAATTGATGCACCCGATGCAACTGTATTGCACAAAAGATTAATGTAGGGAGCCCAAATCTCCTTTTCATGCCTCCATAGGTCACCTGGTATCTTATCAGGCCCAGGGGCCTTCCCTTGTTTTATTGCATTTATTGCTACTAATGTTTCCGCTAGACTAAAATGTAGAGGGTATCACTTGAATGAATAACAAGTTCTTCAAAATTAAAATTAATATCTTTTTTGGTAGTTGAGTATAGTTTTGAAAAGTGGGTTACCCATGTGTTTGCATCAAGAAAAAGGTCCTTGTTACATTTCCCTTTTTTGTTACCCTTTGATAGTAAACGCCAAAAGGTAACCTGGTCATTTAGTTTACATGCTTTTATCAGTTCAGACCAAATATTGTCCTCCCAACTTTTCTTTGCCTTAGTTATCACCCCCTTATAGAGAATCCTTTTTTCCCTTAGGGTTGCTATGTCTCTATCCTTTGATGCCTGAGTCAAATCCTTTTTTGCATTACGACATTCTTTATTATACCATGGGTTCTCTAACGAGGCTAATTTAGATGTTCCCTTGTTTTTTATTTGTTTTGGGGCCTTACTTAATATTGGTTCAAGTCCCTCTACCAACCTATCATGCATTTCCATGATTGGTATCTCTGTTAATGGCAAGTTAATATACGGAGAAACTATTTCTATATAAATTTCATAAATTTTTTTAGTGATCTTATCATTCCCCAAAACCAAAGGCCATCTAAGTGCTCTACGGTTATTCGATACCAAGGGCTCAATTAGACTATGACAAAGGTCACGTCTCCTTGAGTGATTTTGTCGAAATAGGGAAGCTGAGAGCGTCAAACATAAAGGACGATGATCACTCTCTATTCTGTCTTCCACAACCAAGTCTTGCAGCATGGACCATAAAGGGACAGAAACCAATATATAGTCTATATAGCTTTTAGAGTTGCCCCGCATAAATGTAGGTAAATTTGGATTATCAGAAGATAATCGCCCATTACAGGCGCGTAAACCATGAGCTGAAACCAACCTCAGTAACTGCGCTACAGCACATGTACATGAAACCACTGGGGTGCTATTCTATGCTGGAATATTGTTGGCCAAATCCTCATCTTCAAAGATGTTTTCGAATCCAACCACTGGTTCAAATTTTCGATTAAAATCACCCCCAATAATTATCAGAGCACTCTTGTTTATTCTAGTTAGCATTTGATCCAACTGCTCAATAACTTGAACATCTCTACTTGCTACACTTGGTCTACTATATATATTAAAAATGTAGACTTCCCTTTTATCTGGTGCTAAAAACTTAATTCCCAATATATCTTTACTAGGGGAATCAATTTGCGTAAACTCAGCGCCCAAAGTAATTTTTAGCCAAGTAACAAGGCCTCCCGAGGGCCTTCCTCTCACAGAGGGAGTTGCAGCAATGCTAAAAGTTTTAAACCCTACTTTATGGGGGGTTTCTATTGCCCAGGTTTCTTGGAGGAGGACTATTTCACTCTGACCTATATAATCCTGCCATGTTACATCCCTTTGATTTTTCTTAATCCCTGCAATATTCCAAGAAGTCAACTTTATCTCTGATACACGTTCCTCGCTATTTTGATCACCGGTTAACTTCTTACATCCATTCTCCAAACCTAATGTTTCCTCACTATTATTACCATAGTTATTAATAACAAAATTATCATCATTTAATATAAGTTCCTCTCCCTGATAAACTGATTGATCTTTCACAATATTCACTATATTTACATCTGCTATATCATTTATGAGTTCTCCAAGTTTCCTATATGCATTTACATTCAGAGTGCTGTTAAGTTTAACTGTCTGGTTCCCTTCACAAGTGCCAGTATGCACCTTAAGGGGCATATTATCATTTTCTGTAATTCCCATTTCCATAGGGATAGTTAAAGCAACAGTAGGCATCAATACAAGAACACCATCATTAGGTTTGGATCTTAAGTCTTGGCAGGTAATTATCCTTGTCTTCTCCTGTCCTAAATTGAATAGTTGTCAGTCCTGGAAATCCAGGTCTGACAGTGCTAAAAACCTATTCGATTGTATAACTAATGGGAATCCAGTAACTTTGATTCCACCTTCCGGCTTATAGAAGTATCCTAAGGAGAGTGCACTGATATCAGTCTTGGGGGTAAAAGTTGCATCACAATAGTGTAAGAGATGATGAACCATCTTTGGTCTACGGAAATTGACCACAATGCAATCACCTCTTATGTTCTTAATGGATTGCCCTATCCACCCTACTCTACGAACCATTATTATCTCCTGAGCATTAGATGGATGGAAGTTTTTGTGTTTGGTCAACCAATCAAAAGTTTTGTTCCATAGATCAATCCAATTTTCTTTCTGCCCAACCCTCAAAGGTGGAACCCCTGTCAAAATCAAAACATAAGGACATGATTCCGGGGGAAGACACAATATTTCAGTATTAGGGACTTTGGAAACATTTGATTCACTACTTCTCTGGCACCCAGCAAGAGAACCAGCGTCATACATTTCACCCATAGTTGTTACATGTCCCTTCTGTACACCTTGTGAGACTATCGCATCTGAACCCTCGGACAGGGGAACCAATCTATTTACCCTCTTGTTATTCTCATTTATTATAGCTATATTCTCATCTTGGTTAGCTGGTGGACAACTAGCTATCACTGATCTTTGGTCCTCCCTTTCTACTCCAGTAGGTAATACAGTAGGTAACACACCTACAATGTTATTACTTAGGGTATTGATTGCTGACTCGAGGAGGCTGATTTTATAAAAACATTTTTCAACCAGATCGCTAACACAAATTAAAGCTGCTCCTATCCCAGGATCATTCACTCCTGTAGAGAACTCAGTCATAACTCCCTTATTGCTAGCAACTTCCTGCGCTGATGACAGTAAGGTTGAGCTCTGTTTGTGTACCAACAGAAATATTTTTCGGTAAACAGAAGATGCCAGTAGTGCCCTTGCCCCTAGATTTGCTTGACTCTATATTCCCTTTTTTTTTATTTAACCGTGGCTCAATCGTATCTTTGGTCACAGTTTTCGCGACCCTAGCCCTAGTAACTCTGTCAGGAACCATCGAAGAACTTAATATTTCTTCAGAGGAAGGTAGAAATGGGATAGAGTTCAATGGGGCACTTGTTACAATATTCGGTGAAATCTCCTGATCAACACCCCTCTGTACAGGTGAAGGGATACCAGTTATTAAATGTCTCTGTAAAATAGCGGGGTCTAATGAAAGACGTCTCTCAGTCAGATGAATTTCGTGGGTTAGGAGTGACTCCGCTCTTACTAAAAATGCATCTAGTGTGCCAGCAACCCCCTTGCGTTTTTCCATTTTCTTTAGATGGCCAGTTAGATCAAACAACCCAGGTATTCTCTATGTTAAAACTCCTACACAGTACCTTAGGTATTTCCACAATGGTAAGGCGCACAGTTTGAGCTCCTCAGAGGGGTGGCCCAGCCCAGCCTCGGTCTGTCTCGGACGGTCTCAGACGGGCCCGCCCTTGGCCCGGGCTTCGCCCGGCACGTCCCGCGCACGTCCCGCGCTGCGGGTGTAGAGGCTGCGCTTTATGCGCGAAGATGGTCCGGTGCCTCCCCTCGTTAACGGGACCCGAAACACCTGGGCAGACTCGCGTTGCACCCTGGATGATGTAGTCCTCCAAGGGTGGTGAAACAGGATACAGCGTTTACAGCAAAGACCAGCAGTGACCAGCAGTGAAGGCAACAACGTTTGAGTGACAACGGGACCCACGCTGCGGGTGTAGAGGCTGCGCTTTATGCGCGAAGATGGGCCGGTGCCTCCCCCTCGTTAACGGGACCCGAAACACCTGGGCAGACTCGCGTTGCACCCTGGATGATGTAGTCCTCCAAGGGTGGTGAAACAGGATACAGCGTTTACAGCAAAGACCAGCAGTGACCAGCAGTGAAGGCAACAACGTCCTGAGCTCAACTTCAGCCCAAGCTGAAGTTTCCAAATCATTTCCTAGCAAGCATTCAACAGGGAGGTCTGCACTTACCACAACCCCCTTACGGCCAGTTACCCCTCCCCAGGTGAAATTAACAACTGCCAGGGAATGGTCTGTCCTGACATTGCTAGCATTGGTCAATTGGTACATTTCACCAAGTATGATCTGCTCAGGGGCTACAAGATCTTTTGTCACCATTGTGACACTTGCTCCTGTGTCCCTGAATGCCAAAGCCTCTTTTCCATTAATCAAGGGCTGCTGTCTGTATTTGCCCAGATTACTGGGACTCACATAGGAGGACATATCCATGCCTCCATCACAGATCAGTACAGCCTGAGTTGGAACTCTGACTAGGCCAGAGTCCACCTCAGAACCCAGGGTTAACCCTACTACACCCTTATTCTGAGTACCACCACTTGAAGCTGAACTGGGGGGAACAGTTGCCTTAGGGGCAATGGTGGCTGGAGTTGAGTCTTTGGTCTTGGTAAAATCACTAGTCCAATGGGTTTTCTGTTTACAGATTTTACACCATGGCTTATTTTGGCCTTTTCCTTTGAAAGATTGGGACTCCCCACCAGATGCAGATTTTTGGGGCCCTTGAGAAGACTTCTGGTCTTTACCCCTTCTCCCCACCCTTATCAGAGTTTTTAGAATCTTGCTTCTTAGAGTCACCACCTTGGTTCTGAACCTACTGCCTCACCCTGGTTCTGACCCATTTGTCTGCCTTCTGACCCAATTCTTGGGGAGAGGTCAGATCAGAGTCCACTAGGTACTGATGCAACAGTTGATTTTGACAGTTGTTAAGGATCTGCTCTCTCATGATTAAATTATACAATCCTTTGAAATCACACACCTTACTGCCAAGTAACCAGCCTTCCAGATCCTTAGTAGCACAATCAACAAAGTCAACCCAGTCCTGAGTCTGTGCCTTTTGGGTGTCTCTGAACTTTAACCTGTATTGCTCAGTGGTTAGGCCAAACCCATCAATCAGAGCACTCTTCAGGACTTTGTAATTATCAGCATCCTCTTCTCTTACAGTGAGGAGCTTGTCTCTACCTTTGTCTGCAAAGGAGAGCCACAAGATTGCTGCCCACTGCTCCTGAGGGACCCTCTGTACTTTACAGGCCCTCTCCAGTGCAGTTATCCATTTGTGGATGTCATCCCCACTCTGGTAGGGAGGGACAATCTTGTTCAGGTTCCTATGGTCATGAGTATGTTCTCTACCTCTAGGGACACTGCTACTGCCACCATGGGGCTCTAGCCCCAACTTCTGAGAAGCTTTCTGAAGCTCCAGGGATTCCCTGTCTAAGGCCAATTGCTCTCTCTTGATTCTCAGCTTAGCTCTCTCAAACTCAAGCAGTTGGCACTTCTTCTCATAAGAGGACTCCCTTTTATGAGAAGAAGTCCTATGAGAAACAGAGCTCCCTACAGATGTACCAGAACGATTAGATTCCTGAGAAGGAGATCTTGATCTTCTAGGTAAACTGTTAACCCTTCCAGGTGCGGTAAAGAGAACCCCACTGGGGTCTCCTTCCTCACCTTCAGGAAGAATTGGATTCTCCAGGTTAGAATCATTTTGATCCTCCTGGCCAGCATCAGAGTCTGGGTCATAGTAGTGTTCACTACCTGGCCTTTCCTCTTCTGCTGCCCAACCCCCTTTGCCAACCTCATCAGACCCTGGGGTCTTATTGAGGTCATCTGCAAGCAACAACTTTATGAGATGTTGTGTGGTTGGGCTTTTCCCTGTCTTCAATTTCCTAGAGGCTCACATAGTCCTCAATTCTTGGTATGAGACCTGGTCATACTTAGTTGGGAGAGGCCCACTGGCTTCTGCCCTTGAAGACATGACTAGTGTGGTGTGGTGTATGCACCTACCTACTCTAGTGGGGCCTACTAAACTCTCTTGAGTTGTAGAAAGGGTATGCTAAGCCCTTGACACACAACTCTAAGTTCAGTAGAACTTACTGTATTCTAAACTTGATTTATATGTACCTATGTACCTATAGTGGTTTTCAGTTAGTCACTCAAAGAGATTATCTGGTAAAGCAATAGCAAACTTGAATCCAACCGCTGCACACCAATGTGAGAAGTTGGCCTGGCATATGCTGTCCACTAATTAAAGTGGGCACCTTGCACCAGTCCAAACGACCCTTATTGATGATAGGTTTAAAGACAACCTTTATTGAAAGCTATCCTAGTGGTAGTTATGGAGAGCAGCCTTCAGGCTAAGTCTTCAAGGAGTGTAAAGCAGCTTGGTTTACCAGATTATAACCTCTTGAATGACCAAATGAAAGGAGAACCACACCAGGTATATATATAAAATATATGTATTTATTTCTAAACACTCACTACTAATCTCTTTATGAGATTAGAGTCCAAGATACACAATATCACAGTATTAAAACGACAGTAAATAGCACAATATACAATGGGCCCCAGGGGGGGACCAAACCATATATTAAGAAAGTGGTATAAGAACCACAACTTGACTAGACACAGTGCCTAGAGCACGTAGAATCGCTGGGACCCCAAGGAACCACCCAAGGTAGTGACACAGGAGACCCACGGGGGACGTGTGCAGTGTGAGAACACAGCTGCGAGCGTCGTAGGATTCTATGAGGAAAGTCGCGGTTGGAATTTTAAAGATAAAGGACACTTAGGAAAGGACTTTGAGCAAACCCCTTTAGACTTAAGGGGTTCTAGGGCCAACACCCATGGGAGCACCGGAGTACTCGAGTTACCTCACCCAGGGAAGCCGGGTGTATAGGTGTCAAAGGGTGTCGGGAATCGTCGTTGATTTCAATGGCGATCGGCTGCAAAGTGCTGCTGCCGTGAAGAAGAAAAGTGTCTGGGGTGATCCAAGCCTGGATCCAAGTGTCTGGGGTGATCCATCTTCTGCTGAAGATGTGAAGAACCTGAAAGCAGAGGGGACAGAGTCTGGGTCACTAGCCAGTGACCAGGAGCGGAGCAATCAAATGCCCACCGATGTCGGGTGCTTCAGGTGCGAAGAGGTGAAGCTTGACTCTGCAGCCACAGGGTCCAGGAGACATCGAGGACAACCAGGAGCCGGATTCGAGCTGTACCACAAAGGATGTCGAGTGCTGGGGTGTCGGTGCTTGGATTGAACCTAACAAGCCTTGGCAACAGCAACCCATGCAGGAAGAGTAAAGATACTTTGGTGCGGACCAGCAAGGTCCGAGGGACTCCCCAAGCAAGGGAGAGTCAGGGCACGTCTGGAGCAACCATGGTAGCCCAATTAATCTTAGTGTTGCCTTGACAGGAACCCACCAGTCAACGGACCAAGGATCGCGAAGGGATCTTAAGAGAAAACACAAAGGGCCAGCTCACGGAACACTCGTGGAGTGTAGGCTGGCAATCTTCAGTGGAATTGCTGCTCGGGGTCAGGGCTACAAGGAACCCAAGCTCAGCCTCAGAGGTTGCCTCAAAGCTGATGCTTCTGCAAATGGTCACGGTGTCCAGGGGTTCGGGTTGCACGGTCTCCACGAGGGATACAGGCCTCAGACTTGCTGAGCACACATATCGACCTCAGAGACCACGGGAACCCACCTCCTGTGTTGCAAAATTCTTCGGAGTCCTTAGGAGCTTTGGAGATGCCAACCGGACAGATGAGTCTTTGGTGCCTGCCAAGCAGGGGAGTAACTCCTTTACTCCAAGGGAGATTCTTCGGTCATCCAACGTGTAGATAGTTGAAGTTCTGAGATTCTGTAGCAGAGTTTCGTCCAGGTAAATCTAAAGTCCTGTAGTCAGGGGTTCCTTCTTTATACCCAAGGAAGGGGTGGGACAAACTCTGGGGACCCACCTATGGGAGGGTCAGGAAAGAGGGGTGGCTACACCCATTTCCTTTGTCCAGTTTCATGCCAGAGCAGGGGCTGGTAGCCCCTGCAACCGGTTTGAGCTGGACTATGCACAAGGACACCAAATGTGCCCCCAGTGCAGACTTCAAAGCACTCTTGGAGTGCACCCACCCAGCCCCAATACACTAAAGCCTGTCTGGGAGGTGGCCACACCTCCCTGTGACAGGAAACCTATTGTCCAGGCCTCCCCTGCCAGAGTTTCGTCCAGCAGCAGGAGGGCAGACTCGTGTCTGTGGCTGCAGCATCCATTTTGTGATGCCAGGGTTCTGTTAAGCTGGTACCGGGTGTACCGGTGGTGCCATGTTTCTCCCTCTAGTAGGGTGGAATCATATGGTGGAGGTATGATTCCAAGGTGTTTGACATCAAACACAACATGATTCCATGCAGCCATTCTCAAGTTAGCATTTACCGCGAGGTCATAATGCACTTAAGAGTATATGGTTGGCTGCATCACAGACAACCCCGGAATGAAGATTCCGAAAGCTGCAGAGGGGCCCTGCTCATGCATGGGCACCCTCTCACATGAAGCCGAGCACCCTGCCTTCAGGATTGTTAAGGCCTGCCATAGGGGTGACTGATAGGTTTACATGTGCAGTGATATGGAGAGATATTGTTGTATTCCTCTTAGGGTATCCATAAACGGGCTTTCCAGTATCATGTCCTTATTTAGGCACAATTCGCCCTGCCCTTATATAGGCATAAAATCCCAGTCCTTATTTAGGCATTAAACCGTGCACTCCAAATACAGGCATGGTCTCGGACATCCGTCCACCCTAACATCACAACGAGTTCATGAAGAACAGACCCTTAGGCTGCGGGAGTTTCCCTAGTCCAGGACTATTGATTTCTTCAAGGACTCATATATTATGCATGAACCATTATTCCTTAGGGGTTCATTCATGACGCCTTTCGCTGTCCAACTCACGTCAATACTAACATTCTTAGGTGCTCTCAGGTATAAATATACCTTCCCTAGCCCCTGTAAACCAGAGGAGACCTCGACTTCAGAGGAGCCCGTTTCCCGGCCTGACGCACTGAGAAGACGCTGCCTTCCCTGCACGCAGAGAGCCCAGCTTCCAGTGATCTGACTTCCCTTGCGGGGTGTTGGAGTTCGAGTCTGGCAAAGAGATTCCTACCTCTCTCATTCTTCAGGTATGGAGCTGACTAGAACCTAGAGGGACTCTTGGCATACTAGGCATACTAGACTTAACATACTCTTAGTATACCATAGTAAGAGAATACTTCACCTACTTCTTCCCTCTTCCTACACCTAGGTCAGGTTAGGTACATTGGGGTAGAATTAGCTTAGCAACGCATCATATGAGTACTCGCATTTTTAGTCTGTGTTATTTATGTAAATGCATATGTACTAAAAGATAATGCTATCGCAGTATTATTTATTTCTACTGCTCACCCTGTACATTATTTATCTCGCATACTGTCTTGTGATCGTAACAGCACATTTTACTTACACCAGAAACAAGACTGTTCAATAAATCCTTTATTGAAACGCCCGTCTATTTCTTTCTGTGTAACTTGGAGAAAACTAAGCAGGCACGATTGAGCTGAGTGAAATAGTTATCTATTGTTTCCACGACTCTGGGACACGTTCTGATTCTAAAGAGAAACACAGTGGTCATGTTTTGCGGCTGCCAGAAACTACTCCCTTCTTGTTGTCAAGGAGTTTCTAGTGGCCTCTGAGCTAGCTGGCACAAGTAATTAAGTTTAATATACTCGATAGGGACATACTGACCTTAGTCCTATGTCAAACCTATAGGATATATTATTCCAATGCGCAGAGCCTATAAGGGAAATAGGAGCTACACTACATGGCGCCCAACGTTTGGTAAGGCAGTAATTCAACGTTAGATACTGAGTAACTCAGCCGTGCTTTTCTCTCAAGAGACCCCTACCCATATACTCCAAAAGACGTCTGGAGTGGGCAGGGTTAAGTATCCACCACGGCTACATAGGGCAGTACCCTATATATTAGCTGTTTGGTTTGCTCAACGTTGAAGGATACAGTGTTCCACAATATTGTGCACCTTATCTTTGTTTCCTTGAAACTTGTTCTACATTTTTCAAAAAACAAAATGCCTGGTTCCGACAATGAAGCCGGAAACGGTGGAGCTGCGGCTGATCCAGCCCAAGCAGCAGTTTTTAACATTACAGGTTTAAACGAAACCGAGGAGGGTGTTATAAACATCCAACCAAATTTAAGAAGAGCCATCACTCTAAAACTTATAAAACATGGCCTACCGCCAAGAGGAGGTAGAGCAGTTTTCGTGATAGAGGCACATGAATCCTTTCAGACAGAGGTATTCTATTCATGGGTAATATTTCCTGAATCTAATCCAGTAACACACATGTTTCACTTCTACAAAGAAGATGATCCACCAGAGGAATACATTCCTTTCGAGGATATAGAAATTCCATTAACATACCAGGAGCATCAGCTCTGGTTTAAAGCCGGCTACACACCTCATCCTGACATTGAAGAGATGTCAGATGAGGAGTTACTTACTCAACTCACAGAGTTAAGGTCCAATATGTCATGCGGACTTTTACAATCCGGCCACCATTGACATATCCAAATCCAACTCCCCAACAGGGGAATACACTAAAAATTACACCACAGACTCTATACGCAGTCATGGGTAAAATGCCCACAAAACGTGAGCTAATTCCATTTTGGATAGCTCAAAAAATTACTCAAATCGAAGCAGTATTTCCAAATACTAGCCCACATGAGAAGCACAGAATCCTAACAATTAGTTTACTGATGGGGATCACACCACAACTGGAAGACTGCACCACTTGGGGCTCAGTCTTTGCTGCCATCTATACTAAAACACATGGCATTCCGTCAATTGCGGTAATACCTGATGTCCTAAAACAAATTCAAAACGAATATGGGGCAGAGCCTGCTCTAAATTTAGGTATGAAATTACTGAAAAATTTCGACCAGGGCTCAACAATAATATTATCTAATATTAAAAAGGGAGGCAGCAGCAGTGGCGATCCGCCAAAAATTGAGGGAATTCGATGTTACAGAACATCAAACTGAGCTACCCAGAATAATAGAACAATCTTATGCAGAATTAGGCAGAGATAGTTTGGGTGATGTTAGGAGGCAGGAGGTGTGGGGATCGTTTTGGTTGTCCATTTTTATAAGTTGATGTCTCCGAGTAGGATGTAGTTGGTGGATGCGAGGGCCTGGGGTGCAATGAGGTGGACAATGGCATCGGTGAAAGAGGCGCGGGACCGGGTGGTCTGTAGACGAGGGTGCCGCAGAGGGTGGTTTTCGGGTTGGCCTGAATCTGGAAGTAGAGGTGTTCCATGTGGGTTCTTGGTTCATCTGAGTGGATGGTCAGGCAGAGGGAGCTTTTGTGGACAATGGTGATGCCTTCTCCTGGCCGGATGGGACGGTCCTTGCAGATGATCTTGTAGCCGTCAGGGATGGCGGTGGAGATGTCTGGCGCTGAGCTGGAGTTCGTCCAGGTTTCTGTAAGAAAGGAAATGTCGGGCGAGGCGGCAACGAGGAGGTCCCAGATCTCTGTGGAGTGTTTGTGGAGGGATCGTACATTGAGGAGGATGCACTTGACAGGCTTGGGTGCGGTGAAGGTCGGTAGGTTGGGTGAGGGAGCCAGGGTATGGAGGTGGGTGAAGGTGAGGTGGCAGTGCAGTCAGGAGAGCGGGCCATGGGTGTTGGTCGGCGTAGAGAGCTGGCAGTTGTTGTTGCGTCTGGGGTTGAGATTGTGAAAGATGCTGGCGTCGTAGCGGTGGTGGGTCAGAGGACCTGGGTTCCTGGCGCTGGGCGGGCTGGGTTACGGACAGGTGCCGATGAGCTTGCCTTTGACGCGCCTTTGACATGGCAGCAGTGCGGCCACCATTAAGTAGTGTGACGGGGAGGGCTGGTCAGCTGGGAGGCAGGGAGTTGGGAAAAACGGTGTGCTGGAGGAGGAGGTGGGAAGGGCTGTGGGGGTCAGCAGTGGCGGGAAAACAGGAAAGCGCTGGAGGGCAAGAAAAAGAGGCAAAGGCAAGAAGAGACAAGCATTGGCATAGCCAATAGGTCTCGCTTTTGGGACCTTATAAGTATTTAGTTATGCAGCACAATATCCTTTGTGCAACAACATCAACTGTTGCATGGGTAAACACTTATAAGGTCCCAAAAGCGAGAAAATGTAAATAAATGCCTTTTATTTATGTTGTTAAAACAAAAAGTAAAAGGCATTGTTATTTGCAATGTCAATAGCTGAAACTCGCGTAAATGCGAGACCTATTGCATTGCAAATGCTTGTTTTATGTGGCCTCCGTTGTTACGAGGATGTGTCCATACAGCATACTTTATAGGGGTGTGCCCTTCCCTCACGTTTTATAATTTGTATAACGCGTTTTGCATCAGATGCTGGCATTCCTGCGTCCCAGATTATTGCATGAGTTGCTCTGCAATGTACTCAATTTTACAGCTGTAAATAACGCTAAATACTGGGTCATACCTATGATTTTTAAGTAAGAGTCTTTTTTAGATGTTAGGGGTTGAGTACGCCGTCACAAAGGTGACAGATATCCCGTCCACACTATTACTGTCTCCACAGGCTATAAAGGGATCGCAAACAGGCGCCAAGTTCTAAATCGGGCCCTATATCTTTCCTGATAGAATGTATTGCCACTCATGATACCAGACGTGTATTTTGAAGTGCGCCGCGTTTCTTTGATGGTACTTTTAGTTAAAACAGCTCGCACGTCTTTCGTATTATTTTAGATGCCATTGGCGGGAGTGATTGTGCCGAGTAGCGCTCCAGACAGCGTGTTTTCCGGTGGGTTCACCGGTTGTAGATTTTGATGTTAGAACAGGCACACATTTCATGGCGCCCTCTCTGGCTGGATTGCGCATTTTCGTAGAATGTATTTTGCATCGGCGCGCGCTCCTTTCCATTCTTAACCCGGACTTCACCTGGCAGCATGCAGCCAGCGGAGCTCGTCTCTCTCGCCCAGAGGATGGCATCTGTGGCATCGCTTATGCGGTAGTATCTGTGCCATCGCACAACTTTATTATGTGTGCCGTAGTCGGGCGGGCTGTTGGTAATCTAAGCCACACAGGTTTAACGCCCACAATAATTCACAAGTGCCCTGCAGGTGCTTTGATAGCCCGCGCTTTGTGCGAGTCCAGATATGTCTATCTTTGCCTGCTTGTAGAGCAGTTATCCGTGACTCGTGTGATTGGAATGGCCTGTGCTCAGCACGTGCTAACATTCCCAAAGGGGCAGCTTTAACGACGGATGCGCCCTGCCTTTCACATTTGTAGGAATATTCGACATAGGTCTTGACTGCAGTGCACCTTGCAAGTCTTTTGAGCCAAGAGTGTTGTTTCCGGTGCCGCGGCTGTTTGAGTGTGTGTGTGGGGGATGGGTGGGGGGGCAGGGGGAGCATCGAGCATGGTGGGCAGTGCTTATCAGGCAGCACACGAGGGCTACATGGTTATTACAGGACATCCCGCCTTTAAATGGCGCTTAAGGGAAGGCATCTGAGGTGGACAGAGGTAGCACGTGGGACAGCGCTCATGGGAAAACACTTGAAGACTGAGCTAGAAAAACAAGCATTTGAAGGCACGAGCGGGGGAGGAGGGGGGCGACGCGAGTGGTGCGCGCGCGCGCCACAGCGAGACATCTGTTTTGCATTATCGGGCACAATAATGCAAAACAGATGTCTACCGTGCGACGTAACCGCAGGGGAAAAGGCCATGCGCACGAGCGTCTGGTCAGCTTTTCAAACTCCCTAACTATAAGTCTCGCAGACAGCGCTTGCGCGCTACTCGAGGCTCGACCTAAAAAAAGGCACAAAGAGTAGGAAGAAAGAAAAAGGGAGAGCAAAGAAAAGATAGAAGCAGCAGAGGGACAGAGGGCAGAACAACAGAAGAGCAGAATTTCTCTCTCACTGGACGACCACGGCTGAGGTGCATGCAGGAGCCTGTGGGTGGAGGAGGGCCTTGAACACCCGACCTAGAAGGGTCAGAGCACACTCAGGGGGCAGCTACCTAGTGGTGGAGATGGGCGGGGGAGAGCAGTGACACTGACCAGGTCAGGAAGTGACATCATGTAGATGCTTTACCTAGCTGAGACTCATAGCTGAAAGTGATAACGGAGAGAGAGCAAGTGGCATCATGTAGATAGTGGACATAGCAGAGAGTGATTGCGGAGCGATGGGAAGTGACATCATGTAGATGCTGTGCGTAGCTGAGAATGATTACAGAGAGATAGGAAGTGACATCATGTAGATGCTGTACACAGCTGAGAGTGATTGCGGAGAGGTAGGAAGTGACATCGTGTAGATGCTGTATGTAGCTCTGAGTGATTACGGAGACATAAAAGTGACATCATGCAGATGCAGTACGTAGTTGAGAGTGATAACGGAGATATAGGAAGTGACATCGTGTAGATGCTGTACGTAGCTGAGAGTGATTGCAGAGAGGTAGGAAGTGACATCATGTAGATGCTGTACATAGCTGAGAGTCAGTACGGAGAGATGGAAGTGACATCATGTAGATGCTGTATGTAGCTGTGAGTGATAACAGAGAGATAGGAAGTGACATCATGTAGATGCTGTACACAGCTGAGAGTGATTGCGGAGAGGTAGGAAGTGACATCGTGTAGATGCTGTATGTAGCTGTGAGTGATTACGGAGAGATGGAAGTGACATCATGTAGATGCTGTACGTAGCTGAGAGCTATAATGAAGAGATAGGAAGTGGAATCAAATGGCTCCTGTATTCAGCTACGAGTGATAGTCAAAGAAAAGGAAGTGACCTCACTTATCACAGGGATGGTGGCCTGCTGGGGACAGCAGACCACCATGTCTGTGTTTGCTTTGTTAAAAAAGTTACTTTAAAAAAAAAAATGCAACCCGTTTCCCTCATAGGAAAATGGGATACATTTAAAGGAAAAAAATGAAAAGTTTTCTTTTCATTATTTAAGCGCAAACAATGGTCCGTGGGACCATTGCCTGCTCTTAAAAAATATTTTTGCATACATTCACAAAGGAGAAGGGGTCCCTATGGGACTCCTTCCTGTTTGCAAATGGCTTACCACGAACTTGAAGTAGGTGGTAACTGTGATTGTTTTGTCGCAAAACAATTATACATCCCCCTACGACTCGCTACAGGTGAGAGCCCCTGGGTCGCAACCTCCTCGACAAGCCGGCGTAGGCCATCCAGACGAAGACCGCCCCTACCGACGCAGTGAAACTGAAGACCTACGTCTGCTGCCCGTTTGCACAAACGACTCTGGCTGAAAGTTGACCTTGCACGGTGCAAGAAGGAATGACCAATGACCCACACACTGGTGGTAGCCATGTGCCCTAATTCAAATAAACTGGAGTGAAAACATTATCGTTACTTCAACGGTCCAGCGAGAGCCCCTGTGCCCATATCAGATTGAGCCGCACATAGTGTTGTAGCAGTCCGACTTCCACCTGCCAATCCTCTTGACTGCTTCTGCGTTAAGCGCTGCTCCTACTGCAGATGTTGCTGCACCTATCCC
Source organism: Calotriton arnoldi (assembly GCA_963921515.1). Taxonomy (NCBI): domain Eukaryota; kingdom Metazoa; phylum Chordata; class Amphibia; order Caudata; family Salamandridae; genus Calotriton; species Calotriton arnoldi. Next base: position 546,800 of record CAWUFW010012041.1, read on the forward strand.
TTAGGAATGTGTATTGAAGGTACCCTGGATGTCCGCTGCCACAAGGGCTCTGCGCACAACATGAGTAAACTGGGATTTTGTCTGGTGAACTCCTGTAGCACGGACCAATAGTGCAGCTGATGCCACCCTGGAATGTATCTGCAAGAATGCATATGCCCCTTGATTGGACACCCCAAAAGACTGCCTGCTCTCCTCAGGATCACTTATTTTATTTATTTATTTATTTGAAAAGTTTTATATAGCGCGGGCTAGACCCGGAGGTATCAGAGCGCTTTACATGAGGATAATGTTTACAAAAGAACAGTGTTACATAGTTACAGTAGTTTCTAGAGCATAACATAGCATAAAGAAAGACAGTGTGAAATAAATAACATCCATTGGTAGCGCAAAAAATAACATAGATGACAAGTCCTGAGAAGCACAGATGGTAGAAGGGGAAAAGCCAGGGGGTAGGAATAAGTATCGAGTCAAGGAAGACCGGTCATGGCGAAGAGAACATCCGTGGATACCAACAAAGTTAGAGTTAGTAAGTCGAACAAGACCGGAGGCTCAGAGGGGGTCAACAAAGGGCGAATGTTCAATTTGGCGGTAAAGGGCGCTGACCGGTGGCAAGAAACAATCAGGGGGACCGTCGGATCCGCAAAATGGAGGAACCAGGACAAAGACCCCATAAACTGCGTAAACAAGATGGCGGGAATGGGGGTAGACAAAAGTCCGAATAAAATGTCAGCATTAAAAAAAAAAAAAAAACCTACCCTAAAAGCGAAGCTGAATGGGGAAGGCAGCAGTCGGTTCGGGAGGGAGGGAGGAAAGGTAGAGGGTCGCAGATCACTCTCGGGGTCCTCCAGGTCAGGGGAATACAGCACGGGCGTCAGGGCATCCATCCTGGAAGAAGAAAGCAGTTGCTGAGCCAGGAGGGCGAGCAACTCAGAAAAAAACCAGAAAGCAGGCTCAATGTACAGTACAGCAGCGTCGTGAAATAATCTTTGCTGCGTTCACATCGTTTCTCATTCCTGCGCAGTGGGATGCCAGGAAACCGCGCCTCAGGTCCGGAAAGTCAGGCGACAGTCGGAGGAGACAGAGATCCTCCGCCATATCCCCAGCAGCTGCCCAGGAAGAAAGAAGATCCACTTTTCCCTGGTAGCTCAACAGGGAGGCGGGGGAAGAAAGCGACACCGCGGAGAAGACGAGGAGAGCTAGGCCCGAAGTCCGGCTGGGTAGATGACGGCTGAGGCGACAAAACCGGAGCCAATCTCCCCGAAACCCGAGCTAGCAGCTCCACCGGACATCGGCCAAGATAGCTCGGTCTCCGCGGTCGGGACATCCATCACGCCTTCATCCGAAGATCTCGAGCCAGAAAGCAGGAGATTGGAGAGACGATGACCGCAGTTGAAACATGACCCCCGGTGAGTAAAGGGGTCCGGGTAGGAGGTAGAAATCAGGGGATAAAGGCCAAAAAGGCCATCCCTCGCCGGGAGCTCCCGGCCAGAGCTCCTCACCTGTCGGCCATATTGGCGCACTTGATCCCCTTTTCCACATTGGTCTGTTTTAGAGTGTGGTATGGTGACTACCAGAGTGTCCCCTAGCCATGAGATATTACTGAGTAAAATACCACTGTGGATGTCCTGTTTAGACCTTGCCACACTTTCAGAGGCCCTCAAGGTTCCATAGAAGGCAAGAGAAAAGGCCGCTGTAAACAAAGGTTCCTCCTATCCAGCCTCACATACCCTGTGCAAGTCCCCTATGATCTTTTTCAATTTATCAACATCTATAGGGCACCTTTTGTCTGGGTGTACCCTTCCAACCTCTCCCATCCCTTCAAGGCTTGCTTAATCCAAAAGGATTGTGAATGATCCAAGTCTCCCCCGAGTTTGGCAAAGAAGGTGACTGCCACTAAGTGCCGCCTAGCTGAGGATGCCAAACTACCCTGAACCCTCATGTGTTCCAAGAAACCCAGCCAGTTATCTAAACAACAAAGCTGTGCTTGATGATTGCATGCGCTGAATGCAACGTAGCGACACGTAGCCCTTTTGTAAACTCCCAGGGTCCTAGGTGCAAGGCTGGCTGCGATTAGATCAGGGATAGTTGTGTTCCAAGGTTCCAGAGATGTGTGGGTTCGGCCTCTGTCTGAGGATAGAAGCGCTGAAAACACTGCAGCTTGAGATGAGATAACGCATCAGCAGCGTTATTCAAAACTCCGGGCACATGTCTTGCTTTAAACAAAATGTTTTTCTCTAGACTAATCAAGAACAACTCTTTCAACAACCTGAGCACCTTCTTGTATTTTGCATGCTGGAAGTTAATACTTTCCACTACAGCCATGTTATCAGACCAAAATGTGAAAGATTGATTGCGGAATTGGTCAGTCCAGATATGCAATGCCACCAAGATTGGAAACAGTTCTAACAAGCATTGGCATAGCCAATAGATCTCGCCTTTGGGACCTTATAAGTGTTTAGGCAGAGCTATTGGCTTCGCCAATGTTTTTAAGCTATGTTGTAGAGCAGTGTGGCTACTGTGCAGTATGTTGAAAAGGTAGAATAGAAAAGTGTTATAAGCAATTTTGTTACCTTAAATATAACCAAGAAGACATTATGTACATCTGAACGACCCTATTAAAGAAAGAATATAAAAATGTCCTCTAGTTTTCTTGTCCTTGCAGTGCTGACAACTTCTTCTTGCCTGTTCCAATACTCTAGGCAGATATGCAATGATAGGCAGCCCCTCCCCTACACGTGCAGCTGCGTGATAACGTTCCATGAGGCGTATCTGCAATGTTACTGCTTTCCCAATGTGATGGGAAACGGGCCGCAGTTATTTTTTACTAAAATTAAAAAGTGGGAAAGGATGTTCCGAAACAATTTTTGGTTTGTGGTCGAGGTCAGAGGTTAAGGAACCTTTGTATAACGGGTCAGAAACTCTTGGAAACATTTATGCAGATGGGAACTAGTGCGCCCTGCCAGGTGGAATTCATTCCAGCATACTGTTCACGTGACAACACACCGGCCCCAGCTGCCCATATTTAAAGAAACTGCAGACGCACCCCTCAGCATTGGGCGTTTGTGTAAATGAGGCTGGGCGCTCTTATTTTTAACTTTCCAAATTCACCTCACTTGTGCCATACTGCTGCAGGGCTGCCATGCGAGCGCTTCATATTACACTGAAAACATATTGTGTAACAAGGGACTATGTGGTGGTATATTTTAATACTGATAAAACCCCAAGCCCACATAACCAACAGGTGGCACGGGGACCCGCGCTCCTCTCAATTATTCCAGTCGCTTCCGACACTCTAGCTTGAGGTCTGGACATGGACTGTTTTATGAAGACATACACAATGTGTCCCACTGCTGTCCAGGGAGCGTCCAAACAGACATTTTGAAAGCAGTGAAGCAAACTCTGCATGTCAGCAGGTCACATGCACAGGCATTGGCTGCTGTCCTCCGTAAGTGATGGGGGGTCTGATTTCCGCCAGGCACACACACACACACACAGGTTGCCCCTTGGCATCCGAGGGGCGCCAGCATGTCAGGGCGGCTCATGTACACTACGCAGCAAAAACCCATGCGCATCTCGTCTCGCCCTGGATGTAAAGGCAGAGACAAGCCTTCGTCACAACAAGTACGACGTGTACAGGCAGCTGGGATTTAACCGCAGATAAGGAGCTCTGCCCTCCATGATGTCAAATGCCGGTGTGCAGCAGAGGGGGCTGTGTGTGGTTAGCATGTGGTAGGTAAGGTACTGGAATATCTTTCAATGGCATGTGACGTGCACTTCCGACATAAACCCCCGCTGAATATGGAGGTGACACAATCCCAGTGCTCCACAGATCATCATGAGACATGTTCTTGGGGCCCTGCCCACATGTTACAAGAAGCGAGGAGACACGCTTATTTGCAGAGATGTGCACATGCAATTAGAACCACACACATAAAGAAGACCTACTTTGGCTTTCTGCAGTGAGGTGAAGCACAGTTCATGCACAAAGGGGTTCCTGACAGGGGGCGCCAGCTCCTGGTCAATGCGACCCCCCAAGGCCCGACGAGCACCTCCGGGTCTGGCTCAGCCTCATTCTCATGACGGGCGAGGGCGAGGAGATTCCGTGAACAGGATGCTCAATATAAAAAAACGCAAGCGGTACTAAAAGCAAAATGGGGACAAAACAAATACACAATTGTAAGGGAAGAAAAGAAGGCGCACAGGGTGGTCTACCGGGCTAATAACTGAATAAAAAAAATGAAACCTGACCCAAAACAGATGGCAGCCTGCGCGCCGCTCCTGCTGGCTCCCGAGAGCAAAACGCTATGGGAGTAAACATTTCCCGAAAAGCAAAGACTGGCGCGAGAGAGAAGCGGGGGAGAGTGAGCACCGCAGCGCGGCGATCGCGCTAATTAAAAACAGATGGTGACATGACCCCGAACAGATGGCGCCCCTGCTCGTAACCGCAAGCCGTAGGCCCTGGGCGGACACATTCCCTGGGAAAGGTGGGACATGCACCCGCCTTTGCCGAATTGTGTGCTGTCTTTTTATAGACGCACGCAAAGCCCAATAGAAAAAATGCACAAAAAAAACCACACGCACGAGCGTGTGAAAAGTCCAGAGTGATTCCAAGAGGTCATTTTCCTAGGGCAGCGCATGCGCGCTGCGCTAGGCTCGACCTAAAAAGGTGATGTTCCTTACCAATCCTGACTCGAACCAGGCCTGGGGCCATGCCTGTGCACACCACTTGTTTCCCAATATAGACCCAAAACCAATGCTGCCTGCTGCATCTGTGAACAACCCAAAATCATGACTTGACCACAAAGGAGCTGGCTAACCCTGGAACCATTGAAATTTGAGAGAAATGACAACCAGATCCTTAAATCCTGTTTTTGATCTGCTGACAGGCGTGTCCTGTGGTGCTGCTCCCTCAAACCAGACATAGCCTGGGCTATGGAATGCGAGAAGGGACGTCCCATTGGTATTATACGTAAAGCAAAATTGAGCTGTCCCACAAGAGCTTGTAACTGGTGTAAGGTGACCTTCAGTGCCCCCAGTCAGGATTCATGTGAAGGTGTGAAGGCCTGCACCTTTTCTACTGGCAGTCTACATTCCCCTTCAAAGGAATCGATCTCTATCCCTAGGAAAGTCAATGTCGAAGCCGGCCCAGCGGTTTTTTCATGAGCCTGGGGTACCCCAAACTCAGACAATAACCCCTAAAGGTTGCTAGGGACTTGGCACAGTGGTCAGGATCACCCGGTCCCAAGAACAGGAAGTCATCCAAATAGTGAATCGCAGGTAGATCCAGAAACCTGAGTATCTGACCTATTCCAGGAAGGTGCTGAATTGTTCAAAATAAGTGCACGAGACTGAGCAGCCCATGGGCATGCACCTGTCATAGTAGAACTTCCCTTGGAACTGAAAACGCAACAGATGGTAATCATCAGGGTGGACTGGCAACAAACGAAATGCTGACTCTATATCCACTTTTGCTAACAGGGATCCTGGCCCTAGCTGCCGTAACAGCTCAAAAGCACCATCAAGGGATGCGTACTTGACCGAAGACAGGGGAGGGTTGATGGTGCCATTAACAGAAGCCCCTCTAAGCTAACTTAAATTCCCCTGGATCTTTTTGAGGAACCAATCCCAGGGGAGAGCAAACAAAGTTTGGAAATGGAGGCTTATCAAATGGCCCAGCCACCCTTCCCAATGTCGCTTCTTTGTTAATCTTTCTTTTTGCCACCTCCATCCCCTGGACCAAAGACTGTTGGTTCTTGCAACATTTCGGGCCCTGCAGCCCTACCCCGGGAATCCTGAAACCAAAGCGAAAACCAGAGTGCATCTTCCTGCTGTGGGTATTTTTTTATCCAAGGGTTCATAACCAGTAGTGAGACCGGGGAGGGATTAACAAACCCAGAGGAGAGGACCCCTTCATTTCTGCCCACTTTTTTCCTTGGATTTCTTAAAGCATTTAAACTCTGGGTGCCTTGTCGTCCCACAAAAGGAATAATTGTGCTTAAATTTGCAAGACAATTGTGGCCTTGAACATGCGTTCTCATTATATGCCCCTTTTCGCTCTCCCCCTCCTGATGAAAGGGCATCCGGCCACTGCCCTCTGGCTTCTTCAACATCATACAACGCAACCGCGCATTCACATCTGTCTGATCCCAAACAGCCCTGGGCTCGTGGCCTTCTTCAACCGGAATGCTTTATCGTATTCCCTTCAGCAGAACCCCCCAAATTCCTCATAAGGCCCCACTATTTTGTTCATATATTAGGAAGTCTGAGGCCCCCACTATGGGTATTTCTCAAGGAGAACTGACTGATAAAAAGTAAAACCCTTAATCCATTTCATTATTGTCTGTTCAGCCTTTGGCTTCTTCCATTCATGTGAGCAGTCTTTGGACTCCTTGGTGTGCTCATCTGCTGGTTTCACCACCGTGAGTCCAAACACTTCAACATATGCACCTTTCTTTATTTTAGCCTTCATGTCCTCAGATGAGTGCAAACCTAACTGATCCCCAGGAGAAAGGACCTGATCACGGGCACTACAGGCGGTAGTTGTCCCCTCACCTTTTGTCCCTGCCGCAGACCCTACAATTGCTGTGGGGGCCCTGGGTGGCTTATTGGAGGGGAGACCATCCCGGCTGTCACAGGTTGTGCATCCACTGGCCCCGGTTGCTGGGTAGAAGCACAGGGGAGACTCTGGGTGTCAGCTCCGCCCACAGGTGGAACGCGTGGGTGTCTTCCCAATAGGCTTTTTGCCGCTATCGATGCTGCCCTGTCCCCTGCCATGATCGCTGAGCCCTGATGGCCTAATTGTCAAAGCCATGGTAGCACCCTGGCTAAACTAGTTAACAGGTCAGTTCCAGAACTACCTGAGCCCGTCCCAGTCAGCTCCCTGTCTATCACTCTCTCCTCCCCTCGCACTATGACCTCACTTGAAGACTGGCTAGTGGTTGTGGGAACCCTTGCATGTGTCTGGTCTGCTCCTGCTGTCTCCCCCGCCCTTTGCGGGTCCGTTCCTTGCTCGCTTTTTGACTGGTGGGATTGCTGCTTTTGGGGGGACCCCCGTCCACCTAGGGCGCTCTTCACCCCCTGGTACAGTAAGGGTGGGGGGTTCTGTACTCGGCCCTGGTTGTGGATCAGCCTCTTTCTGTGCCAGGGAGGTCAGTGCAGGTTGAATTCGGGCTGGAACCTGATCTGTGGCATCTAACCGCCCCATGACCACCTGCTAATCCATTGTGCTTTGCACGCGTGGGATCGTATTCCAACCTCGTCACCAAAATGTAGTGGGCTGGCCCCACGTGTTCAGGAGACATAGTAGATGTAGCCGAGTTGAGTTTCACGTTATTTATTAAGTCCTTAAGAAGTATTTACAGCGAGCCCCAGCCCATCTTCCAACGGACACCCAAGCATTCCACTCATGTCAATCACGCCAACATTCCACCCAGAACACTCACACTGGCTGAGCAGCTAGGGACAAGGTGAAAGGGAACATTACAGCATAACATGAGAATACTACACACCTCCATGCTAGTTTTCCTTTTCGGAGGCATTTCTACTCCCTGATTATGTGACCCTACTTCTAGAAATATCCTAAAAGTCTCAAATAAAATAATCAATCCTGCTCCCACAAAAAAGGACCTCAGCAGAGGACACAAGAACGACAAAGCACCCAGTTAACCCCCAATCAGGTGAAGCTTTGCCTAACTAACAATTAAGTGCAAGTCAGTCCTGGTGCCCCAACAAGTCTGCCGCATTAGCTGAGCGTCAAACGGAAACAACAGCACCGGATACTGAAAAGCTGCCTAACACCCTCCCAAACTGCAAGGTTATCAGATTTAAACAAAGAACAAAAAGAAAACAGTGCCTCATTAATGTGTGCGTGCACAGCGCCACCTACTGCTCAAATGGGGTCACCCCAACCAAAATTCAAAAGTCTTTGCAATTATTAAACCCCCGAAGTCTGCCTGAGCAGTGTGAGCATAATGGGGTAGGCGCAGCCACGCTGACTCCCTCCCTCCCAGGAGCCAAATTACTGAAACATGCTGGTGCCTGCTCCCCCAAACCCCCTCACCTTACATGCTCTCCAGGAACAGCGACCTCTGGAACCTGGGAAATCCGATGCCCAGCTGGGCAAGGGTCCCAATGGAGACCACCGCCATCCCCGGGGCCCCCAGGCAGGGGCAGCGTCCAGCAGGACGCAGGGGGCCAGGGAAGAGAGCAGCTCCAGGGGGAAGCAGGCGAGCAGCAAGGTAAAGAGATCTCCCAAAAGGGCAGCGTGCACCCGCAGTCCTCAGGGGCAGCAGGGTGCCCACTAGGTTCATCTTCAGCCATTTAAGCTGTCCTGCCGCCCCTGTACCTGCCCAGGCAACCCCGCTGCCCCCAAGGCAACCAATCATTGCCCGCGAAAATCCAAAAGATGGAGCCACCGTTAGACCGCTGACCCCGAACGGTCCAATCCGGCCCGCACCTGTCTTCGGGGCCCTGTGATGGGGGTGCGGCCCCTTGTCCATTAGGAAAGGATGCCCCTGGCACACCCCTTCTCTAATAGCCACTCGCAAACTCTATGTCACAAACGGGCCAATTTCCCGCGTGCGACCGCTAAAACAGTCGTACATCTGGCCCTTTGCTCCCTCCTGCTGCTTACAATTGGTGCAGTCCAGTGTCGCTCTTCTTTGCTGCCTCCTCAGTGGTTCACGTAACGATACCTCACTTCCGTTTTTCAGCAGAGGAGCACCGCCCAACTACAGTTTCCTTCCCCTTGCATTCTTTATCTGTTGTTGAGGAGAACTCTATTTTTGTAATTGTTGGCTTTCTCTTTAAATATGGTGGCCGCGCCTTTCTGTTGTTCAACACGGCGCGGCTTGCCCACCTCTATTTTTAATAACTGTAAACATATTTTAACTATCAGCGCAGCGCCAGCTCTACAAGCGCCACGCTTTATTTCTTACTTTCTTTCTTGTGTCGTATTCAGGCGCTGCATCTTCCTGTGAGGGGCCCTCCCTGGCGCAGGGGCAGCTGTGTCGAGTTCACACCCCCATGAGCAGCATTAAAACATTTTAAGTATTTTATTTTTTGTCTGCTTTTTTAGGTTTCTATCTGCATTTTTAATTCAGCTATGAGAAATGAAAGTTTCTGTTGATATTTTAAATAGAGCCCATTGCCTTGGGACTGCTTTGAAATCGTTTAACGGGGAGGAAAAAAGTATTTACAAATCAAAGAGCAAAATTGTATCCTTATTTTAATCGTATTGAACAAAACAAGCATTGGGATAGGAATATATGCCCCGCGGTGCAAATATGTGTTTTTGACAGCGCAGGGCACGTCGAGCACACGCCCTGCCGCTCTCCACTATCAGTGCCTAGCTGAGGAACCCCAGGAGGTTTCCGTGCATGAGTGAGACAAGCACCGCACAGTGCAGGTCAGAGGAGTGGAAGTGTAGGCCGTGCTCTCTCTGGAACACATAGACATTGCGTTCACTCTCCTCTTTATCCTACACCTGCTGCAGGAATTGGCATCTAAAGTGAGTTAAATGTTTTTACAAATCTGTGTGAGCTTCACTCATGAACAGTTTAGCCCAGGCTGGGCGGTTGTTGCTGGACTCACTTCCCCTCTCATCTCTCTCTCACACTCCCACTCTCATCGCCCAATACCACTGCCCTCTCTCCTCCCTCCCTCAGTACCTCTCTCCTCTCTATACTGTCTGCTCACACATGCTACCTTCCAGTACCTCCTCACGCTGTGCACAAGACCCCCTCTCGCCTCCCCCGTGCCCTTTCCGCTTGTCCCTCTATCTCTATCTCTCGCTCTCGTACTCCCTCTCACCCATCTCTCTCGCTCTCTCATGCACTATTCCCGCCGCTCTCGTGTGGTTAACTTCAGGCCTTCGAGTACAGTTTCTATCCAATAACTTTTCAAAGTTTCCATCCCTTAAACCCACGCTCTCCTCCTCTTCTTAAAGTGTCTTCTTCTGCGCACACAAAACCTCCCCCTTGTGCGTTCATAGCCTGCTCTCCCCTTCTTTCCATCTTTCTCCCACTGTATTTCTGCTCCTCTGTCTCAAGTTCAATAACCGCTTCCTACATAAACTCCCGGTCCCTCTCATTCTTCCTTTCTATCATCACCGTAATAAGCTTTATTTCGGCAATTACCATAAAAGCAAACACAATAGCTTAAAACTGTAAACTCATGCATAAAAACACTTAAAATCATAAAAAACAACATATAAAATATTTGAAATATTTATAATACCCACAATTAAGACTAGCAGCAACAGAGGGAACATCACAACAGTTTTAAGATGCGAGAGTGAATTTAATCTAAAACTGCTATTCTGATTATATGACAGGGGGTGGAACTCGGACATACGAGAATCTTAGGTACTAGACACTGGGCGGCAATGTGGCAGACGTTCTCTGTCTGTGTCTCCACATATATACAAGAAACCAGGAGACAACAGAGACAGTAAATTGAGTTGTCTCTGCCCTGAATACCCTAGTTGCAATTTTGCAGTCCCTAATGCCCAAGTTACAGCATAACGGCAAAAACAACAGTTGATGGACAGAATGCAGAACAATGTCATACATTCACCCCAGTACAGAGATCTGGGCCTAAATCCATCGTTTTTTTGCTCACCATGCCATTCCAGTTTGGACCCAGCCATATGCAAATCAGTCTTGACCCTGTGCCCAATGGGAACAGTCCAGCCCGAACTGCCAGGCCATAACGGCAAGATCCATTTCCTCCTGTGTACATGATACTGTGGGCAAAAGTACAGGACATGATCTACAGTTTCCTTAACCTCTGGGCAAAATCGGCAGCTTAGGTCGGGTTCAGCATCAACTAGGGTGCGCCGCCACTTCGCAGTAAACGATGGAAGTGGCAAAGTCCCAATTCGGGACTTAATGTAGAGCGTCTTAGCATCCAGAGGCTCAATTGTGTCCATATACCTTTTCAACAAATAAGTGTCTTTAAATTCCAAAAAGGTAGAAGTTAGGGTACCTGCCCCCCATACTGGTGCAATCTACCATCTACTTATCTCGTATACCGCTCCTTGCACGTAGACTTGAATATGCCACTAGACATTTGCGGGTGAGCCCAGATGTCGCCGCACCCGATCTCCTCAAGTGAATTCTTAATAAAGCCCAACTATGGAATTCTAATGGACCCGGGAAGGTTTATAATCTCTTCCAAGCCCAGCCGATGGGGTAATACACCTAGTGAGGACCAGATCCTCCTCCAGGGCATCAAAGGTCTGAGTTTTACTTTGTGGGTAAGTGATCGAATGCCAAGATCTATGCGAAGTGCTACGAATGGAGTACTGGGGGGAAGATTGGTGAGTAGTCAAAGGAAACGATTTTCAGTCAACTCCAAATCGTTGACGTTAACATGCTCCCAGAGCTCCCCGCCATATAAATACCCCCCCAAGGCTTGCAAGTCAGGTGTCATCGGACGTAAGCTGGACCCCTTCAAGGCTCTCTGAAGGCCACCACTATAATGTTCTAGTCTGAGTTTGGACTTGTGTATCTGGGGTGACCAGCCAAATTGCTCATTAAGAGTAAGACCCAGGTATTCAAAGGTGTGGACACTCTTCAATTGGGTACCATTGAGGACCGAGTGTGATTTGGCCGTCTTGACTTGAATTTTATTGACTGATCGATTAATTAAAATCATTACAGTAAAATAATAGAGCTTTGGGTGCAAAGTGCAAACACCAATGTTATTCATATTTCATTTATGCTTAAAACTATTCATAAAAACGTTAAAATGCTCAGACTTAAAAGTTCTGGGCAGCCTGGTGGCACCCCTTAGTGCCTCTCGGGGGTCGCCGTAGTTACTTCGACATCATTCGGCATGTCCGTTGCAGGAACAAAGTTGTATTCTTGTGACTCCTTTAAGGCGATCTCAATCAAGTGCGTACATTTCCCCATTCTCGCTAAGTTCATTGTTGTTGACTTGGAGAAACATATGGCCGAGGCCTCTCTGCTGGTCTTTGCCCCATTGGCAATACAAATCGGGCCGAGAAGGCGCCTGCGGTCATTGTTTAGTTTGGGGCAGCAGCACAGGAGATGTAACCAGGATTCCTTCCTAAAGGAGCACAGCCTGCAGTCTATGTTTTCCCCCTTACGTGCCCATGTTGGATTGAAGTCACTGATACGTAGCGTTATTAGTCTCATAAAGAGGATTTTACTACGGACTTGTGGTGTCAGGGCCTCACTAAGATAGAGTTGGGCTTTCCCCGGCATGTATGATTTGTTCAGTGGCTCTAAGTTGGAGCTAGACCGGAGGGCTTTGATATCTTGTGCAAAGGATGTTTCTCGAACTTGCTTGTTTACTGCTCTCTTCCAGGCTGTAAGCGGAATTTCCAGGAGTCGCAGACTAGCTCCCTCTATCTTCAAAGTATTGAAACAGAGGCCCAGTTTGAGATTCCAAACTGTCCCTACCGCCTCAAATGCGGATCTCAGTTGGTATCTTAAAGAGTCCGCTGGGACCCTCAGGGTCCTTAGGTATAACATTATAAGCTCCCCCTGGCACGTCAGGGCTGGCCTCTCAAGTCCAAGCTCCAATCTCAGCCTTTATTTCCTGGCAGCCCGAGGAGCAAGCAGTACTGATTTGTACGCTTTAGCTTGGGCTTGGTTTGAAAAGACATCAAGTGATCCTGGGAAGGCCTGGTGACCGTAACTGATGGCTGGAAGAAGTTCTGCTTTTAATGCCGTCAGTACTGGGGCCGCTGTGGGGCTCAGCAAATGTTGGCTCAGCTTTTTTAGCGATTGTATGACGTTCCTGGCCTTGAAGTTCAGATGTTTCAAGTGAATATTTGCATTAGCCCACTCTGAAAACCAAACCCCAAGATAGTTACAGCAAGCCACTGTGCCTATGTGTAGATCCCCCATGCACAATAGTGCTTGCTTTTTGAAGCGATATCTCCCAAAGACAATTACCTTAGTTTTCCCCTGGTTGACCATCAGGGAGTTTGCCTTGTAGTATCGATCCAGCGCATGCAGGGCTCGTTGGAGGCCCACTTTAGTGTCGTCCATTATTGCTGTATCATCAGCATATTGTAATACTGGCAGCCTCACACTTCCCAGCCTGGGAGCAACTAAGTTGGCACCTTGCAAGGCAGTCCCCAGATCGGCGGTGTGAAAGTTGAAAAGGATGGGCACCAACACACAGCCCTGTTTGAGCCCGTTGTTTGTGGCAATTTTGGGGGTCACTGTGTGGGAGCTTGTTTTGACCCGCACCCAGGTATCATCGTATAGCGATCTTATTGCATTCAGTAATTTGGATGGTATTCCCCAGTTGTCTAATTTCCACCATAGCCTTGTGCGGTCAACTTTGTCAAAAGCTGTGCTGTGATCAATGAAACAGCAGAACAGTGGTAGGCTTTTCTTCTTCACCACCTGAGCTGATAAATGAGCTAGTGCTATAATGTTGTCCAAAGTCGACGACTGTGACCTGAAGCCGGACTGGTATAAGGGGATGATGCCTTTTTCTTGTACCCAGGACTCCAGCTCCTTCAGAAGAAGTCTGGCATAGGCCTTTGCTTCAAGGTCGAGAAGGGCGATAAGCCTGTAATTTGATGCCTTCAGGCGATCGCCTTTTTTGAAGATAGGGACGAGTATAGAGCCCCTCCAAGATTCTGGTGTCTTTGCTGTAGAAAAGATATTGATGAGCAGTGGAGTTAGGATTGCTGCCCAAAAGTGCAGCGCTGTTTTGAATACAGGGGCTGGTAATCCATTCGGCCCTGGGGTTCCGTCGTTCCTCATTTTCTTCAAGGTCTTGATCACCATGTTGGTGTTAGTAAAAACTGGTGTCCTACAGTGTTCCTCTTCCCAAGTGGTCTGGTCTAGTGGAACATTTTCGCAGAGGATGCCCCAATCTTGGAGATTTGTGCTGTTTAACCGGCTCTGCCCCACTCCCCAACACCTCGCTTCGGGGCTGCCTTTATCGGAGGAGGCAGGCGAGTATAATTGTGTGACATGTTTTATCCAGTCCTGCTCTGCCACCCCATTTTCTTTTAGAGTTTCTCGACTACTCAACTGGTTGATGTGCCTCCACAACCCGGAGTGATTCTTGTCCTTCAGCAGGGAGAACACTTTGAGCCATTCCTTCTTTATGTATTCATTTTTAGGCTCCCACTGTTTCTTTCTTAGGGCTGTAACCGACGGACCCGCGGCTGGTCTGCCCCCTCTCTTCCTTGCTTCTAGGGCCTTGCGGAGTGCACGTTTGTCTTCGAGTATGACTTTTGGAGGGGGTTTGCTTACTGCTATTGACAGTTCTTTGGTATATGGACGTTGGTGTTTGGGGTTTCCCAGGCTTAATTGGAGGTCTTCCACAATATTCTCCCAATCCTTTGTTGAGGTTGCTTGGGGCAGTGAAGTGCCTTCCTTCTTCAAGTCCAGCCCGGCTCGCATCTTCACTCCTATGTTATTGGACCATTTTATCCTCCGGAGGACTTTATACCTTTCCTCCCCTCTCGACTTCCCTATTGGTTGAAAGATGGTGGCTGTTGGTACTTGTAGCTGAACCACAGCTCTCAGGGGCCTGAGATCACTTTCGGCCCTATCCTCAACACCAAAGTCGTTTAGTCTGGCTGCGATTGTCTCGCTAACTAAGATGTAGTCAATGGTCGAGATGTTACGAAAAGTTGGTTTCGGGCGCCAAGCTGTCAGACATGCTTCCTTTAATAAGTGAGTTGAACGTAGCGTATGATTGTTGAAGAGATCGTAGAGGGGTTCTGCCCGGCCCTTACACCAGGGAGGGGGGTTCACTTTATCTAGGTCCCTCAGATTGAAGTCCCCTACTATGATTGCCTGATGCGATTTGTATTTGGTTAGTGAATCTTCCAGAGTTCGTGTCAGCGTATCCATATCGTCTTTCCTAGTAGTCTGAGCTGGATTGATGTAGCAATTTATTAGCAGGAGGCGGAGCGGGTGTGGCTTTAAGTTCAGGCCTCCAATTAATAGGACTTGTATTCCTGGGGTGGTAAATTGGATCCCTGTGACCACGAGTTTATAAAGACTGACAAGCCACCCGATGGACGACCAAAGATGTTCCTTTTGGCTGCTGCTATGTGATGTTCGTAGTACCCTGCCAATGGGGTGCCAGACAGAGACCATGTCTCTTGGAAGCATGATATGTCGCCCTTCTCTAGGAACTCCTTCAATTTATCCCCTTTTGAAATTTTATGGTCAGTTGGTGCTTAGCCGGGTTTGCTCCCCAGGGCTCAGCTCGGCCACGCCGAGTGCCGCAACTGTTAGGAATAGTGCGGCCTCGTTCCTGAAATTCCTGTTTGATCTAAAGCAGGGTTGCTTGAATGGACGGCTTGCTGGTTATTGCGGAAAGAAATCCTAATGCCCGTTGGAGCCTTGAAGCCAGTCTGACTGCTATCGTGGGTCCCCTGGCTGTTGGTCCCACGCAAGACGGACCATGTGTCCGTAACCCCATTGTTCTATGCTAGGACATGCTGATATTTTGGTTGTGGCGGGAGCTGAACATCTATGCCCCACTCAGCGAGCTGTCGTGATTCGTCCAGAACTGCTTGTTGGAGACTCTTTTGCTTCAGACCCACCACAGTGGATTCCCCATGAGTGTCCCCCTGGAGTCTCATAAATCTGACCCAATCCAGATCTTCCGTTCGGATTTGTTCTAGGGTGGCTAGATGTTTGAAGAGGCGTAGAATATTACTCCTGTTAAAGATGTCGTGCTGTCCCGTAATATGATATCTCGGGGTAAGAGCCACCTCATGAACGTTTGTTGTTGAGTCTATAACTGAAGCATCTGCTATTACTGGGGGGCGGGCTTCCACTCCTAGCACTAGGCTTGTGCTCGCAGGGTGTTTCGGGGTATTGCCGGCTTGCTTGCCGGTTTTCCCTTTATGTGTGCTCCATGCACTTATCTGCATCACAGTGCTTGACTGAGGATGCGGTGAAACATCGTGTACGTTTGTGAAGTAGCTGTCATTGCCTAGGTGCTTTTGTCCAAAGGTGTAGGAGATGTTCCAGCCGCTGTTTCGTGCTCTGAAGAAGAGCTTGATCTGGCAGGGATCATGGGCATTCTTGCAGTAGATTGTCTTTGTCTGGTCTTGATGGCCTCCATGTGTTAGGTCAGACGAGGCGCCCAACTTGCCGCCCAGCTTGCCTGTAAATATTGGATAAAGCTGTCTTTTTGTAATTTCGCTTTGTGGAGGGGGATGGTTTACATTCAGTGACTGCGATTGTCTCCGTTTTATTTTGGTCTTTTTGATTTGTTTCCTCAGCTTTGTTTTTGCTCTCCTAGATAGGGGGGCTTCTGGCATGTCTATTGAGCTTGAGGCGCCAAGATCGTGGGTGGTTATTGGCGGGACGTCACATTCCCTCCCGTTTATCCTGTGTTTGCCTGGATTTACATCGCGCCCTTTAACGGGGCTCCCTGGTCCTCGAGCTTGATTCTGTTCGTCTCCGTCTGTTAGCTTCGGGCTTGATGGAGCTGCCTCCTTCCTCCTTAGAGTAGATTGATGATCGATTAAAACTGCCCGTCCATCTGTTGTGCTGGGCGTCGATAAGCCACTGCTTCCTCTGACAGTCTCAACTATGTCTGCTAGCACCTCCGGAAGAGAGGCCCACTTGTCAATGAGTGCTGGGCAGGAGCATACACCAGGCTTGGTGTCGAAGTACTGGGCAACTCTGTTTTCCAGGTCTTCCACCCTGGTGGTTAAATTCACTAGGCGGATTGCTATCGATTGCAGGAGGTCTATTTGGACCTCCATCTTTGATGATTGCCACAGTAGTGCTCTGCTAATGGAGCTTGTCGAGCTGTTGGTTTCACCTGATAGCACGGTTTGTGGGTCTTCATTAACGTTGTCGTTTGATTGATTAAGGTCCGCCATGGTGTACTGTGGAAGCACCCGTGGGAGCTCTAATAGCTCCAGAGTTCTATCAATCTTTTGCCCCAGTCCCCGGCCACTGGAGATTCTAAAGGAATATTGGCTATAGGTGAGACAGCGTTTGCAGCATTTGAAGCTGTTGGAAGAGGTGTTATAATAGGCTCGATGTTCCAGCCTTCCCGTGCGTGATTTTCAGTCCGATGTATTTGTGCCACTGTCACTGGCGCGTGTTCCTCATTCATCAATGTTGCCTCCTGATACCAGTTAATTTGGGAGTCCAACGTATTTTCTTCAAGTGTGGATATGTTGTCCCTAGTGGAAGCCTCAGTGGCAAGAAGGGAAACTTCCTCTTCCACCCCCCCAACTAGCCGGGCTTAGGGACAGTCCTCTTTTAGAGGTGCGCGGATGGCGGGAGACCATTCCAAACTCTTTTGTGTCGCTAATTTCCTAATGTGTTGGCATGTCAGGACCGATGACCTGAGATTTATCCGTTTGACAGCCCTGGATAATATCCTGAGTAGTACTGGAGCTCCCACTTTTTTGGAAGTAGTGCGAAATTAACCCCCTTTGCGAGGCGGCTTGTAGAGTTTTATTAGAGCTCAGGGGCAGGGTGGTGCTTTTTGTGATCCTTTTGGTAGGTGACTTCAGGCTATCTTTCCCATCTGAGGTTGTTGTTGCACGACCAATGTCCTTCTTTTTTGGCCCCATCTGCTGAGTGTCTGTGGTGAAGGAGCGCTGTTACTGCCTTTATCTAATCTGTCCGGTTTGCCAGTGTGCAGTTAGTGCGCAGTTTGTATGAAGCCCCTTGCTAAGGCTGCTAGGGCTGCTGCCTGAGATTGCAGACACTTTCCGGGTGATGTAGTTGCTAGGGGTTTTCTATGCTTCTTGCCCACTCCTCAGAGTGGGGCTCGGGGGGCTCAGAGGGGCCCAGAGGTCAGGCGTTTCCACCTCTCCACTTGAGTCACCCCGCTGTACCACTGTGCTACCTCAATTCGGCGTTGTGCAGTGTAGCAGGGCAGGAGGGCAAGGGAGAGGGTCTCTTTTGATGACTTGTTGCTGGCTTATTTGCTGGCTAGGGTGGAAGGAGAGCAGGGATGCTAAACGCGTCTTGCTTACAGCCCCCAGCTTCCGCAACTTCCACTGCCCCCCCCACACAATAAGGTGGTAAACACCCCTGCCCCTAAAACGTGCTGGCTATACCTGGTTGCTGGATGGTTACTGGATGGTATCAGGGTTCGTTGGTCACTGGTGACTGGTCCAATCCAGAAGGAGTAGTGCATATAGATATGCTGGTAATGCTGGGGGCAGCCTGGGTGTGATGGGCCAGTGTTTTTTCCTCTCTAAAGCGAGTGGGACCTACTAGGAGACCGCAGGCTGCACCTGGAGTTAGCCCGGGCCGCCTCTATGGACCCCCCTGTGGTGCACACTCAGTGGCCACCGACTGACGGTGACCACACTCGCCGGAAGCAAGCAAAGCAGGAAAAACAGGCAAAGCAGGCAGAGCAGGGGAAAGCACGGAGAACACCGCCGTAGGTGATTCAGCTCCCTCGCTTCCCTCACCTCGGGCTCCTCGCTGGCTGCTCCGGTGCCAGAGACGAGGGCGCAGTGGCTGATTGCTCATGTGTTTGTTTGCGGTGTTGTTGGCGGTGGCTGGGCTCACCCCCCGCGACTCTCTTTGCATGGTCCCCTCGCGGCTCTGCTCACTGTGCTACTCGCGGCTCCCCTCGCAGCTCAGGCTCTCAGCAGATACGAAAACACGGCATGGAACCGTTCCACCACCAGCCACTTTTACTGTCTCTCACCTGACTTGTGGAAGCAGGGGAGGAGCAGACAGATCCTACATCATTTGTGGGTCTGGCCGTCTGACAAGGGTTCAATACCATATATTTGGTCTTGCTGGTACTGATCTCCAGCCATCTCTGTCTGCAAAAGACTCTGAAATGGTCCAGAAGATTTTGGATACCCATTGGGGATCTCGAGACCAGTAACGTGTCGTACACGAACAGGAGTGCCGGGACCTTCCTATTAGCCAGACGCAGGGCATCATGCTTGCAATGTTCTAACATGTTGTAGGAAGGTGGAATCTGACTATATGGTTGCCCCCACTTTTTTCCTGGTGTTTTGCTGGTTTATGACTTAGTTGGACTGGGACCCTGCTATTCAGGGCCCCAGTCTATCTGCTCTCTCTAAACGACATGGAGTGCACTCTAGGTGCACTAGTGATTGGATACTGTGGTGCCTTATGAGTCCCTAGTATATGGTACCTTAGGTGCCAAGGGCATAGGTACTTCACAGGCCTACCAGGGGCTGCAGCATGTGTTATGCCACCCCTGGGAAGCAGTCTAAATCTGACACCACAGGCCTGCTACTGCAGCCTGGGTGAGGTGGTGCTAGCTCCCCTCACTGAGATATAGGTTTCCTATATCTCTCCTGCACACACATATAAACCTATCAGTCACCCCTAAGGCAGGCCCTATCAATCCTGAGGGCAGGGTGCTTGGCTTCTATGGGAGGGGGTGCCTCTGCCTGAGCAGGGCCCCTCTGCAGCTCTCAGAGTCTATTCTCTGGTGCTGTTTGGGGATGCGGTTAAACCATATACTATTAAGTGCATTATATCCTCGCGGTAAATGCTAACTTTGGAATGGCTGCATCAAAACATGTCGTGTTTGGTGTCAAACATCTTGGAATACTACCCCCCCGCCAATCTTGGCGGCGAGGGTAGCATTCCACCCTTCTAGAGGGATCAGACATGTACCTACTGTGGAAACGCGGTAGAATCCTAAAGAGCCCTGGCATCACAAAATGGATGCCACCAGTCACAGACACTGGGCTGCCCTCCTGCTGATGACCGAAACTCGCAGTGGAGGAAGCCCAACAATAGGCATCCTGTCACAGGGAGGTGTAACCACCTTCCAGACAGGGTTTAGTGTATTGGGGCTGGGTGGGTGCACTCTTGAGAGTGCTTTGAAATCCTGCACTGGGGGAGCAGAAGGCTCCTCTGTGCATATGCCAGTTCAAACCAGCTCAGGGGCTACCTGCCCCTGCTCTGGTGCGAAACTGGACAAAGGGAAGTGGGTGTAGCCACCCCTCCCTTGACCCTCCCATAGGTGGGGTCATAGAGCTAGTCCATCCCCTCTTTTTAGTATAAGAGGGGGAACCTTGCCATTGCAAAGCAGATAACCCCTGGACGACGCTCTACAGAAGAATCCTGGCCCTTCGACGTTCCACTACCTTTGGAAGACCGAAGAATCTCCCTTGGAGTCAAGGAGTGACTCCCCTGCTTGGCAGGCACCAAAAACGACAACGACAGTCGCAAACTACGCCGCTCCCACCGGGTCCGAAGTCCCTGCAGCCCAAGAAGTGGATTTTCTGACCTCTCCCAGGCCATCGTGAGTCCCCAGCGAAGCTGAGGCAAGTGGACCCCACGAGTAATGAGGAACCGCGACCCCTGGGTACCGTGCACTATTGTCGAGTGCAACCCCTTCACAACGTTCTACGAACTTGTGCTTTGGACCACGTGTGGTCCCGACCTCCAGCAGGAATCCCTCCGAAGATCAGAGGCCTACACCGTCATGAGTGACCGTGGGCCCCTGTTGAGTGATTCCGCCCGAGGTGTCTTCGCGATCCCTTGCCCGCCGGCTTGTGGGTCCCCAGAAGACTTCTTAAAGAAACCCAAGGGCTCCCCTGGTTGCTCCAGGCCTGCCCTGACTTACCCTCGCTGGGTGAGTCCCTCAGACCTTGCTGGTCTGTGCCATCGACTTTTCTTCATCTCCCCGAGACTTGCTGCTGCCAAGGCTTGTTGGCTCCAATCGAGTTGCCGACACCGCAGTCAGCTGCAGACGTCGAGGGACCCACCGAATCCAGCTCCTGGTCATCGTCGACACCTCCTGGACCACGCGGCTGAAGAGTCAAGGCACCCGCAACCGACCTGAATCAACCGACGACGGTGGGCATCCATCTTCCTTGCCCCGGGTCACTGCCAAGTGACTTTGAACACTGTCCCCTCTGCTTTCAGGTCATCCTTCTTCAGAATCCAGGCTTGGATTCCACCGGACACTTCTTCAGCTCCCGCAAGCAGCAAGTCTTCTTTGTTCGCCATTGAAAACGACGCCGCGACCCGACACCAAAGGACACCTATGCACCCGGCTTCCCTGGGTGAGGTAACTCCAGCACTACGGTGCTCCTGTGGGTGTGGGCCCTAGAACTACTTACCCTGTAAGTGACTTGCTTGTAGGTTCTCCTGAAGTATCCTAAAACTCTTTATTTCCAACCGCGACTTGCCCCATTGAAGTTAACGGCGATCCGCGCCTGTGTATCCACACTGCACGCGTCCCCCGTGGGTCCTTTACTTACCTGCCTTGGGTGGTTTCGTGAGGCCCCTGCGCTTCTGAAGGCCCTAGGCCTTGTCTCCCTGCAAGTCGTTGTCCCTAAGTCTCTTACTTAGTATATGGTCTGGTACGCCCCTAGGGCCCCAGCCATATTTTGTGCTTAACTTATTGTGAAACGTTGATTTGTGCATATGTTTGTCTTCTAATCTCATAAAGAGATTAGTAGAGAGTTATTTAGAAATAAATACATATATATTTGATATATATACCTGTGTGGTGTCTTTTCATTTGGTGATTCAAGAGATTATATGGTAAAACAAGCTGCTTTACATTCCTCCGAGACTTAGCCTGAAGGCTGCTCTCCACAGCTACCACTAGGATAGCTTTCTTTAAAAGGTTGTCTTAAACCTATCTACCATAAGAGTCGATTTGCCCTGGTGCAAGGTGTCCACTTTAATTAGTGAACAGCATATACCAGGCCAACTTCTCACACATGTTAGCCAAGTTGTTAATATATAACAAAAACAAAGTGGGGGCTAGTACGCACCCCTGTCTCATGCCCAAAGTCAATGGAATGGGATCTGTCAATTTCCCCGCAGGGCCATACCTAACTTCCTAAACACATCAATTAAGTATTTCGGGACCCCCATGTTGGTTAGAACTGCCCACAGGCCCTCCCTGGTAACTAAATCAAAAGCCGACCGTAGGTCGACAAAAATGACGTAAAGGCGCCCACCCCCAAAGTAACATATTTCCAATAAATTAATTGTAGTTGTAAAACTTGATCAATAGTACTTGTCCCAGCCCTAAAGCCTGCTTGGAGAGGTGTCAACACATCCACTTCCACGATCCATGCTTGAATCTGCTCAACAGAATTCTGCTAAAAAGCTTCTGTGAGCTGTCGATAAGGCTAATATGGAGATAATTTGATGGGGCATACCTCGTGCCAGTCCTGAATATTGGGACTTACTGAGCCATGTCTGTGGCACCTTAAGCCCACTCATATTATTGTTGAATAAAATCATAAAATACGGGCACCAGATCTCCTTCTCTGCTTTAAACAGGTCCCCAGGCACCTTATCAAGCCCCGGGGCTTTCCCTGGTGTAACCCAGTCAATTGCTGCATCAACTTCGTTCAATGTAATGAGGCTGGGAGCACCATCGAACTGGAGGGATGTGCCAACAACAGAGAACACACTAGATGTTTGAGACTCATTTCCAAACTCCACCATGGGGGCCAGACCTTCAGCATGCGTAGCCAATGTCAGTCCCTCATGTACCCCTCTAGTCAGGCTCAATGTCGGGCCAGCAGTTGGCAGCAGGGCC